>JARJCQ010000045.1:600000-1000019 GCA_029281465.1 Mycena epipterygia | reverse complement strand
TAATACTGGATGTTTCTGAAGCCTGTGGCCCATTAAATTTGAGTGTGGATCTGGCAATACTTTTGATTCAATGGTGAGCATGTTTAACAATTTGAACCTACTTAGAATTACTTTGACAGTTTCTGTGAGCTTGGTCTTTGTATCCCCAGCTTTCAGATAAGCATCTGTGTGAGCCGAAATTTCTGATAATTTGTTCCAGTTTTGGCCTCCAAGGCCTGCATTCCCTGCTGAACATTGAAGCGAAATAGGTATTGTGGGAGTCTGTGAAATATGCGGGCATTGTTTTCAATGTGTATTTTCACAGTCGGTTGCCATATTCTTCATGACCTTTGCAATAGTGGTCTGAATACTGTGATTTCCTACTTGGAATCTGGATGGTGTCAGGATGCCCACTGCCTATGCTACAGACAAGTACTGTGGGATTCAAGGGAAAGAGCATCCTTGCCTCCTCGAGAACCAAAGAAGTGGGATTGTTGTTGCCAATACCTCTGTCAATATAGTGTTGTGTCATGCCTGCCTGCCCAATCTCCATTGGTTAAGGAGTTCAGGTGTAGCAGAGGTGGCCCGTGCTGCCTCCCAGATCATACATGTGCTGGCTGGTTCATCAGGAGTGTTATATGAGCGAAAAAGATGGGGTATCCTGGCATTCATGTTATGTTGATTCATGGCACACACAAAACTGTGTGGTATATGTGAGCATACCCATTATTCCATGCAGAATGGGACATACGTTTTGCAAGCATCAGGTTTCATATCATTCATCAGTTCCTGCTTGAAGATCTTCTTGAGAGCCTCCTCAAAACTTCTGGTCTTGAATTTTTCAGCAGATCCCATCTTGGTTTCAGGACGGAGAGTCCCATATGCTGAAATGGCATCCTTGACTGACATGCGCAGGCGGCCTAGCATCAATGCAATAATGCTGAAAGATCACTAGGTCTCAATTAATTAATTTGTTAATACTGATAAAACTCACCCTCCAGTACCGCTACCTCCGATGAGCTCAAAACAGTCACATGGGGAGGGATCTGTGTCGAGGTGGCCTTCAACCCGGATGCGATACATCATTCGATCCAATATAATCAGTTCTGACAGCGCCCCAGCTCCGCCACCATCTAAGCCATCGCCTGTGTAAATGTGGGCAAAATAAGCTTAGGCGCTGGGCTCACCGAGAGATAATACCCTGACACCCGAATCCGGCTCGTGCTTGGCAAGTGCCCTCGACATCATACTTTGTCTGCCCGCTGAAGCACTGAATCAGAGAAGAAAGAAGGGTGCTAATGCCGCAGGTGGCGGGAGGGAGAGATGGTCGATGACAGCAGGCAGTAGCCACGCCGTTTCATTGCTTCTCTTTTCGCACGCTAAATTTGTCCCGAATTTGTCCCACGATGGGCGCCGGTGGAAGAGCGGGGATACATTCCGGGGGAGGGCCTATATACAATGTTGTGTTGTTGCATAGAAGGACGGCCGAAGCACCGCATATGTTTGCTCATAGAATCCAAGAACATGGAGTTTTCAGAAGATTTTTATTTCAGAAAATTCTCTGTCGGGCTATGCTTCATTCCGTGATAACCACCTGACAGGGAACATGCCACAGGAGGAGTGCACAACATGGCGGAGAGATGCTTGTCAAATGCTATTGCAACCGGAGCAATCAACGTGTCATCTGATCAACGTTAGCGGAAGTGGACGAGATCATCCCGTAATAGGAATAAGTATCCGGATTCTGAGCCATGAAAACTCCTTGCAATTATAGTCAGACTGAATTTTGATCCTGATTTTGTGTTCTGTGCTCCGCTGCTACTGTGCTTCTAGCGTTGAGGAGGATAAGGGGTCCAGACTCGAGAGGATCTAGCTTGCTCTTCTTTTGATAGGAAAAGTTTCGAGACGTTGACAAGGCTATGTACATGCAGAACTACGAATTAACAGGAGGAAGACGATTAGGGCAAACGAATGAACAAGATAATCAAAGGAACGAAAGCAGCGAAGGACGAGCGAGGGCAGCGAGCCGTCAGAAGCAGAGGCTCAGATCGGTGCCCATCACTGCGCAAATATGTCACTCGACGCGATGAGAATATCAATGAATCGCGAATGAAAACGAAACACTTACGCTGTCCGAAATAGCGCACATGCGCGGGGTTGATGCCCGTCAAGACTACGACGTACGAGATTAGATTGCGATCAGGTGACAGGAAGACCACAGAGAATATGCAGCAGAACTCACGTATAGAGTCGCTGCATGTCGGGTCCTCCCTCCCGAGGCACCGGCGCACTGTCGCAGGCGGGGATTTGAATAGGCCTGGGTCTTCGAATTGCCAGAATTCAGTCGCGCTGTATGTGGCCACGTGCGTCAGCCAATTCCGGATGAGGACAGGGAGGCGATGCACTGGTGCTCGTATCCGAAATGCGCAGGACCATGGTCGGCACACCATCTGTAAAACAGCGAAATGGCGATAGATATGGTCATCCAGCGAGGATCGCATTGCCGTAGGTGTGCACCGCTGTAGTGAGATATGTTAGCGATGACGACCACTCATGAACGAGGTCGAAGTCGCGCACCCCAGAAAATATTCTCCACGCCAAACTTGGCCTCGACGTGTGCTGGGTTGTCGATTTTAACGATGCGCAGGTGAACCACCTGACGTCCAATGTTCAGGCTGCGTTGAGGGCTCGAAACGGGTTAGGGCGATCCTAGGAGTGGAATTTATGGTCTAGTCCAGATGGTGGTGTACGACATACCGAACCACGGGTGGTACCTTTTGAAGATATTCTTGAAGGTATTGGGTAGCGAATCTATGAACGAATAGATATGGAGAGGATGCACCATGTCGACCACAGCCGTGAGACACATTTGGGTTGAGAAATTCACTAAGAACAGTGAATCGAGGCGGAATAGTGTGTACTGGGGATAAATGCAGTAGTTGATCACAGATCGGAACATAGCGTGCACGGTAGGCGATCTGTGGTCGTATCATCTGCCACCATGGAGCGAGTAAATCCTGGCCGCGAGAAAACGACAGTGGGGTTCCATCCGGGGTGATACGAAAGCGGACACTGCCCTCTAGCGGCGCTGCGTGCGGCTCAAAGCGATAGTACAGGATTCCACGTGAATGGCTTGGAAACGGAAGAGCCGTTTCCGAAGACGTATACCGCACTGTCGCGCCGTTCCCGTTAGAGTCCGGAAATCGGATGACGATGCTCTTCTTCCTGGATGCATCGAGGACGTCCTTGAGTTTTAAGAGCTGCGCATTCAATGTTGAGATAATATGAGGACTGCGGCCGGGGCGTCTATGCTCCCTGTAAAGTTTGAAGTATCGCATCGCACATGAATCCAGGGATTTTGCGGCAAGGCAAACGTACAGTGGAGCACCTTGAATAGTGTAGTTGTGAATGAGAGCGGCCCAGGTACTCCGGGGCCGTAGGCGCGTCCGTGAGCTCTGCAGTGCGAAGGCCTACATGGCGGTTCGGGACAGATTGAACAAGCGCGCTTGCCTTTTCCTTTTCTGCCTGAATCTTTGATCGGATGCCACGTCTGGAATCCTCACGAGTCTCCCGGATCAATATCCGGGGAATGATATGGTGGTCGCTGGTGAAGATCGCCCAGTTACCCATGAGTTTCAAACAAGATTCGCACACAAATTTGCTCAAAAAGGGCATTATGAACAGTGCAGAAAATCCTTATTCGAACATCGAGGCACTACAAGTCTTCTACAAATCCAATAGTGGGAACGGTGAAGCTCGTACTTATATTGTGTTGTATCCTACAAGGCCGTGGAAAGAGAGCATTATTTCCAAACCTCTCCCTCCAGGATGTTCATGTCACTTTTACAGGGGAAATCCTGAAAATAATGACAAACACTTTTTTTTTGGCGCTGTTCCCAAAAAGGAAATTTGTGCCTGTATCGTCTTTACGTCTACCACCGTTAGTCTGTTAGTTACCGCGCTGATTACCCGGGTGCCTGCGCTATTATGTAAGCTTCCGTTTTGGGAACTTCGCCGAAACGCGTCGAGACGCGTTTCTCTTCTTCACTGCCACGGAATATCTCCGGGTAGCCAAAAACGCGCTGAAGATGGTTTCAATGAATGCCAGGCATGTTCAGTTTCACAGCGTAAATACACTGGGGTGTTTCCGAGAAGCAATGGTTAAAATCAGACCAATATATTCGTAAAGCGGGTTTACTGGCTCTGGTCGTGCCGAAAAAAATTCAGCAGACAATTGAAAGTGGTTAATTCAGAACCAAGGCATCAAATTTGCTCCCAGTTCCGTTACCACTACGACGCGTTCAAGTCGCGTCAAAAGGCCATGCACGTGAAATCCGCAAAAGGAAATCTTACATAATAACGCAGGCACCCGGGTATCAAGGCGCGGTAACCAACAGACTTTATCGAGCGAGGAACGAGCTAGTATCGATAAAGTGTCTGTCAAGAGAGACTATACCACCGTCGACTATGGGGAATCGCCGGATAAGCCCAGACCCCAAGGAGCGCGCTCTGGTCTTCTGTGAGGCTGGATGGCAATCGGAAGACATCTGTTATGCATTCCACGTCTCACCTCGTAGCCTTTACCGCTGGCGTGCGATCTTCGAAGAATTCGGTGCCGTTACCAAGCCCCCGTCTCCTCCTTGAGGTCGTGAACACATTGTCTGCCTGGCAGCCCTCAATGCAGCCAAGGAGATCTCCTTCCATGATCCCTCTGTCATGCTCGACGAACTGGCTTAGTACCTTGCAATCCATCACGATCTCCCGATTTCGAAACACCTGCAAAATGCCCCAAAAGATTGCAAGCGAGCGGAATGAGGATGGGAGAGAGGAATTTCGGGATTCTATCCGTGATCCTGATACTTTCTCGGGGACCGGAATGGAGTTTGTTGCTGTGGACGAGTCAAGCAAGGACGAACGCATGCTCGCACGACACTATGGTCGCTCTCCAGTCGGCCAGCCTGCCGTTTACTCGCATCAATTTGTGCGCGACAAACGTTACATTCTTACTGCCACGATGAGCACTCAAGGATACATTGCGACACGGATTGTGGAGGGGTCAATGGATGCGTATGAGTTTGATTTCATTATGGAAGATGTCGTGCGTCAACTGACACATCTCGACGTTATATTGCAGCTGCTCACTGTCTGCAGATTCCCGAGATGAAGCCATACCCCGACACCCAGAGCGTCCTCGTCTTGGACAATTGCAGGATACACCACACCGATCTATTGCAGGAGGTGTTGAACGAGAACGGTACGACTCCTGCTTACTTCCGGAATCGGCTAATATGTCTTCAGGGATAATGATCCTTTTTCTTCCCCCGTATTCCCCGGACCTGAATCCGATAGAGGAATCGTTTTCAACGTGTAGGGTTCTACAACTCGTGGTGCCAGCACTGACAAATTATGATAGGGAAGGCATATTTGCACCGACATGGAGATACAATACGCGAAGCGGAGGATCCTATCGCAGCATTACTAGAGGCGACGTCATGTATTACAGCTGAAATGGCGATCGGGTGGTTCAGGCACGCAGGGTACATTTGGTAAATGATTCATAGCTACAAGAATGCGTATGGATACGAAAATGTGTACAGTATGACATGAAAATGCAGAATAACGAGACTGAACTATTCAAAGTGTCCATTGGCAAGATCCGCTAAGGCTCCAACCGTTTCCGTTTTAAAACGGTTTTAAACGGTTTAAACCATTTTTATTTTCGTTTTGTTTGAAGAGCGGTCCAAACCGTTTATAAACCGTTTTCAAACAGTTTAAAGGGTTATATGTTATGCTTCAGGAATGGCACATTAAAGTCCTTGCTGGACGTTATATTTATAGATGATGTGGCCAATGTGGAACTTGAAACCGTACTGGGGGAGCTGGAACAAATTTTAGATGAACACATATGGGCGTTGAGCTTTAGTGGAGTCTGTTGACATGGTGGAAGTCAGTACAGGAAACGGTGTGGAGACTCGGGTCAATTCTTTCCTGCATAGGAATTTGAACATCAACATGGTTTCCCGATCGTCTCAACGATGGCTCAGCTCGTCCTGGCCATTTCTGGGAGCAGCGTCTCTGCCGAGCGTCTATTCTTAGAATCACATCATATCTGCCATGGAGCGCGAGGATCATTGAAAGCAGAGATTATACTGGAGGCGATGCTTACCAAAATGTAGATAACGAACGGTTTCTTCAAGCGTGCATCCCTGGAGTGTGACAGCGGCCACTAATTAATTACTCCACTCGTGTTTTGATGGCCTGCAAAAAAAATACCATTTAAAACGGTTTTAAACGGTTTTAAATAGTTTAAATACCATTTTCGTTTGATTTGCCCAGATCTTCAAACGAAAACTAAATGGTTGGAGCCTTAAGATCCGCCTTGAAACGGATATTTGCGGCGTGAATCCGTCTCCAACTGAAGATGGTGAAGCCCATCTTCTTGAGCTCATCGTCGACAGTGGGATCCGTCGGGTCACCTGGATGAAATCCAACCTCCCTCAAAAGCGCGGCGTTGCCCTCGTCAATGCCGTAGCTATCGTAGAAGCGTTCAAGGGTGACGTTGTGACGTTTCACAGGGGATGGTGGCACCGTACGGGGCAGGTGCGGGGCTGAAGGCTGTGACGCAGCGGGGAGACTGGTGTTTAACTGTGGAAAGAGTAGTCGAAGTCCTCCACCCCCTCCAGATTGCGACAGAAGCGAAGCGAAGAGAAGATCGGAAAGCGAATGCGTAGGTGCCGGGGTAGCAGAAAGCGCGGGAGCTGGAGTGAGAGGGAGTGCAGGTGCTGGCAAAGCAGGAGTATGAATTGTAGGGATATGAATTGCAGGGATAACTTTGATACGTTGATCAGCATCAAAGAATTTCGAGGCGGGTGGTGTGTGCTCGTCGGTTTTCTTTTGCGCCTGCTGTATCATTCATTATCAATCTAAATATGAGACACGATGAGCAGACCATCGCAGATGACCAAATACCGAGATGGGTTGCATTGAGCTCATAGTAAAGTTTGGTTTGTGGATCGAAGTACACGCGAAGATGCGGAAAGTTAGGGTAGTTTCCGATAGGATATGTCTCTTCAAGCTCAGCGTTCGGCTTTTGTAGCTTTGTTGAATGTTATCTACCAGAGTAATCAGATTCGGGGAAAACAGGTGAGTATATGCGCACTAAACCTTTTGTTGCTCAATGGTGTCGCTAACCCCGGTTGGTTCAAGCTCGGAGTAATCGAATTTAGGCACAAGAGCTTCATCAGTATCCCAGGGCTGGCGAAGACACAAAGTATTAGTCGCCAGATTGAATGAAAGTGGGCCCATACCAATTCATCGTCTACGAGTTTCATTGGGGGCGGCATGAACAGGTAGGCAGTGCGGACATCATCCTTCTTCACTCGCATTTCCTTTACCATCTCCTTGTAACCTTTTGCTTTGCTGAGCAGGAGTTTGTCCGCGCGTTCTTGGGCTTTTTGGGCTTCCAAAGAATTTTAGACTCGTTGATGTTTTCTTCGCGGCAAGGAAGCTCGGTCGCAATAGCAGACAATCGTTTTTCGTAGGAATCGGTCGCGCGCAAGCTGAACGGTCCCTTCTGTAGTATGTCGTCTTCGGTGGCTTTTGAGCCACGCTTCGTGCGTGCTGGGACTGAAAGCTTAGGAATGTTGATGTAATAGGTGATGCTGGGGATTGCTTCCTCGTCGTCGGATTCTGCTTTCTTAGCTTTCTTGCTACGAGAGCCTTCAGCGTTGGCCTCAGGTTTCCGCCTCGTGCTGGCACGTTTTTCCTGGTGTTCTTGTGCCTTTTTCTGCTTTGCTACGATCGAAGGGGTTGTAACACGGAATTTTAGGGCAGCTACAGGGTGAGTTTATGAGTCCAAGTCATGGTACAGTAGAACGCCGACACACCGGCCGGATTGTCCCTCGCAACGGCAAGAATCATCCCATTTACGTCGTTGTCGGCCAATTGCGGAGGATCCAGCACAGTAACGTCGTCGGAGTCGCCCCCAGACATTCTCTAGAGCACAGACGAAGGAGTAGTAGAGGATGGAGGCCCAAGAAGATACAATAGTGGACGTAAAGACGATACAGGTACAAATTTCCTTTTTGGGAACAGCGCCAAAAAAAAAAAAAGTGTTTGTCATTATTTTCAGGATTTCCTGTAATTGGCAAAGAATCCCTAACAAACACATTCGATGTTCAGCCATCTACGCTAAATTTGAGAAACCAATCGACCCACACATTATTCGAAACTTGCCAACGAATCCAGACAACAGAGTCTGACGTCTTTCACTGATAGAAGGTGAGACTCAACTTTGCAGTTTGTACTTGTGAACGTCTTGAAACCAGTACATTACTTGCCCTTAATCCTCCGAATATACAAGCCCAATATCTCTGGATATACTTGAAATATCAAACTCACCGAAGTGAGCCCAACAGGGAATTGAGCAAGCGAGTCTAGTAGACGTAGACCAACAGCGGATGAAAAAAAAAAAACATCAGGATCAATCATCGATACTAGAGATCCAACCAATGAGAGCAGGCAACCCACCTCATTATTCTGATAATGTGTAAAATCCAACAGCACCCCCTGGCTGCGAGAGCGAAGCGGTTGGTGTGCAAGCCACCGTGCGCCGCTGCTGCTTGATGCGGCTGAGGATCACAAAGTTGAGGACTCGGAGGGTGCAGAAAAGTACTCTGTTCCATCATCAATTAACGGATATACCCCGAGCTCGTCGGAATCGTAAACAGCGAAAGAAAATCGATTTTAACCGGGTATGGCGCCTCCTTGCCGCTGGGCGATGAATCATCATTGAAATGAGGATTCAGGATGGTCCGTCCCGGAAATGGTATATCTCCTCCAAAGCGCCAGCGTTGACTGGGGCGCACTCAGCGTATGTGATATTGGGAGACCGGGAGGGGTGAAAATGATACTGACCGAAGGGGTCACGTTCCTCGTGCGTTAGTCGGTCAGGTGAAGTACAAGAAGCGACAAAATCCGTGAATGACGCCAAAAAACTCACCGCGTCTCAGGGAAATACACTCACTCACAGGAGGAAATAAAATTCTCTGAAATGGCACGGTGGGGTGGTCTGTGAGAGTGCCGAATCGTTGAGGAGTTTGCACAAAGCAGGAAGGACACAATAGTGGAAGGAGTTATGAGCGCAACAGATGAGTTTGGGAAGAAGAAACAATGTGTTGCTATCAATTGCGTGGCATCGGAAGCTACACCGTTGAACGGCGGATATACTGTTGGTACCCTGTAAAGCATCCCATATGAATCCCGTTTTTTTCAGAGGAAAACCAGACGCACAGAGAGACACATTGAACAGTATAGTTTCGAATAGGAGCTGACCAGGTACTCCGGGGCTGGAGGTGGATCCGTGGGTCCTGCAGCGTGAAGCCGCACATGGCGGTTCGGGACAAAGTGCGTTGACACATCACAGCCACGTGACATTATGCCTAACAAAGCCATGCATCGCGCCAGATTCAACATTGCCTTCAACCTTCCCTTGTTTCTAGTTCTTATTCGTGATATATTTCAGATTGCCCCGTACCGCGCTCGTTGATTGTCCCTTCGCCTCATCTTGTCTGAATTGTATGCTCCGCGTGGCTGCTCGTTTAAATATTCGGCCCGTGTCGACGGCGAAACCGTACTCGTTGAGGCAGAGCAATAAGACGGAGATTGTAATATAATGAAAATTTTCCTCCCGTGCACCCGTTCCCGAGAGTAAATATGACCAGGTCCGAGAGAGTTTAGATACCCTTACACCAGGGATTGACGTTGAAAATATAAATTGAGGGTCAAAACGGTAGCCTGCTCGGGTCGCGGGCCGGGAAATACTGGTCCTGTAACACTGCAATTTGCACCGGACCGCACCCACGAACCTACGCATCATACCAATTTTTCAATTCTAACTGGACCTTGTCCAGATCTTCGTATCGAACCCCGACCCCACATTCGGACCGCACCCCACATCCCATTCCAATGTCCAGATGTCCAGTTATTCGATGTTCAGATCGCCGTTGGCATTTTCAAGTTGCCCTCTGTTCAATTCATCGCTGGCAGCTTGCCCACTGCCCACTGCCCACTGCCTAATACCGATTGTTACAATGTTAAGCTCGTTCCTTCGAGTTCGATGTCCATTGTCCACAACAAATTTGCACTGGATCCCAAATGCAGTTATCATATGAATCGGAGCGTAACGATTTTCTGATTCCCCTGTGGCGTCCCCCAACTTCTTCAGGCTATGCAGACAGACTGCTTCTTTCACCTCACGCCCATCCGGGTGCCGCAGGGTCGGGCGTCCGAGACGAAAATTCTTCGGTGCCTGATGTACAAGTACAAATTATTTTCAGTTAGTTGCGCAGCGAAGCCAACTCGAAGTGGAAGAGTTAAGCTCGGATCCCTGTCCGCATTATCTACTGTTCGACTCATTCCAGCCCACATTGCGAAATTGAAATCCCGGCACTCGGTCCGCTCTCACATACGAATTTCGCCTCCGTCGGAGGAGACTCCGACGCACTATGCACTGGAGGACAAATGAAATCCGGGGCTGTCCCCGCTCTTCCCCGCTCCCAACTCGCAGTATGTATCCGAAATACGCTCGTGCCTGTTCCAGCTGCCAACTGTCAATGCTGTCATACTACTACAGTGTCCAACGAACGCAACGATGGCATTTCGAATTTTTTGACTTGCTCAATTGTCTTCCCCACCCCCGCTCGACTCCACATCAGGAATTTTCTGGCTACTCGTTCAGCATTATGATTCTCAGGGTCAATGGAAGCTTAAGCGTGCGTATATCACTCCCTCTGCTTTTTATCAAAGAAGAACTAGTTAGGAGCATGGAAGTTAAGAAGCGGACGGGCACCGACGGGAACCATTTGTCTTGGAACCTACCCTTAACAGGCGGTTGTCTTGGAAGCTGTGGTAGCGGCCCGGCGGGTTTCGATATACCCCCAGTTTGGGCCAATATTAATTAATTGTGAACGAGGAACGGTGCGATTGAGGACTAGGAAATGCGGACCGTGCATTTTCTTAGAGACGCGGACTTGAACTTCTGAGGAACTTATGCACAATTACAACAAGCGAGCCGTTCTCTCTAGATTAGTTCGTCTATAATACGAGAATGGAATACATGTACATGTACACGGATGTTTAAATTAATTGCGATACAGAACCGTATCCTGCACGCGTCAGTCAGCGATGGTAAATGGAACCGCAAGAAGGCTGTGGAACGCGTGCGCGCGAACAACACCGGGACCAAGGCCACGGACAAATACAAGTGGGGACAGGCACTCGAGGCCGTGCTCGAGCCCAAGACCTGGCTCTTCTTCGCTATGGCGCTCTGCGTCAAGTAAATTCTTTTCCCCTAACTGTATGCCAATGCGTACTAACGACGCATCGCAGCTTCGGCGCCTCCGTAACCCTCACCTTCGGCCCGCTCATCCTCAACGACATTGGCTTCGACAAGTTCCGCACCTCGCTGCTCAACATGCCCTTCGGCGGCTTCCAGATCATCGTCATCTTCTTCGCCTCGTACGCCGCCTACCGCTTCAAGATGAAGTCCCTCATCATGGCCGTGCTCGTCCTCCCCGTCCTCGCGGGCCTCATCATCCTCTACAAGCTCCACCGCCCCAACGAGGGCAGCCTCCTCGTCGGGTACTACCTGCTCGCGTTCTTGTACGGCGCGAACCCGCTCATCGTGAGCTGGCTCGACAAAGAAGAGCGTGGTGCTGGCGGGGTATAACGCGGCGAGCTCCGTGAGTAATATCGTTGGTGAGTCGCGACTTCCTTACCTGGCATGAAAAATATTAACTGAGAACGTTTAATCCAGGCCCGCTCCTGTTCCGCGACACAGATGCGCCCCTCTACCGACATGGGCTCCTCTCGTGCATCGGCATCTTCGCCGCCCTCGCCGGCAGCATCCTGTGCGTACCTCTCCTTAAAATATTCCAGTCGCTGAGCTGACTCTCACATGTACATGCACAGCCTGCAAGTCGTGAACTTCTTGATCCTGAACCGCCTCAAGCAGCGGCAGCGCATTGCGAGCGGCAAGCCCGCGGTTGCACGACGCGTCGATGGACAACCGCTTCCGCCAGCGCACGCAGTCACAGCTCGACCGCGAGAAGCTCGAGGCGGTGTCCACGGGCGTTGCGCAGGGAGATAATGCGTTGTTGGATTTGACGGATTGGCAGAATGATGAGGTGCGTGCGAGGGCTTCGTATCTCTCTCTTCTTCTTCTTTGTATATTGTCCTCCCTCTTTCTTCTAACCATATCTCGCATTTAAATAACTGAACTAAATTTCTTTTCTAGTTCGTCTACGTCTACTAGGTGCACTCGGCTCGCTGGTTCAATCCAACGCATTGGTGGGCTTGCGCAGTGCTTGTGGTGTGGTGTCATGGACGATGGGATACCAGGAGACGAGACGGGTGACATATGCTACGGTTCCGAGAATGTACACTACTTTATGGATCATGTAAACGATGCTGCTTGAGTTTGCGGCATATTGAAGTGCTTGTGTCTGGTACTGCCGCGACCTACTAAAACCGCCACGACCTGCCTTTGTTTCGGACTGAAGTCGTATGGTTTATATTTCAAGGATATTTTGGGTCCTACATTGTGAGTATGCTAAATTAGAATTTGGTGAGGGTAGTATGGCCTGAGTGTTCGCGGGGGTCGGAGATCTTCAAAATTTCCAAGTAAAGCTTGACTTTCACCTTCTGTCAGCATCTCGATTCAGTATTGAACATTGAATATGTTTGTAGGGATTCCGACTCTCTGCCATGATAATTTAAATATGCGATGGAAGACTTCAAGGGGTCCCTGCATCAGGAACGCCTTCTTTTTCGAACTTGTAACAATTTGGTTGAATCGGAAGACATAGAACGATCGCTATTTTTTTCTGCACCGTTCAGAACTCATTGTAATTTCTTCCCGGGGTTTTATTCATCTTTCGCGAACGAATTTCCCCACAGTGGATGCTCTTTCGCCTCGATTCACCCTTCGCGGTCGATTTCTCAGCCCAAATATCCTCACCGCCGTTGCAGACACACTGCTGCACCCACTGCGCCTCGATTTGTTCAGATATTCGCTGCCCGTAACCTACAAGAGAGTCTTACCCTGGTCCGGTACGTTGCACAGCAGCAGCTACCAACCTAGTTCATGGACAAGTCTCCTAGGATCCGCCGTAGCGCGTGTCGAGCCTTCAACACGACCTGAGCACGCTGGCCGTCGGGTGATTCACCTGCGCATCGTGAAAATCGTCGCGCCGGTTGCATGTACCGCCAAAGGACGAATGCTCGAACCCAAGGAGGCTCAGTTGCTGACCGTGTCCGACAATCGCCGGGCCCCGGCACCCTGGGGGTACGATATTGACCGCAAGACCGATGCCGCGTTCGCCCTCCGCGTTTTGTGGAATAAATCGGGGTTACCCTAAGATGCTTTCGATTTTTCCCTTTCCCTGTTCAAAACTGAAGGGCCGTTCTGGCTAGCGATTCGGTGTAAAGCATAACTCCCGCCTTGACTGGCCTAGCTTCAACGATGTAGCATACGTATGGAAGGCGTACACTTCAGCATTAACACTCCCAGAATTGACCATCTTCAGCAGGCTCAGCTTGCAATTCCAAAATTCCTTTGTTGTTTCTTACACGTTAATCTTTACCGTATCCTGTCCTTGGTGTCGATTGACGTCAGAATTTCTTTTGTAGTGCTTTTCTTTTCTTTTTAAAGTTCACTGGGCTCAAACTGGGATGGGGCGTGTTATGAGCGATTAAATCAAATCGCGTTAAGTCCCCGCGTAGGCTGACTACATGCTTGCCTCAGTGTATCTTTCTAAGCTCAGGTTACTCTCGGAAGCTGTTCTCAAACGTGGAATCGAAACCAGCTCGATGTCGATTAAGAAGAGCTATTAGCTGTTTACAATACGTGCAGGGTGTTCAACTCGATACGTGTCAATTTGAGCCCCGAGATTTCACCCTTTCACTTCAAGTTTTGAAGTCAATCGGGTGATAAAAAAATACGATGCCGCCGCGATGCGACACTTTTTTAAAAAATTTCAAGGCATGCACATTTCCCGCCCAGTTTGCCGTTTTCTCTGTCCCTCGCCCGGTGTCTGGTACGCTCCCCTCACATAAATTGAAGCTCCCCGCTCCAAGCAATGAGTGGCGGTGCAAAAGGCACCGCCACTGCCATGAGGCTGCCAGTGGCATTGACGAAATCCGTCCCTCGCTCCCTCCACCATGTCCAGCGCGCCCAACGAGTAACATCTCATCTTATCGGCCTATGCAACGCCTCAAGTGCTCCCCACAGCGTTCTTCTGCCCGAAATCCGTTCCCTTACCACCCATGCAGCGGCACGACGGAAAATCGTGGTTTGCAAACATCTGGAAATCGAGTTCGGGGTGGTAGAAGGCAGCCAACAGGGTAGAAGCAGTGGGGCTGGGTAGATTCTGATAGAGCCCAAGCCTTCCCTGTAGAGCCCCGTAGAGCTTCGCAATCTATTGTAGAACCGACGCCCACTGTAGATCCCCATAACCTCCGTAGAGCCGGGTAGAACTTTCATATTCACGTGTAGGCTCGATTTAGCTTGATGGGTTGATGAAGCCGTCGCCCGCGCAACCGTTGATTATAAGGTGAAGAAAATTTCCAAGTCCTCTACTCTGCTTATTCCCCCCTTCTACTAGGCCCCGGGCCCAAATCTTGTCTCCCTCCCGCACCTCAAGACCTCAACTTCGTAGCAAACTAACTTGGCGGGCGGCTTTTCCTGGCATGCAATAACTTTCTCAAACAAGCACCCTCAAGCATATTTGTGCTCTGGTCCTGCAAGAGCGTCGCAAGCTCGCCCAATCCCCAAAAATGATCAGTGTCAAGATCAAGATCCTCGGCTAGACTCGGCTACTTTTCTTTGCTTTATCCCATCGCGCACAGGTCAGTAATTTAGGCCTCTCTTACTTGAATTGCTTTGGATGTCGACTAGCAGTATAATAGCGTACTCACTGCAATATTATTATTTTCCCCCATACCTTTTTTGTGATAAGCGAGGTCGACAGCTACCTGATCTGGATCCATCAATGATATTGTCCACGCGGACGATGTCTCTACCAGGCTCTACCGAGCTCTACAGCTCTACGGCTCTACCGTCCTACGGCTCTATCGACCTCTATCTAGAAGGGGGGAGTTGCTACCGCCCTACAGCTCTACTGGCCCCTACTCCACTCTACTGAGGGACTGGGCTTTTCCCAGATGAAGATCTGGGCCCCGCGATGCCGCTCTTGACTGAGCGCGATGACGTCGAGGTGCGTGCGGTCTCACCCATGTGGGATCATTGGCGTATAGCGATCTAATGAGATTTGGGCTTGCAGGTCATTCGCTGGATGGAAGATCGGGCGTGCGAGCGGACGTGGCTGCTCGAGAATATTGTGGGTGCTGCGGGGGTTGTTGTATGCTTCCAGGATGCGGTAATGCTGCTATTTTCATTGTGCGTAGCCGCGTCTCACACCGCTGCAGATTGATCGCGAGCTCGTCGATGCGGGTGAGACTTCTTGACTTCGCGGGTATGTCACAGTACTGACCCACTGAAAGCGGGCCCCACTCTGCGAGTAGTTTCCACGATTTCGGTGGGGTATGGTGCATATCTTCTTCTTATCCGTTTCCAACATCTGGCTGAGGCATTGACTGTAGACCACATCGATCTCAAGGTAATGGCCGAGCGGAAAATCCAGGTAGGATACACGCCTGACATCCTCACCGACGCCGGTACGTATAATCCGCGGCACATTCTGAATAACCAATCCTTATCGTGCCTAGTGGCGGATTCTGCGGTCATGCTCGCCCTCATGGCCAGCCGGCGAACCACCCAAAGCTACACCTTCGTAAACAACAACCAGGTCTTTTGCTTTCACTGTGTCCTGGACCGCATCGCTCGCTGACTGTAAGCTACCCCCGCAGTGGCCGAGTTTCAACTGGACGCCCTTTGCCTTCTGCGGTCCCCAGCTGAGTACCACCGCCTTCTCGCCCACCCGCACAGTGGGTTTCCTCGGCTTCGGGCGCATCGCACACGCTGTCCTCCGCCGCTTTTCCGCATTCGGCATCACACATTGCATCTACACGCCCCGCCCCGGCGCCCCACCCCAGACTGCGCGTGACACGCAACTTGCTACGACGCACGCCCTCTCCTCCGTGCGTCCCGTTGATCTCAGTACGCTTGCGCGCGAAAGCGACGTCCTCTTCGTCCTCGCGCCCGGCGGAGACGCGACACGGCACCTCGTCGATGAGCCCTTCCTGCGGCAGATGAAGCCCACGAGTGTTTTAGTGAACAACGGCCGCGGGTCCATCATCGACTCCGCCGCGCTCGCACGCGCGCTGAAAGAGGGGTGGCTCTGGGGCGCGGGCCTCGACGTCGTAGAGGAAGAGCCGCAAGTGGGGTCGGAACACGCGCTCGTGCGGCAGCCAAGGTGCGTCGTGCTGCCGCATATCGGGAGTGCGACGATTGAGACGCGTGCGGAGATGGCGGCGCTCACGGCGAGGAATGTGTTGGCGGGCGTATTGGGTGAGCAGGTCCCTGTGGAGCTTGATTATTCGGGCCTCGTGTGAGGGATGAAGAGATTGTGATGATCTTCACTACATATTGCAGACGCTGCGCATCCACTACTAGACTAATATTTCGCTTCATCATTGTGAACTCAAACCAGACTTGAACTATTGACATGCATCACCAAATCCGCTCACTCTAATTCTTTCCATGTGCTCGCCACCGACACGGAGGAAACTGACATATGCTCAGTAAACACCATGGCTGACAGATTCGAAACTCACTAATCGCATAGTCAGCCATACGTGCCACACGGGCACGACTCATTCTCCAGCGGACTTCGCCGACAGGCCCCCACGAAAGCGCATCCATCGACAACACCACGCTCATATGTGCGGCTTTGGCAGACGCCTCCCCACGGAGCACCGCCAGCAACTGCGTCTGCCAATCCGACACATCGTGCATGCACACCTTCGCGGGGTTGAAGAAGAGCAGGCCCGCAACAGGGTCGGGGATCGACGCGGCCTCGAGGCACCGTACCTTGGCGCTGAAAACCCCAATCTCATTCGGGGCCGGGAAGGCTGCGGGGAGGGCGAACGTGAATGGGAGGGCTGGGAGGATGCACGCGACGATCGCCTCAAGATCCGGGATCCAGGGCTCGAGACACAGGCGCGCAGCCGGACGCCCCTGCGTCCAGTCGTAAAGCAGCGAGATCGGCAGCGTGGCGGTGTAGGGCAGGATATTGGTGACGAGATTATTGGACAGCAGGGTTTGCAGGAAATCGCCCAACCAGTGGGCCGGGTAGCCAACTTTGTGGAGATGGATGAGCGAGTGGATGAATGTGACGATGGCGCTGGGCATGATGATCTTGGTTATGCTATTTTTTCGGCCGTTTATCAGGGTGCATAGGAATATCCGAGTCCGCCACGTTTTGAGGGCCTCGCGCTTCGCGAGTTTGGCGTTGGGCCGCGGTAGCGCGAGGGGTGATAAGATCGTGATATCTACAGGCTGCACCCGGCATCCAAGATAGTTGCGAAAGTCGCGCGCTTGGATATGGGCATAGCTGTTCGACATATATACGAGTTAGGGCAAGACACAGACGAAACAACCAAAAACGTACGTGTTAGGAAATGCCGATGACTCTTGAACGAACACCGGATAGCTAAGCAGGTGGTTGGCACTCGCCTTCGAGCTCGTGTCTTGCAAGCTGGGAACGACGAAGACTGCGGTGCCCAACGGACCATTCGTGTAATCCCTGATGAAACGATAGGAATTAAACACAATTCTTCATCTACCGGCGAACTAAACATTGCTCAGCCACATCTTCGTGTATTTCACGGGCAAATTGAGATTGAGGCGCGGCTCGGGATATGCTCTCATCCGGAGAAGCTCGGACAGAGGGTCGCCGTGGATGACTTCGAGCTGTACTTTCCCGTCCAATGTCCGAATAGCCGCGATAACCGAGTCGAAGAATCCGGTGACGTACCCGAATGCAGGTGAGTCTCCAAGGATGTTGAACGGCGTTGTCGGGTGGCTTTTGTGGAACGCGGCTAATTGCCTAATGACACAGAAGGTGTCTCCTTCCATGGCGTCCATGTCACTTATACGGGGATCATCCTGCAATACTTGAGTATTCGAGCGTCTATTTTGTATGCGATTGAACGTACGAAAAAGCTGGGGTTTACAACCCATGATTTCTTTACATGGATTGCTGCCTGCAGATTCCCGTTCAACCCAAATTAATAGCAGTGCGTGCGTACAGTATACCTTCTGAACTTTAGCTTTCGCATTTGGAGCATCTGGCTGGCGGAAGACAAGGAATTCTTAGTCTCTTATAAACAGACGCTACAAACGTTGATGCTCGTACCTCGCATGTTTGTAGTCTGTCGTTTACCCGAGACGTCTGATCGGAGGTGGACCTTATTATATAATCATCGGAGTTTGGAAAATTTGCGCGTCTTGTCACACCCGTCACAGACGACTTCGACGCGTCTTTCTCGTCTTTAACGGTCGATATCCGCTCAAAGGACGCGTTCATCTATCCCGAGGGTCCACTGAACCTTTTCTGGAACCACGTTATGGAAGAAAATCCAACCCAGGATGCTCCGGCTCCCGCTGTCGCCAAGGTCCGCCGGTACAATCGCGTCCCTCAGCTCACCGTCCCCACCATCCCTCCATTGGCTTCTGAATCCTCGTCCCACTTCCCGAAACCAAATAAAGCTCCGATTATACCCGCTGGGGCATCTACGCAAGAGATGTTACGCCGACGAGACAACCGCAGCAAGTGGGAGAAGATGGATACTGTTTTGGACACTTACGGCTTCGCCAACCTTGGCGACTTCCTCAGTACCCTATTCCATAATCACCGGCGCGGTGAGGAAGATCCCCGATCCCCCCGCCATGCGGCTGCCGTTACTCGCTTCTTGCACGGCCGGACGGTCTTTCAAATGGGTCATTTAATCCAGATGATCTATGATCACCCGCAAAGCCGCCCCAAATTAAAACACGCCGACCAGCGGGCCGCCGCATTCTCCCCTCGTAAACCCTTGGCGGAAATTCGCTACGCTCAGCCCTGTTTGTCTGCGTGGGCAACACGACTCGTCGGGGACGAAGCCTGGCGTCGCATTGGGCAACTTGCAAAAAAGAGCGATGATCCTGAGAGCCGTACCCACATCCGTGCTACAACGAATGGCAGGAAGCCCGGCGCAAAAGTTGCGACCTGGGAGAATATACAGTTTACAATGCAGGGTCTCGTGGATCGGTATAGCCAGGAAGAGCTAATCTGGTATCTCACGGAATGCATGGCAGCTCCACGCGTGAAAGGTGTTGTAGTTATACGAAAGCGACGTCCTCACCCTGTCGTGCGTGATTGTACTTGATACACCAGCCTTCCAACTAACTCACACCATCATATAGATCCAAGTCGGTGCTATCAGTTCCTTCATTGTCAGCCGCAATTCGTATGCGAGCGGTGATCTGGCACTGCCGTTGGGTATTTGGCACTTCGCGTGCAAATCTCATGTTGATGTTAAACGCGTATATTCTCGCTTCGGCTCCACCATCGCCAACAGCACTTGCATCAAAGCCCTACATTCTATGAGCGATGCGAGCATGGGCGACCTGCAAAAGAGTGTCAAAGCTGCGACCGCACGAGACGAAGCGGAATGGGGGAAAATACTCGACAATGTGCAAGAGTACTCCCCGGTTTACGAGCACGGTTTAGGACGCGAAAACCAACTCAAGGTCGGGACCGCATGCACGGCGTTCCGCTATATCGACTGTAAACCGGGTGCATGGGATGCTAGTGATCATATTGCTCGTGTCATCAAACAGGAACGTCAAACGATGACCGCAGAGAACGTCTTCGACAACATTGATTGGTCCCAGAATCACAATGTTACCGACCTGCATTTCGTCCGCGTCCTTTCAGAGTTCTCACCGCATTTACACCCTCTCTCCACCGAAATCTCGGCTCGCTTTCGAACCCCCCCCATCGCTAAACATCGCCTGCGTGTGTGCAAAAGAGTCGTCCAGCCACTGGCAACCAACAGCGAACGAGAAGTGGAGACGGGAGGGATGGCACGCGCGCTGCTGGACTTCGATGAACAGATGGGTGTTGAGCCCGAGAAATCCGACAATATTTTGTCTTGGGTTCGCGGAGATGGCGCATCGCACGCCACCATTATGCGTCTGAAGAAATATCTCGCTGTGACGCAGGACGTATACAAGTCTTGCCGGAACATCATTAGCACTCCCGAGACATGGCATACCAAAGCCACCGACCTAAACTCCTGCGCGTCTAATCACTACGGGCCGGCTGCGTCGAAAGATCCATCATCCCTGTCCCGCAGTTCAAACGCCGCGAACATGAAGCGACCCACTGATCTCAAAAAATGCGACTTTTACCCAACAAGTCGAAGCATGATTATGATCTGGGAGGCTCGAATTCTCGATTGTTGGCGGTACTATTTTTCAATTCTGCCGCATGGCTTTATTCTGATTACAGCTTTTCAGTCTTGTCTTGGGAGTCGACTCGGAATCCGACCTCCTTATCCATTTCGATGAGCTTGCAGCCCACGATTGTCTGCCGAGCTTGGATGATCTTCTCGATCAAGCAAGTATTCTCCGCGAACGTTACGCTTCCCAGGCAGCATACGAGCAATCACTATCGCGCGAAGAGTACGATCAGGCGAGCACACGCACGAAGATCCCCAGCGGCTCTCCTTGGACTCCAATGGGTGTATCGCAGGACAACCCTGGCGCAGACGAGTCTGAGCCGCTCATTGCTGATGATATGCCTGGCTTGATGGATATCCCAGACGACTGCCTCCCTCCTGAAACCGAAATTCCGGACGATGATGATGATACCCCGGCGGCGCAGATTCCTCAGCCAGCCAAATCTAAAAATACATCCAAGGACGAAGACGAAGGGCCAAAAATTCACAAAGAAGCGCCGGGATTTGATGGCGACCGGGTTATGAGCAACGCTATTTTATTCATCATGGAGTTTGGTTGGTGGATTGAGCTCAACTACGCGATTCCAGAGGGTGATATTGGAAGGGTGATGGAAATCCTAAAGGTGTGCAATTAAAAGCTACTTCGTGTTTCTCGTCAAGGTTAATATCAAACTCCAAGATATACATCTTTACATTCGCGGGGACGTCCAACCAAAACTATATGGGGTACATGCTCGACCTCTACGCTCTGCTCCAATTCGAGTGTTCTCCTGAGCTCAAGGAAGCGCTTCTCAACAATTGGCTGATGAACATCAAAGGCGAAATTGGGAAGTTCCTCGAAGGTGATCTTTTGCAGGAACATTACAATCGCTGGCTTGAAGACATGGTCAAAAGACGGGGCGGTGATTTTGACGACAAATTCTACCGCAAGACAATCGCCCCCAACGTCCAGCATTTCCTTCAAATCAAGGAGGATATCGAGTCTGCTTTCGAACTAAAACGCCGCAGCAAAGCGCACCCCGAACCTCATCTTCGGGATGAAACAAAACTGCTCTTGCGCATGTATAAAGACGAAGAGCTCCACCAGTTTCGATCCGGACGGAGCATGGGACATGCGGCAGTCAATCGGTTTGACCGAGGCTATCAACGGCTCGAGGAAGGGAAAATGGTTGAGTTCCTGGATCGTAGTGCAGTCTACGCCGAAATCGTGCGCGACATGGAAGATATTCGCCATCCCAACAACGCACAAGGCATGGACATGAATTCTGACCGTGGTAGCCCAGTTCCATCGTCTCCATCTTCTCGTCCCAGCTCGGCCGGCTCCAACTCCAATCCCTCTCCTCGCCCCAGCTCCGCCGGCTCTAACTCCAATCCCTCGTCTGCTTCCAGCCGCCCTTCGTCGGCTCGTAGTTTGCGTTCGAGCGCTTCCAGTGCATCTCGTGCCGCAGCAGATTCAGTCCAGGAATGGGATTTGGTTGATCGCAGTGACGAAGATCTTGTCAGTGGATCCGATCTGACCTTCACTGTGGACGGCGAAACAGGCCGAATGAACGCGGATTGGTATGAGGAGGAGGAGTTTGAATCGATGTTGGAAAGGTTGTGTGGTGCGGAGGAAGATGAGGTAGACTCGGAATGTGAGGACGAGGCTGTGGAAACAGAGCCCGACAGTGAAGGAGAAGACGAATCGGATGACGAGTAGTAGGGTCAATGTTGAATAAATTACAATGAGTACAACCGATAAGATTAATTTAGGCAGCCCCTGCACCTCGCCTACGCGATGTTCGATATTGGGGTCGATACGTCTCCGATACGGCCGCCGCACTTTCCAACGCCTTCTTTGGTGGCCGAGCACGCGGAGGACGTTTCTGATTAGTAACCTCCACCAGTGCGGGTTTCGAACGTTTGGCCGGCGGAGGTATGGGCGATGAGCGGGAGTGTTCTTCTGGTTCGTCGTCGGTGCTGCTCACCCCACTCAACTCTTCGTCTTCCTCCTCCGAATCCATATCCCGAGCTGATTTCTTTGCGCGGCGAGTCGCACGCTGCTTTTCATTCTTCTTTATACGTGCACGCTCACGCTGGGAGTCGATCTTTTCCCGAAGCTTTTGGACGACGATGTTGAGTGAGTTGATGTATCCAGAGGAGAAAACCCAAGATTGAACGACAGTGGTGAGGGCTGCGAGTGAGTCGAGGGTGAGAAGGTTTGTAAGAACAGCGTTAACGATGGATGTGGGAAAGAATGAAGATTTAGGGCGATGGTCGTGCATGCTATGCTTGCGCTCCGCAATGCGAACAGTCTCTCCAAATTTGATGAGCGCTGGCTCGGCCTCTTCTCTTTCTATCTTCGTTAGTTTGAACTTCTTGGGTATCGGCTGGCTATTAGTCGACTTTGACAGCGAAGGGTCGAATGGGGGGAGCGTAATTCCTGGTGGAAGCGGCGGAGCAGGGAATTCGAGGGTAGTTTTGTTTCGTATAGCGCACAAAGAGCAGGGGAGGCGGCGTTCCGCAGCAATACAGTCCAGGGAAGTAATGTTCTGGGGCGGGTTTTGGTATATACGATTTATCGCTGCGATGTAACAGCGTTTTTCAATGAGGACAAGTGCCTTCGCGTGTTCCATCGGCTTTGGTTTCTTCTTGTACTTCGACTTGCCTCCTATTTTGGCGGCACTCGGCAGGGCGTCGGGAGATATTTGACCTAATCGATGGAAAATTAGCATATATTTCAGCCTGGGCCAGGTACGTACCGTCGATTTGTTTCTGTGCAGCAATAAGAGATTTTGGCTGAAAGAACACCACCCCACGTGCCGCCGTATCGGGGTTCCTGCCAACGCGACCCTTCTCCTGCCAAAGCTGGTCGACTGTATCCGGGAATCCCAAGGACAGGCTATCCAATAGAGCCTTGACATTCAAGCCGTTCGCGAAGGCGATTGTTGCAATGACAATCTGGCAGCTGGGATCTTCATCGAGGAGCCGTAGGATTTCCTCATTGTCTTCGGACGAGCGGAGCGAGTGATACATCTGAACGCGTCGCAAGCGATTCGGTCCAGGCACCTGAGCCTTCCAGAGATAGACAAAAAGACGGAATACGTCGTCGATTCTGCGGCAGTGAACGACGGCTTTGCGACCAGAGTTGATGTACTGAAGAAGCTCGGGAAATTCGTTGCCTCCAATTCCGTGCTCGAGAGGCTCCATGATAAATTGAGTATTCGGACGTTCATTCGAAGAGCGGAAGATGTGGAAATTATCGCCGGACATGCCAAGGGTTGTGCAAATGGCGTCAGATGGTGTTCCAGGCTGGAGCGTGGCGGAGAGGGCCATGATGGAGGCGGAGGAGGGCAGGCGGCCTCGGAAGAATGCGCCGATATGCTTGAAGAGCGGGCGAAATTCAGGACCCCATTCATTGATTAGGTGGGCCTCGTCGACGCATCCGAAGACAATGTTGGCGCGAAAGATATCGAAGGCCGAGATTTCACGCCAGGCCTTGTCTCTCAGATGCTCCGGGTCGACGCAAACAATGCTCCATGTCTTGCACTCTTTGATGTCGCGCACGAGATTGCGGCCATGCTTGCGCGCGTGAGTGACCGTGTCGTGGCAGTAAGAGAAAGCAGGGACACGCAGTTTCTTGAGCTCGAGAACCTGCAGAGAGCTCCAATTAATACGTTAGAAAAGCTAAGCTCATACGATGTTTGCAGCAAGACCCTTCGTCGGTGTTATGACGATTCCCATCGGAAGCGCGCGAACAGGCAGGTCGGGGTACAATTGAGGATTTCGGGCCATCTCCCTGAGAACAATGATAGGGACTGCAAACATAGCGGACTTTCCTCCTCCAGTAGCCATGCAACATAGGACGTCTTCGCCATCGAGAACGCGTACGACGATGCTGTGCTGCGAAGGATAGAGGCCATCCTTCCACTCTGGAATCTCCTTCTTCACGATTTGAGTGACTGTGAGGCAGCCTTGCGGGTCGCGCCAGCGGTATCGTGGCGGCATAGGAGCATAGGGCCGTCGGGAGAGGTGGAGGAGAGGACGAGAGGAGGAAAGCAATGAGAGCAGAGCGTGGGAACGATATTCAAACTCAGCACTTTACATAATAAGGCCACCTCCAATCACCCCCCACGCGGTAAACTACAGACTAAGGAATTCTGGGTGGCGGTCCCAGAGCTCGGCAGGAGGCAAAAATGTCTTGACCTGTGCATACCACTTTGACTCATCGAGCAGCTGGAATGGACCGTTCTGTAAAGACGGAAGCACGTGAGATTGGATGTTGATATGAATGAAGTCGAAATTCATACGTCATTGGGTCTTGGGGAATATTGGTGTTGAGATACGAAATTGGACGTCAATTTCTCTGGCAATGAGGCCCATAGACTGAGAACCGACATGATCTTTGGTACACTACGGCTGTCTAGACGAATCCAGGGAAGAAAATTGACCGCGTCCTGCGATATCTTGACCTGGATCTCCGCTACCGCATCGCAGAACCTAGGAAATCCCAGGTTACAGCAGTGCACAAAATAACAGGATTTGTCAAGTCTACCTTTCTTGGCAATATTTTGGCATGACCAACGTGGTGTAAATGTAGAACACAGTGGCCTGGAGCTCCAGCCTCTCCGTAGCGTCGTCACAGACCATTATTTTGGACAGAAGGAACATTACGACGAGATCGCGGGCCAGGGCATGTTCCTTGATATCGAGAAGAGTGATGTGAACGTTCAAGGCATCCCGTTGATTTTCATTTAGTCGATAGGACGTGTCATGTAGACTGATCAAGGTACCAAAGACGTGCCGTGCTTTCACATACGATGTCAATCATCTCAACTTAAACAGGTAACGGCGTACTCACCATCGCCAACCCCACCGAAGAAAAATGCCAAGGTCAAAAGCTGGTTGGCAGCAAAGCTGGTGAGATCGATCGAATCCTTGTTGTCGACCCACATGGCAGAAGTTTCCAGCATGGATTGAACGTCATGGTGCGAGATCTGAAGGCGATCGGCGCTTTTATTCCCTTACCAAACGAGACACTCATCACGAAATATTCACACTCCGTGTAACTGCCTGCGAGTGAGGACGATGCACCAGAATTCGTCGACAATGCACGTACGGAACTTGTTTCAAGATCGGTAAGTTCACAAGATGCTCGCGGGCACGTTCCACTTTCACAGCACGGGCTGGATCCAAGGCCAAGTTACGCCAAAGTGACCAAACTTGCTCAGATCCGCCGGTGGGACTTGTATTTTCGGTACGCTGGATTTCGTCCGAAATTACATTGGTCGGGATCGGATTCCCGGCCGCGAAGGCCTGGGACAGACATTTTGCGAGCCGTACGGATAACCTGGACACCAGCTGCGCATCCTTCTCAAAGTCCGCATGGGAACAGGACCTCAGGATGGCTGCAGCTCAAGTGTCATAATCCCCCATCTTAAATAATGCCGCACTGAGATTCGACGGATTTACTGGGTTGGTGGGATCGAGCTCTTCAGCCTACAGCAACGAATATCAGTATCGCCCTCGGTGGAAAAAACACAACAGATATCTTTTGGTAGTGTTGGGTTGCTCTGGAGGAGGGGGGATATTATACTCGCTGCGCAAAGGACCGATCAAACACTCACAATAGCCAGTTGCTTTCTTTGAATTCCTTGTTCCCCTTTTCCTTGGCCTGACAGGCCCCGGGAAGCTCCCATAAGGGTAACTCCGAAGTTAGGGGATTTGAGGCGGAAATTTTGCGATTTTCAAGTCCGGATTTAGGGGATTTGAGGCCAATTTTTGGAAAACCCACTCCAAGTTAGGGGATTTGAGGCGGATTTTTGCTCAACTCTGACGTGCTTGACCGGGCCCCAAAATTGAAAGTCTTTACCCGGAGAGGCAGCGCGAACGCGTTCCCGCAGAAAAACCAAGGTTCCGGCGCCGCGGGCGGCACCGGGAAGAAAAAACCACGAAAATTGACCGTATTTGGAAATGTCACGGGCACGCGTAGTGTGACGCGCGTGACACCCTACTCCGAGTTAGGGGATTTGAGACCAAAAAGGTCCAAAAAGTTAGGGGATTTGAGGCGATTTGGCCGATTTTGGCGGAGTTGCCTTTATGGGAGCTTCCCGGGGCCTGGCCTGACTCGCTTTGACCTGGACCGCATTTCCGTCGTTTGGACTCCGCTGGTCGAACATCGAAGTAATTGAGCTTGGGACGGTATAGGGCAGAAGATGGTCCGAAGTAGAAGCGATAGATATCCGCAACCAAGCCTCCAAGGATGAGTGTTTTGTGCAGAGTGTGTCACATCGTCACACCAATACCGGATGTTACCGCGGCCGGTCACCCATTAATTCGGACTTCTTCTCGAACCACCATGTATGATGTGGCAATCCGCCTCCTGTCCCACCGTAGTTCGTTCGCTACACTACTTACATGCAAGTGAGTCCACGGTACGTCTGACTTCACGGGACAAGATCTGCCTACGCTCCGCTCCAGCACTAGTACTGGTACAATATTATATAGATCCATTATCAGACCCTCGTATTCAAGCCCGCAGAAAAGGAGGCATTGAAACATCGGGCAGTATCACAAGGATTTGAAGCAAAAATTAAACAGAGGCGAGCGGCATTTACATTTTATCCAATGCTGTGAGATTACGCTCTGATTGGGCAGACGATGTGGTTTATCGGAGAACTATAACAGAAAAAGGAGAGCCAAGAGTTGTCTGTAGTCCACTGCAATGGTTGAGTTCTTGAGACAAAGATTGAACCCGATAGGAACTCAGGTTCGAATCGCGCAGTCCTACAGAAGTTATCAATAAAGTCGGAAGGTTGAACTCAAAATGTCAGAGGCTCGTTCATCGGTCCGGGTGGGGCGGTTGTCGTGGGAGGGAAATTCCGAATCGGTTCGCCAAAATTGGGGTTGAATGTGGAACTACCAGGTCGCAGAAATAGACGAGTGGTCGGAGATCTCCACATCTCGCAGTTCTACAGCATTTAGGCACTCGTGTTGCGCCATGGCTGCGAAAAATAAGGTTTGGAACTGCGCCTGGTCTGAAAGGATACTTGAACATGAAATTCAGTATGTCAGATGCTTAAGTGCATCGATAGGGGACGGGTATTTGACGTATCTGTTTACAGTAAACGGTGTCGAACATGCAACCGTACAGCATGAAAGATGCGCCCTCCCTTCGCTCCGGCCGTTGCACGGATGATATTAAAATGGGCAATATTTTTGTTGGCATTGAAATACTATGTATTGTATTTTACGGGAAGTAGAAAAAAAGGCGGAAAAAGACCAGAAAAACATTACTGATCGAGGGACAGTACAAATACATATCCAAAGCCTACATAAAGAGAAACATCCGCAAGCGAGATATTGAATGCAAGAGCGCAATCACTCCGAAGAACACCAGGCGCCGGTCATCGACAGTGTAGCGAGTGTAGCGATTCAATAGAAAACATGATCTGCAGCATAAACACGAGCCCAGGCAGAATGTAAAGACTGCAGTTTGACCATGGGAGAAATCAGTTGAGGAATGGCAAGAGGGCTTAAGCTTGATGCACAAAAGCAAACCCAGACAGAGCAGAGGAATTCAGAACAATTGACGACGGGAGAAGGGGATGAAGGAATGGGAACTGAGAAACAGTAGGCGGCTTTTATGCTCGGGGAATATTCGGCACATCCTGGCCGCAGTTTGCTGCGACAAACTGTGCGTCAACTGCGCGTATCCCAAAGGAGCTCTGGTACAGTCACACGCATCGATGGTATGTATTCCAAGAATCATCTTTTGAACCATGAGGCCAACCAGTCTTGGATGAGGCACTGCAAGTTGACTGTGAGAACTTTAACAGAAAAGATTGACTGGGGGTTTTCTCTAGTTGAGCTGTGCTGAGCAATTGTCAACAGGCTGCGGCAAAGTATGCGTAGTCCGTAGCGTGTCAATGGAGATATCTTCGACAAAAGCAAGTGCACAATGTCGAGGACGCGAAGGGAAGAGAGAGAATGGAGATGGAACACAAATGGGGCTATTGCACCGCCGAACGAGCATTTGCTTAAAGAACGGTTAATCCATATACAGTATGCGATACTTTTTACGGTGAGCGTCAACCAAGCGACAGCGGCGCAGCTGCTGCGTCCTTGTGTTATCCCATTGAATGCGCAGCTCTTAAAATCCAAAGATGTCCTCGAGCTATCACAGAAAACAAATGCCAGCATCCAATTTCCGGGTTCTGACAGCGTGGATTCCTATACTTGCTATCATTCAGAGCGTGCGGGACCGGGAGAAGGGAGTCTCCACTTCCGTGCCACTCCAGAGAACACAACACCCCATCCTCGTTTCCCCTCGGACAAGTTTTACTCATTCCATGGGGTCTGCCGATTGCATGTCGTGCAGAATATAGTATTATTCGCACTCAACTCCTCCATGAAAATCTGGCTACAGAAGAACAGCTCTCGCACTGGCGTGGAATCCTTGGTCACCACTGCCTCTACCTCCGGTATACATTATTCCGCTTTTATTTCACCTTCTTGGTTGAGTTTCCGAGCGACATTCACCTCTCGGTCATACCGCACACATTTGCCCAACACCTCCGAGGAATACTTCCCCTAGTCTGGTATGTTCCACACCAATATCTCCAAATCGCTAGATTATGAATACATTTCCTAGGATCGGCCGCAGTCCTTAGTATCCCTCGAGAGCAACGGGCTGGATTATCTTCACGACACACAAATGAACCACCCGATGGCCCACGTGCATTGAGGGCTCGAAGCGTCTCCTTCAGTGGTGGCGGAGCTGAACCTTGGGCGTACGACATCGATCGGAAGCGGGAGAATGCTTCTACGCTCCGCGTTTTATGGGATACCTCGGTGCTACCTTAGTATGTATGGCATCCTATGTTACGGTCCCCGTTCAGAGTTCAACGTTGCAGACAGATTTTCTGGGTCCTCGTCCGGGCATTCTCTATTGTGTCTCTGCTTTCTTCGTGCGTCTGCCACACCCTGCATTTAAATGTCCCTGGTACTTACTCTTTATCTTGGAAACTGGGACCAATCTCGACTCGAAATCTTGCAAATGCAATGTATCTACGTAAGTTGTCAGTCGTTTATATGCCTTCGGAAATAGTACGGGGAAACTGATATAAAATTATTGCCAAAGCGCACTATAGCACTATATAGTATCACATCCGCAGTCGTCGAAGTGTCCCGCGAAACGATGGGGGGTACTAATACGCAATGGTGATTTCGGCGTTCGTTGCCCCGTCCACATTGACCGTCGCCGACACCCCGTCCTCCACGCTGCTGGAAGTGTCCCACACCACATCCGGCACCACGCCGCTCTCGAGCACGAGATTGATTCCCGACAGTACGGTCGAGCCCGCGGGGAAGTCGCTCGACTCAGTCACCGCATACACCTCCAGCGTTTCCGTGGCGAACGTGAACTGCTGCGTCGTGTTGATCGCAAGGTTCGTGCCCGCGATGTTGGTGAACTGCGAGCTGTACTCATACGTCGAGCCGTTCTGTCCGAGGAGGGAGACGAGCCCGTCGAGCGGCTGGCCGACCTCGACAGGGACGAGGGACGTGAAGAATGTCTGGCCATCGACGACGTCTGGGTGGAAATGAAATGAAAATCAGGGCGTAAAGGAGGTATATAGTGGGCACGTACACCACGATGCGACTGCCCAGAAATCCCCACCGCCGGCACCGCTAGGGCCGTACTGGCGGACGTGAATCATTTTCACTTCGAAGGGGAGTATATGAAGGACACACCTGCAACACCGGCTGCAGAATTGCTGAGACGCCGCCCGAGGGCTCGAGCGAGTTGAACAGGAAGATCGTCTGCCCGTGCTCGGTAGTCGGGACAGGAGGGACGGTCCAGCTCGTGCTCAACGACGCGATTGGATCGGAGGAATCGGATTGGAGCCAGAACGCGTAGGCGACCCAGCCCGTTTCCTCCTGTCGTGGCACTACTGCCGCCGCCGGTTCCCCACTGGTCGGGGATGCGACGTGGATAATCACGCCGCTCGCGTCGAGCACATGAATGTCCGACCCGATGTGCGCGATGCGGCCGCCGACGGGCACCTCGTGGATGGTGTTATTGGGGCGATATCCGCCCGGAGTGAGGACGGATGTGGCGACAGGCACGGCAAGTGCGTTTGGTATCAGGAGTCCCAGGATGGTGGCGAGGATGAAGGCGGGCATTATGACGGCTGCGATGAGGCATGAACAGGAGGCATCAAGGAGATCAAGATCAGACTCACCGAAGACGAAAACACGCTGCCGGTGTGAGGGAAACGGTGGGTTCCTTCCTCAATATTTAAATCATAGACCCCTGCTGCGCGAGTATGGGAAGTTTCGGGCAATGAACACCGTGGGCGGTGATCGCCGTCCTTACAACTCCACTTCTTCTGACTTTCTCTTCTATCATTGCTGAGTAACCCAGGATAGATCGTCCATTTTTAGGGTCCACGGTTGTCACTCGGTGTTAAGTACCTTGGAATGGCCACCCGAAGGCAACCGACCCAATTGACACCAAGTCTGCTGTTAGTTCCGGAATTCGAATAGAGTGCTGTCTAGTTGACTGTAGAACATGCCAAAGATCGATACATCCAAAAGGCATAGAATGTTCACAACTCGGGTCAGAGGAGAAGAAAGAGCATTACTTCGGCGAGCAGGTCTGTAGTTAAATGGATCAACATGACTTGAGTTTCCGTTCGACGTGCGCATTTTCAGGACCAGGAGGTATACGATAAATCCTATCCTGCAGTAAGTAGTTGGGAATTGGCTGAATCCTGCATGATTCCGTCGACTAATTAAATTAGTCGACTGTTCCTCAAAACATAAACGAACTGCTGCACCTATTTTATCAAAGAGTCTAAGACAGGTGTACTCGAACTCCTCTGGGTAGAGCTTTTACTCACCCCAGAAACGCGGTCAAGACAACCAAAAACTCGGTGGAGGGAGAGGGTAAGGGACGTATGGTTTCAGCCTACCCGTAGATCGCGCGATTGCGGGTTGTGTTGGACGAACATGCTATGAAACCAGTTTAGAATCGAAAGGCGAGGACCGCCGGCCCAATCGAGTCAGATTCAGCAGAGAGGCTGCTGCAGCTTTTTTCAGCCCAGTTGAAATAAAATCTGAGGTAAGCGCAATAAATATTAGACCTGGCGTGCCCTTACACTGGGATATGCGAAATACATAACAGGTTACATTTGAAATCTTTATCATCATATGCAGAGCGTCCGCGCCCTCTTCAGCCCACTACACGTCGCTCACTTGCGCGAAACGGTCGCGGTGATGAGCCCACTGGGGGCCGCGATGGGCATGAAGACCTCTGCTTGTGCGCTGTGGAGATGAAGATGAGCATAACGGAATAATTCGAGACGATGATTCGAGGGAAGAGAGACGGAGGATGCGCGCGTGCATAAGAAACGCAAGAATGATAATTCAAAAGAGACAAATGCACTCACGGAACGAGATTCTCCACCCCCAGATAGCTCATGTCGACGGGGATGTAGTGCTTGTTGGGCAGCGCGTACGCGACGGTCTGCACGCCCGCGTTCTGCGCGAGGATGAGGCGCGCCATGCGGAAGAGGGTGGCCTGGAAGATAAAATTCAACAAAAAGAGAATTCAACAAAAAAAGGCGGGGCGTTGGAGGAAGGAAGGAAGATGAGCGTTGGAGGAAGGGAGCAATGAGCATTGGTGGATGAATGAATTGAAATACACAAGGGCGCACCTGCACGCTGGCGCTGTTATCCGACGCAAAGGTGTCGAGCGTGACCTTGCGCGCGGTCGCGGGCACGGCCGTGTCCCAGACGCTGCCTGGGGTTATGGTCGTCTGCGTTCGGCGTCAGCATCCATGTACATGCATCAGTGGAAGATATATAAAGATATATATGTGGAAGGTGCGAGAAAGACATATATGTGGAAGGCGCAAGAAAGATATATACGTGTCAGGGACGCACCGGAACGACGAACTCCTCGACAGCGGAGTCGGTGGGGCGCGGGATCGCCACGGGCGCAAAGGTGTACGTGAGATCGATGGAGGTGGAGAGGATGCGATCGTCGACCTCCTTGAGCGTGGTGTACTTGTCGCGCACGAAGTTGGTGAACGCGGACTCGGTCGTCTTGAGCACTGTGGGTCATGATGCCAATAATCAGCACCAGCATGCAAAACGTGAGGAGCCAAGTACCAAGTAAGTCTGCGAGCCCGGCGGTGACGCTGGCGGTGATCTTGTCCTTGCCTTGCGATGCGTCGACCTCAACGTCAATCAGTCCAGGATGCGATAAGGATAAGGAGAGAAAGAGAACGCACCTCGACCTTGACGATGCGCTTCTCGTCACCGTCGCGGATGAACGCATGCGGGTGGTCCGCCGGGCCCTGCTCGCCCGGGACTGGGATGCGCGACCACCGTAGCTGCTCGACGGTCACAAACACCTTGTGGATGTGCGCATACTTGGAGACGAGATGCGTGCCCAGGTGCAGCGCAAATCGTTCGGGGACCAGAACATGCGGCGAGATCTTCGCGATATCTAGAAAGGCTCAGGAACCATCGGCCGGCTGGGCAGAAAGACGCACAGTAAGTAATATTCTTGACTGCCAGACGTTAAATAAATGAATGCCGGGGTTTGATAGTAAATGGATAGACGCACTTGAATCGGTTGCGACCACGACGGAATTGTCCGCCTCGGTGAAGCTGCGCTGGATCATTCGCGACCATCGCGCGCGCGCACGACGCCGTGCTCACCTGGTCTCGATATCGCCCTCTAGCAGCGCCTGGACGTTGTATTCCACGACGTGGTGCCACTTGCCCTCGCGGACGACGCGGAGGACGCGGACTTTGTCCTTTCCGTACCGCGCTTGGCTGAGGAATGCCGTTTCATCTGACATGGTGGTAAGAGGGAAAGAAGGCTTGGTCGACGAGGAGCGATAGTGATAAGTGATAGTGATCGCGGCTGGTCGGGCCCGGGAGAGTCTAGGCTTTGGCTGAATGATGGGCCGCGTCTAGCGTGACGATGTGACATACAGGTCGAGGTCCAGATCATCAAACAAGGGTGGAAACCGTGACGCTCGAGACCTACACGCTCGACTTATTTATGGCAACAGCGACGTCAAGACTCCAAACCCAGGCGAAGTCCTGGGTCCCGAAGCGCCCCAGCGCCCTCTTCATTTCTTCACTTGAGCTTGAACTTCCATCGACTCCCTGAAGTTTGGACTGCTAGGACAGTATACAATATCGGTGAGCCCCACATTGATCGTGAAATTCACGGCCATCACCATATACTCTACGTCAGCAGCCCTGATGATATTCCTACTACCCTCCCCTAAGGATCGCCGCCTTTATGCATACGCTCAAACCAATACTACATACACTAGAAATTGATTTTCCCTTTGAACAGTCTCTTGACATTTTCACTCCTCATGGCTTGTTTTTGTGCGTCGTCGAGGAACGGAGACGTTGCGATGGCGTCGAACGCGGGGTCCACAAGTGGCGCAGGGAGCCACGGGTAGTCCGAGCCGTAGAGAAGGAAAGACGGAGATATGTTGTATGCGAGTAAACCTCCGATTTGGTGTGCGTAAGTTAACTAAATTGAAACGAGATCGGTGAAAAAAAAAACATCATAGCAATGACTACACATACCCCGGCACTATCCCACCAACAACGCGTTTGGAAAGCTTGTAGGATCGCTGCACTGTCATCGGGAGACACCCGGATACCCCTATTACCATGAATTTAAGGTTGATTTAAACGGAAGTGCGGGGACCGCACCGGTCAATGATTGATGGAAGAGAACCGCCAACTGTGGCAGTTTAAATCAAAGGGGAGACCCTGGTAATGTCTTGCCGTGTGTACTTACCGTGAGGTATAATGAAGTTAACACTGGCGGGGGGCATTAAGAACTTGGAGTGCTCTAAGCGTGAAAGTTGACATACTGGGTCAGGTTTGTGAGCGTGTGTGAAAGGGCCAGATCCATAAATGTGCGCGCTATATGTGTTATTTGGTTTAAACGTGGGACAACGTGAAGCTGAGCGCCAGTTTTTCACCTGTCTCAAAACTAAACAAAACTTCACTAAATGAATACAGTACAGTTAGGGACGAGCACGTACAAGAATTCGACTATTCCCTTCATACGTGGATGATTAAACCAATGGAATGGCTGAGCGCCGGGTTGGAATATAAATATGATACTGACCTGAGGATACACAGTCGGATTTGCCAGCACAAAGGTTCCAGCAACCTCCTCCAACAGCGGATTGGCGGGGTGAACGAAAACAATGGCTTTCAAACCGAGCCATTTAAAATGAAGGAAACAGCGACAGTAATGAGACAACGCACCCTTCATCGTTTCCATTTGAGCGAAAAAGGGTATGAATTCAGGATTGCCGAGATACTTCCCTTCGTGATTCGAGGTAAGGGCTACCCCCACGGCACCGAGAGTTTCCAGAGCACTTGGTTAAATGAGACACTCGAAACAGACAAAGGAAGCATCACTGCCTACTATTTTGCCTCAGTGATGCTACATTGCGATTATTAGCATTTCAGCCTCTGCTTTTCAAAAGCACTGCTCACCTTTCGTCGACGTACGGGAGAGCTGAGGTCCCAAAGAAGCTGAATCGTTGTGGAAGGGCTTTGACCAGTGCTGCCGAGTTCTCATTCAAGAGCCGTGCAATAGCCATCTGAGAGCATCCTGAGCTTAGCGATATTCGTCCAAATAATTACTTGTTAGCGTACCGTGGCATTTTTATCCCCAAGAAATATGTTAGGCTTGGGAATACTCAGTATCGATCTCCCAATCGACTGATTTGCCATATGCTGAAGCTGCAATTCGAGTGTCCACTGCGCGTATCACCAAAATCAATGCCAATAAATTCACGGTGAAACCACAATTTACCACCGGCGATGGCATGCCGCCATCCGATGGCTCAATCGTGCGGAACCAATTCGGAACATGGTGCGCTATGAGGCATAACGTATTCAAGTTTACGCGTCGGAGACCTAAATGAGATTTATCTACCATGTACGTCAACAGTCGTCGCATTTCCCGCGGGACGGAGGAGGCCAGCCGGGACGCTCTTCTCCGCATCAAAATGGGCCCAGGCTACGATTTCCTGTAATGCAGGAGCCGTGAAATTGAAGGACGCGAGGTCGATCCCATCTTCGAGGGCTTGGCGGAGGATACGTGATGCAACAGGATCCGAGTCGGCGCTTTGGACAAAGTTGGACACTGAGCTGAGAACCCCGAGAGTAACGAGCCCGATAAAGGGCCACATTGCGGCACAGCGATTGGGACCAGAGATCTGACTTCCTAAGTATACGGGCTAAGTGCTAACTCCTAAATGCGAAGGCCTAAGTAAAGATGCCGCTCGGGCGACAGTTTAAAGGCCTAATTAACGCCTAGGACCGAAGTAAGAGCGCCGGTCCACAGAAAGGAAAGATAAGAGGAGACGACCAGGCTGAACCCCGAGACGCCACAAAAGCCGTCGCTACCTCGCGACTCGAGAGAAGACATCGAAGCGAAGAACGCTACTCGATAAAAGCCACATACTTACGACAAATCTCCCTTCACAAGCTCGGCATTGGATGGCGAATTCAAGATCCAAGACTTCTTCACATACTCGCTGCCTAGTTCAATCGTAATCGAACGCTGAAATTCACGAAGAAAATGGATTTACATACCGTCTGCGACCTGATTTCTGTCACCGAAACCTAAAGTTGGCGAGACACAGAGAATTCGGGGCACCGCTCCCAGAATTGCGCAGGAGGTATGCGCGCAACTCGTTGGATAATCTAAACTCGACGTTCTGAAAAGCGCTTGTGAAAGCGCAAGAAAACATATGATACCTACCTCGGGGAGAATATTTGTATGATACATAATTTAGAGTAGATTTGATGGCAAGGTCGCCCATAAACGGAGGGCTGCCTGGATCGTCGGCGCGCTGCGGCTACCACAAATGGCTCGATGATCATGCAGATTACAAGGAAAGTGTCCAGGAGGTGGTCGAATCGTGATGAAAGCTAGACTTGGCGTAGTATGATTAAGGCGGGAGTTATGCGTTACGCCATGGAACGGGCCTGCAGTTTGGGCTCCAGAGCTATATGTTAGGGTAGCCCCGATTTATCCCACAAAACGCGGAGTGCGAGCGCAGGCTCGGTCTCGCGGTCAATATTGTACGTCCAAGGTTCCGGGAGGCGGCCACGGAAGGTCACTTTCAGTAACTGGCCCTCCTCGGGCTTGATAACTCGCCCGTTGTATCCCTTGACGGTGGACACCACAGGCTCGACGATTTTCACGATACGCAGGTGGACCATCCGACGGTCAGCGTGCGCAGCGCGGTTCGAGGGCTCAAAACGGGCTGCGGCCGATCCTAGGAAGCAAATTGGTACGCATTCGTAGATGGCGGCGTAGGACATACCGGACCAGGGGAAGTACGTCTCGTCGGTATTATCGAGCACCAAATCTCTGAAAGGGTGGAGTCTCACAGTATGAAGCGCATCCCCGACTGCCGTGAGCCACATTGGGGCCGCGAAGTTGAGCAGAAACGTCGAATCGAGGCGGAAGAGTGTGTACTGTGGGGAAATGGTTCGTACATCTTGAAAAATGTCACGACAGTGCGACAGCTGTGCCTCTGTCGCAAGATTCTCGCGGAGGAGCTGGTCCCGAATTTTGTGATATCTTGTATGGCGCACGATCTGCGGTAGGGTGATTGACCATGGCAAACCCCAAGGAGCCACTAAGTCTTGGCCGCGATGGAACGAAGATGGGGCGTTGTCTGAGGTGACGCGGAAACGGAGACTCCCTTCTAGTGGTCCAGCAGGAGGCACAGAATGATAGTATAGGAATCCACGGGAATGGGCTGGAAATGGAATGCACCCCCCGGTTTCCGAATAGCGTAGCCGCACGCCAGGACCGTCGGCACCCGGAAATCGGATTGTTATACTCTTCCTCTGGGATAAATCGAGGAGGTCATCCAATTTTCGGTGCTTCGGAATCAATGTTGGTACAATATGAGGACTGCGGCCGGGGCGTTTGCGCTCCTTACGCTCAAGCTCCCTGCAAAGTATCGCAAATGAATCTCATGCCTTCACAGTGAACCTTACGCACAGTGAGCCGAGTGGCATGCCAGCGGTGTAGTTGCGAATGCGAGACCTTGAGGAGGCCCTGCGAGCCAGGAGACATGTCGGTGGGCGCTGCCGCGCGAAGGCGCTCATGGCGGTTCGGGAGAGAATTTGTGTGCCACGTCACATGATCTCAAGCAGAGACAAACATCACGTCAACATCTTTCTTTTCGTTCCTTATTTATTCGTTCTATTGCCCGCAGATGCCACGGTACCTTCACGTTTCATTTTTCTCGTCAGCTCATAAGGAAGGAATATACAACAAAAAGAATGTTTCTTTACCCGCCGTTCGCCAAGGAAACAGAGAAGAGTCAGAAGACTGGATAGTAGATGATCTCCGCCACAATTAATATTGGGATCAAAATAAGATCAGCTGAGATCTGGCAGCGTTCTCTCCACATGTCGAATGTAAATGAATTATTGCGAGCATTTGATCGTTCCCGCCTTCATTAGACTTCCTTCCCAGTCGAGTTCCGCACTGTGGGCAAGTCCAAGATCCTCGACCTGTGTTTTACGGGATAGCAAAATCCATTGTCGATCTCTGATACGCTGTTGAGCAGGACCAGGTTTCAGTTTGAACGGAGGAAAGATAGCCACCAGAAGAGTGCGAATGCACGCGACACACGCAAGCAGACTCTGCAGCTTGGGACGAAAAAGTCACTCGGAAATATAAATTTGTGTATTTCAATGAAATATGACGGGAGGATCATAGCATTTGAATGGCCATACGTGCTAAGGCAGCCCCGAGTTATCCCACAGAACGCGGAGTGCGGAAGCAGGTTTGGTCGCGCCGTCAATGTCGTACGCCCAAGGTCCCGGATCACGACTATGAAGAGAGACAGTGAGTAACTGGCCTTCTTCGGGTTTGTCCAGTCGTGCTGTGTGTCCCTCCACGCGTACGACGGGTTGAACAATTTTCACGATACGCATATGGACCACCCGACGTCCAGCGTGCTTCGGCTGCGTTGAGGGCTCGAAACGCACTAGAGCGGATCCTGGGAAGCGTGTCCATGAGCTAAGGCTTGTATACGCTGGTGCGCGACACACCGGACCAGGCGAAGTATTGCTTGGGCAGGAGAACTCTGAACGGATTGAGGATAAATGGGTGCAGAGTCTCCCCAACAGCCGTGAGGGACATTGATCCTGAGAAGTTCGCCAAAAAGGGTTGTTCGAGGCGGAAGAGTGTGTACTGGGGGAAAATGGAGTGTTTGCGAAAGACGTGGCGGCAGTGTGATAGCTGATCTTCTGTAACCATACCTTCGTGGAGGATTTGTTCCCGAATCCTGAGATATCTGGGGAGGGTCGCAATCTGCAGTAGGGTGATCTGCCACGGCAATGCCCATGGAGCGAGTAAATCTTGGCCTCGAAGAAACGACGCTGGAGTTTCATCTGGGGTGAGGCGAAAGCGGACACTGGCCTCTATCGGCGCTCGGTGCGGCTCAGAAGAGTAGTACAGGAACCCACGAGAATGGCGTGGAAACGGAAGATGTCTTTCCGAATGCGTATACCGCAGCTGCACGCCGCGCCCCGAGCCAGAATCCGGAAATCGGATAGTCATGGTTTCTTTCTGTGATAGATCGAGGATGTCTTCGGATTTTAAGAGCTCTGGATGTAATTTCGAGATAATATGAGGCTTGTGACGACCGCGAAGTTTGCTACGTTCCCTGTAAAGGATCCCATAAATCCCGTTTTTTCAGAGCAAAGCCAGACGCACAGAGAAGCACCTTGAGTAGTGTAGTTTCGAACTGACCAGATACTCCGGGGCTTGAGGCGGATCCGTGAGCCCCGCAGCGCGAACGCGCCGTACGCGCACATGGCGGTTTGGGACAGAATGCGTGACCATCCGCGTCACATGCTGCATAGCACAGACAAACATGTCAAACCAAGTCAAACATCGCGTCCCTGCTTTTCTTGTTCATAAATGCATAGCAGCGCGCGTCGAATGTGAGTGGAGTGTGGGTATGATTCGTCACGCTTCGATTGGACTTCCGTCCCAGCCGATAGGCACCGCGAGTGTAGTGAGCGCAATCTGTCGCTAGATCCCCAGTTTCATGGTTTTCTGAGGCAGCCCTGTGACGAAGTACGTCGAGGTCGTATCTCGGAGACCAACATGCAATGATGACTTCTCATTCGTGAACACTCCGAGCTGTTGCGTAGAACTGGGTTTTAATTTTGAGCAGCGGAAGGAAGGAATCGATGGCTGCACTGCGGGAAAGGAAAGGATGTATACGCATGCGGCACACAAGTAGGCTCTCCAGCCTGGGCCGAAAACCCACTCAGAACCGTCAATTTGTGCATATCAATAAAATACGACGCATAGCATTTGAATGGCCATGCGTGCCAAGCCAGATTCTCGCGAAGTAATTGGTCACGGATCTGAATATAATATGAATGGCAGGCAATCTGGGGCAGTCACTGCGTTCAGCGGGTTGATAGCCAGGGGGGTGGCTAATCCATGAACGCTATGGCTATCTATAGTTCAGCTGATGGCCGTCGCCTAACCAGGGTCGTATAGCCGCATTGTGATTAGCGGTTGTGAGCCCGCGGTTGTTCAGATAGCCGTGCTGCGGGTAGCCTCGGGTAACCCTTGGCTAGCCCGCCCGCCGAACCCTGCCGAACCTCGCCTAGCCGATGCTAGGCGATGGGCAGCCCTAGCCGCACATGGGCTCAACCGGCTAGCAGCGGCTAGCCAGCATCTAGCCGGCACCTCCGGCTATCTCTGGATAGGCGGTGCTGTGGGTATCCGCTCCCTGAACGCAGTGAGTGTGGTGTGATCTGCCACGGCAAAGCCCATGGAGCGAGCAAATCCTGACCGCGAAGAAACGAGGCTTGGGTTCCATCCGGAGCGACACGAAACCGGACACTGGCATCTATCGGTGCTCGGTGCGCCTCAGAATATTGGTATAGGAACCGGCGAGAATGGGGTGGAAACGGAATTCCGTCGGGCACCGAATGCGTATACCGCAGCTGCGCGCCGCGTCCCGGGTCAGAATTCGGAAATCGGATTTCGATACTTTTCCTCTCGGATATATCGAGGATGTCTTCGGGCTTCAAGAGCTCTGGATGTAATGCATTGATGTTGAGATAACATGACGACTGGGGCCGGGGATGCCGTGTGTACGCTCCCTGTAAAGTATCGCATATGAATCGAGTACTTAAGCTTTCACAGCGACCTAGACGCACAGTATGGCGCCTGGCATCCCAGTGCTGTAGCGAGAAACGGAAAATCCTGACACAGTACTCCGGGGCTGGATGCGAATCGCTTGCAGTTTGAATTGGAAGGGTTTGGGACAGGATGACCTGTGACATGACGTGGTAAGGTCACATGGTGGCCAACAGAGACAAACATCGCGTCAACACGTCTCGCAAGGAGACCCGCAGCTATCGCGTGGCTTGTATAAAGCAGCACTGAATAAGTCCTCAAGAGTCACCACATTTTCTCCCCCTCCGATGCCCTTGGTTGAACACCATCAACTTCACCTGGCTGAACAACACTTTTGATGCGCCGGCAACTCTTTCTCAATATGTCCTCCGTCTTAGACCCTTAGCTATTTTACATAGTTATAGACGAATAGTATATATAACACTGCCGGAAAGAACCGGGGGGATAGGGGAGAGGGAAAAATGAAATCCTGACCCATTGGGCAAATCCAGACCCGTTGGGTCAGATAGTACACTACTGTTTTCCAGAATAATTGAAGCTGTGGATCATTTGAATCTTTCTCCGTTGATCTGCAACTTTGGGAGTTTATTCTGTACCTCTGAATCAGCCCATCAACCTCAGAGATGTACATAAAGAAAATCTATTTAACAACCCCCAGCTATTTATAACTTTGTCACAGAAATAATGCCAGCAACAGGCCTAATGCCCAATTCCCAAATCAAAAATCATTTAAATGTGGGTGTTGCACTGCAGTGCCTTCTGGACTTTTCCCTGATTTATTTCGGCAATTTTGGTAGACTTTTCGGCAAATCCTTGTCACAAGGAGCATTGAAGGCAAGCGTTATAACTCGTTCAGATGGCCCCTCTCTTCGGTGATCTTTCTTGGGACCTTCAGTAACACTAGGGACACATTAAGAACATCCCGCCCATCCCGCCATCCCGCCATCCCGCCATCAAATTTCGTCTTACAATCGGGACCACCATGGATTTCCGCTTAGTAAGAGCTCCGTACGAATCATGCCGGTGCCTAGCCGAGAGTCTCCGCGTCGACCTCGTGATAAGTTCAGTGACGGCTGATGTCGCCTCGCGGTCACCAGACTGTCTATTTCCCGCCCATACGACATCGACCGTCCTCGTGCCCCACAGATCTTCTCCAGCCCATGTGCTTCCCGCCGACTATAAAGCTGGCCCCACCCCCTACCGCTAGCCGTCGGTCGCATTACCTCCGCCCTCATCTTACGCCTCACGATCTACCATGAAGCTCGCATTCTCCGCCGCAGCATTGGCTGTTACGCTCGCAAACGGCGCGTGGGCGCAGTGCCCCGACTTCACGTCCTATTCGCAGGTTGGCATTCACCGGCTCAGGATGTCTGCAGTGTGCTGATCCTTGTGCTTTTGTGTGCAGACGCCCCAAGGAAACCCGTCGTCTGGGCCTCTGGCGCTGCCGTTCATGCGTCCCAGCCCTGGTGCGTCATCCAGTGAGGGAATCCCATTCAATTCTCATTTATGAAATCCAGCGTGCCGGACGTTCAACAGCTCGTCTGTCGAGGTGCGTTTGCCTGCTTCTCCAATTCAATTCGATGTCGAGCTGACCGCGTGCTTCTGTCTCCAGAAAGTCATCACGGACATGAAATCACGCCTCAAAGACCCTGATCTCGCACGTCTATTCGAGAACACCTTCCCCAACACTCTCGGTGCGTTCTAATTTTCTATTATCATTATTTTCGATCGATTCTGACGCCCAGTTTTGGCAGATACGACCGTGAAGTATTTCAACGCGGTCCGTACACCAGCTCACGTTCTGTCTGGGGTATAAACTGACATGATTCGCTGCTTAGACGCAGAACCTTGCGTTTATCATCACCGGGGTGGGACCTGCATCACCTCCCGCTTTTTTGAATCCCACTGATCATTATAATTTTCGCAGGATATCACGTTCGTCCATTCACCCCATCCTCACTCCCCTCAACATTTAATTTGCTTATTTTTTTTCAGCGCTCAGTGGCTGCGCGACACTGCCAATCAGGTACTTATACTTCCTTCAACTCGATCCCTTCCTCTTTCATTCAACCCCTTCGCAGTTTGCGGCCTACACCGCCCTCCTAGGGATAGAGCCCGCGCTCGCCACGCTTGTAAAGGCCGTAATCAACAACGAGGCGCGCTACGTCGCAGAGTTCCCGTATTGTGCGTCCCCTTCTTCGACTGTGCTCATCCCTTTTCAACCACGACCTCGCGCTCCGCTCAATATATGCTGAACCCATTTGTTATTTGTCCAGGCGGCTCCTTTCAGCCCCCGCCCGAGTCTGGGCTCGCGCCGACCCACAATGACTTCGCGGACGGTGTCACTGTCAACCCGTGCGTTCCGTTCCGCCTTCCCATTTATCATTCACTCCACGTTGGGATGTTTATGGTTACTTACCTTCGTGGATAGGCCGGTGAACAACCAGACGGTGTTTGAGTGCAAGTACGAGATCGACTCGCTCTGCGGCTTCCTCAAGCTCTCGCGCTCGTACTACAACCAGACGAAGGACGCGTCGGTCTTCAACGCGCAGTGTGCGTTAACTTCCTTCGTTCCCCGCATGTTTTCTTTGTCCACCCATGCGGGATTATTATATTTAACATTCACCTATCAATTCACTCGCACTTGTAGGGTACGCCGCGGTGAACCAGATCTTCCGCGTCATCAACGAGCAGTCGCAAGCGTCCTTCGACGCGAACTTCAACTTCATTTCGTACTACAACTGGACGGGCGGGAACGGCGCGCTGAGCCCTGCGGTGGACAATGGGGGGAATGGGGAGCCAAAAGCATATACGGGTGAGTGGCTCTTCCTCGTTCTTTTCAGCGAAGACGATTCTGCGTTCTTGGTCTTTTAGAATCCCGCACTAACGACTCCCTCCGCAGGCATGGTCGGCACGCACCACCGCCCGTCCGACGACCTCAGCGTCTTCGCCTTCCTCACGCCCGCCAACGCCATGCTGTCCATCGAGCTCGGCCACCTCGCGGACATCCTGACCGCCTCGGGCCAAGCCAAGTCGGGCCAGGGCAAGAATATTACCGCGCAGGCACAAGTGTGGGGCAAGCGGGTGTCGGATGCTGTTTGGGCGAATACGGTCAGTCCAAAATTATTGTCGTATTTTGGAGATGCTGATATACCGCACACTGGCAGCTGGTGAACAACATCTTCGCGTACGAGACGAACGGTGCGTCTCGTGTGGTTATTTATCCTATAGCTTCTCATCGGCGGAGTTAGGGTTCGGCGGTAGATATGTCATGGACGATGCGAACGTGCCCGTGCGTCCTGCTTCTTCTCAATTTCTTCTTTGGATTCCACCTAACGCAACACCCCAGTCCCTCCTCTCCCTCCCGTACCTCGGCTTCCTCGACAAGAGCCACCCCGCGTACGTAGCGACGCGCAAGGTCCTTCTCTCTCGCGGGAACCCCTACTTCGCTGCGGGGAAGAATTTCAGTGGGATTGGGTGCGTTTATCTCGTCTTTCGTTATCCGTTTCCCTTCATCTTCTTTTATCTATCCTTTTTTATCTGCGTCTTTCCTTTGATATCCACCTCATTCTATTTATATTCCGTCTTCTCTTCTATGTATCCATACGTCGCCTTTCTCCCTTCTATGTCTCGCATCCGAGCAGCTGACTGACTGATTTTTATCCTTGCAACTGCAGCGGCCCGCACGTCGACGCATGGCACCCGTGGCCCATGTCCCGGATCTCGGCCATCTTCGGGACTGACGACGACGACGAGATTTTGACGTCGCTGTACCTCATCGCGAATGTGCGTTTCCTCAGTTCACTCCCCTCTTTACTTGCTTACGACTAACCGCGACCATACTGTAGAACACCGCGGGCCTGGGCCTCATCCACGAGTCGCAGTCAATCTACTCGCCCACGGACTACACGCGCTCCTGGTTCGCCTGGGTGCGTCATCTCCTCCTTCCCTCCTCCGCTTTCCGACGAATAACACAACTGATGATGAAAATAAAGGCAAACAGCTACTTCGCAGAGATGCTGCTCGACCTCGCGCAGCGCAAGCCGGGGCTCATCTTCAAGACCAACACGCCGTACACGCCGGGGAAGTGACGCGAGGGTCAGGGGTCGGGTGGCATTAAGGGAGACGGAGATGCAAAAATCGTCGAGGGTGCACAGACACAGGTTCACTTGGCTACTAGGTAACGAACGAACGAATGGTGTAATTAAAACTCAAGGTTTATGGAGTTCGGTGCTGGGTGAATGATGCTAGATGCTTGTAAGTATTAGACTCGGAATAGCGCGGCGCATCGATACTTGAGTTGTAATGAATGTGGGCCGAACGGAGAATGGACTCTGGCCTGCAGTCGTACGTAGGACTGGATCCGAAACGCCGCGACGAATTTGGCTCATTCACTATGGATTCTATGCTTAGAACTACCTCGATGTAGTTTTTTAGCATCGAGGTGAGTTTGTTTTATCTTCCGCAATGCACCGTCTGCCATCTCTTCCTGCAGCTATCGCTATCATTATTACTTGTATCCACTCACCCCGCGCATTGCTGCAAGGCACCCACGGACTTGGCGTTCCGCCGTGGTCGTTGTCGTCGTATGCATCTGCATCCCGTACTCCGAATCACTGCATCTTCGATTACCTTGTTGCGCGCGTAGCATTGTATTTAGTACAAGAAATACATTATGGTTGCATTCTATCGCTGTGGGATTCCCATGAGTAGACCAAGATGTTTCTGTTGCCAGAAATAATACTGGCTCTATGCGTGTCATTATGCTGCCAGATTGAATTCTGGCAATATGTCACTCTTGGCTCGTCTGGTGCCAGATCAGCCAGACACGTTCTCTTTTGCTGATGGAAACTCTGAACGGCCAGAGCTGCACTGTGTACAATTGACCCTAGCAATGGTGATACCCATGCCGGTTGAGAAATTGACGAAGAAGGGCGGAAGAGTGTGTTGAGTGAGTGATTGCCGCGAAAGATGTTATGGCGGCGCGATAGCTGTTCCTCTGTCACAAGATCGTTCGTGGACGAGTTGATCACCAATAATGCGATATTCTGCACAGCACGCGGGCAGCCGTCTCACATCTCACTCCACGGAATCGCAATGCCAAGAACCGATCCACCGCCAATCATCCGCGCGCACCACGAGAAATGGTTCCTCTCGCTTTCCCGCCCACCGGAGGTTTGGAGAGATAATTGGCCAGTGCTAATGCGGCAGAGTAGATTGCAATTACAGATACAACACAGAAGCCGGAAGCACGGAAAAATAGTTGAAACTCAGTGCCAAAAAGCTCTGCACGGTTGTGCCGGCGCACTGCGCGGCGATAGAAGGCGATCGCGACGTATTAGCGGTAATGTGCGTACTGGAGGAACGCCCTTTAACGGAGAGAAAACTCGAGCCCCTGGAAAACTTAAGTCTTATGGCGAATCGCACCGGCCGGGGAGCGAAGCTCGTCAGCCGGTGTGAGACTTGAGGCTGAGAATCTCTCACCCCACAAAATATGTATGTTATGTGGAAGACAGCACTCGCGCATTCCTTGGAGCGTTTCGCGTCCTCTTGTTGTATTTTGTCGATCTTGACATCTTAGGCTTGGATCCAAGACACCGACATGAATTCAGCAGCAACACTTTGTCGCACTGACGTTACTCGAAATGGACACCTCAGGGTAGTCCTAATTTATCCCACAAGACGCGGAGTGCGAGCGCAGGCTCCGTCTTGCGGTCAATATCGTACGCCCAAGGTTCCGGGTCGCCGTCACGGAAGGACGCAACTAGTAACTGGCCTGCTTCTGGTTTGACCAACCGTCCTTTGTGTCCCTCGATGGTAGGAGCAACGGGCTGGATGATTTTCACGATGCGCAGGTGGACTACGCGACGGCCGGTGTGCTCAGCGAGTGTCGAGGGCTCAAAACGGGCTACGGCTGATCCTAAGAGACGAATTTATTGGTGGATATTTGTAGATGCTGGTCGACATACCCGACCAGGGGAAGCATTTCTTGGAGGTATTGCGAACCCGCTCTCTGAACGGATAGAGTTTCACTTTGTATAATGTGTCCCCAACAGTCGTGAAACACAGTGCGGCTGAAAAATTCACCAGGAAGGTCGACCCGAGGTGGAAGAGTGTGTAGCGTGCGAAGGTTTTTGATGTTTCGTGAAAAATGGACCTGCAGCGTGAGAGCTGTCCCGCTGTCGCAAGATCGTCGTGGATGAGTTGATCACGAATAACGCCATAATCTGCAATGCATGCAATCTGCGCCAGTGTGATTTGCCATGGCAAACCCCATGGAGCAAGTAAATCTCGGCCGTGAGGGAACGACAATGGTATGTTGTCCGAGGTAAGCCGGAAGCGCAGACTGCCGTCTAGCGGTGCGGCTGGAGTTCCAGAATGATAGTACAAGAATCCGCGAGAGTCGGGTGGAAATGGAAGTTTTCTTGCATGATACCGCAGTCTCATGCCGGAACCCTCCGAACCGGGAAATCGGATTGAGATATTCTTCTTCTGCGATAGATCGAGGACGTCTTCGCATTTCAGGAGCTCAGGATCCAAGGTGGACAATATATGACCCCTGGGGCCGCGGCGTTTACGCTCCCTGTAAATCATCGCATGTGAATCCTGTGCTTTCACAACAAGTCAGACGCACTGGATGCCAATAGTGTGGAAATGACGAGTCCATAATGAGGGGCCTCGGGGAAGAAGGCGGATCGGTACGCCTTGCAGCAAGAAGGCGCCCATGACAGGATTCGTTGGCAGTGATGGGGCATCACGTCACATCACAAGCAGAGACAAGCACCGTGTTCATCAGAAACAGGACAGACGTCGCGTCCGTCAGCGTCCGTCCGCCTTATTTTGGGATCAAAGGCTAACTTGAGAATATTTCATCCCAGAACGGCGAACACATGTACTCGGGCCCCATTTCAACTCTGAAAATCTATCTGGGGAGAGCCAAGGGAGAGCCTGCGTGAAGTCCGCGACACGGACCGAGTCGCGGCCTTGTGTCGCGGACTTACAGATTTCTTCCCCCTTCCTGACGTTTCTGGCGTGATGGCTCCCATGATATTACTCCTACTCAGTGCTCACGTACGCACTGGACTATTAACAGCAGGGGCTGACATGGACGCATTATATCAGACATTCATCTCACGGTCTACAGCTTTTGCGTCTTGGACACGACCACCATGGCTGCCACAGAGAAAACCGCCTCTCCGCTTGTTGTACCAACGGGTTAGTGCTATGTTTTAGGTGGATTTCGTTTCACATACTTACCTATACTTGCTTTCTCCTTAGAGCACGATGAATTTGCAGGCGCTAAACTGTGGGCGGTGTACATCTCTGAAGCAGAGACTTACGACAAGGCCCTGGTGGATAGCTGGAAATCTGATATGGAGGGGCTGCTCATATTCGTGCGTGCCATTGAGGTGAAATGTGGGATCCAGCTCACTGTGTAGTCAGGCGGGTCTTTTTTCAGCGAGCTTGACCGCTTTTCTCGTCGAAAGCTATAAGACTTTGAATCCGGACCAAGGCACGATCACCATCGCAGTGTTGATCCAGATTTCTCGCCAGCTCGATGCCCGCCTCAACGCATCATCCGCAGATGTCTCGATGTTGGAGGCATTTGCCCCTACTTCCGCCTCCCTGGCTTGTAACATTCTCTGGTTCCTTAGTCTCTGGGCGAGCCTCTCCTGCGCTCTCATCGCGACACTGGTTCAACAGTGGGCCCGTGACTTCATCCAGAGGACGGAGATGCGTCCGTCTCCCATCATTCGCGCCCGAATATTTTCCTATCTTTATTTTGGGCTGCGCCGATTTGGCATGCACAAAGTGGTCGAGTTCATCCCTCTCCTCCTTCACGTGTCCCTCCTGCTTTTCTTCGCCGGTCTTGTGGCCTTTCTTCACCCGGTCAACACAGTGCTTATGATCATGACTGCCATACTGCTCGGTTTAATATCTGCCGCCTATGCCTACCTGACGGTCCTCCCTATATTCTCGTCCGACTCACCATATCGAACACCCCTTTCGCAAGTCGCCTGGGGTACTGTTCGACGCTGTTCCGCTCTACTTCAGCGTCAGCAAACATCCCCTTTAGACCAGGAATCCGCAACCGCACATGGGCGATCTTCCATTGCATCCAAAACTATACTCACCATGGTTGAGACTATGACACGCGATGCGGTCCAAAAATCAACGGAACGCGACGAACGTGACGCTCGTGCGATCGTCTGGACCGCTCAGTCCTTGACGAATGACAACGAGCTCGAACCGTTCGTGGAAGCTCTCCCAGATCTTATATGGGGACCCACTGGAAGGCGAACAGGGCACGACGATATGATCCAGATGCTTCTTGACACTGGCGATCTCCGGCTCGTATCCCGAATCGAAGGCCTCCTTCATACCTGCGAGACCGGTCTTCTTCCCTCCGACCATGAAGCTCGCCGGCATATGTCCTGCATTAAAGCACTGTGGGCGATTGCCTATTTTTCAGTGTCGTATATCTCCAAACCGCAATCATTCCCCGCGTTCGACCAGAGATTCTTGGCCTCGCAGTTGAATTCCGGGAGGAAGGCGACTGTGGCGAAATCACATTTAACATCCGCGTTCTCGCTCGTACGTTGGAGTGCATTTTGCTCGCTCTCGTCGCTTCTCCGGCAGGCCATATCTGTGTTGGAGAATACAGGCAATATTGCTTCTTCCACGGATCCTCGAGCCCTCCTCAAAGCGGTTCAATATGAAGCCGAAAATCAAGGATATACCCAGCTCAGCGAGGCTCTCTCAAGTCTTATAACCCTCCAGCCACTCGATATTCCGATCCTGATTCAACGAGCCCACGACGCGTTGTCGTCGTTCGAGGATGTCGCCTACGATATTCTTACGGAATACCTGCTCAACTCCGCACGGCTCGAAGACGAACCGTATGAATTTGAAGCTACCTGCCTGATCATGGTACCGCGAAGTACCCAGGTCCAAACAAAAATACGGGACGCATTCATCAACATCATCGACGAGCATTATTTTAGATTGCATGACCATGAGACCTTCCACCATATTGATCACATCGTCAACCTCATACTCCGCATTCTGCAGTCGAACCCGGATTACTTTGATGCTGGATTTGCGGGCGCCTTCGTCTCGTATCTATGGGTGCGAGACAATGTAAACGAGGTAGTGACACGGACATTGGGACGATGCGATCCAAAATCCATAGGTTCTCTGCTCACAAAATATCTTGCCCATCGTGCGAGGTATATAACGGAGCAAACGTTACCCGACTTCACGGTCAGAACAATGCATGCAATATTGAGGCTTTGTTGGTGCACTAGCCCTGGACGGGCGGTGTTCGACGAGGAAGCCCTCGCTCTTGTCGCCAATGCCCCTCGCTTCCTGGTCTCCTCCTGCGTTGTTTCCCTGCTCAAATCACATATCTTGATGGATGCCGCTAGACTTCCACCGAGTGACCTGGATGCCATAATGAACAGACTGGAGATCCCACATCCTGACCACTCTGATAAAGCCACATCGGTAGGACGATGGAAGGAGGCTTTTTTTGTGCTGCTGGTGGAATTTTTAGAACAAAACAACGAACTAGCCGTGACGGACGAGTGGAACAAAAAACAAGCAGTGAAAACGTTCGAATTCTTACGCGGCTCCCATGCGTGGGAACGGGTCTCCCGCTCACAGCAACGCCGATTGGCCACTTGGTTGCTCAACGCGGTCAATGCTCCTTCCATGATCTTACACATCCACCTGATCAACGCCGTCATCTCATGGAAGAGTAGATTTCTACTCGCGTCCATAGATGATCGAATTGCGCGCACGACGATACGTGCAGCGTTGATCGCTTATATGTCGACACCTTTTGTGGAAGATGACTGGCTGCGGAGGATCAACGAACTCCTCGTTATACTGGATTCTCCTGTCACGGATCTTGATTTGCCTGAAAGTGACGCTAATATCATTTATGACACACAAACGGTCCCACTCCAGAGCGACGACGTAGACGGGTGAAGATATCTATTAGTAGACAGGAATAGAAAACAATTGCCAAGTGAGGATTTCGAGGATTGCGAGCCGGAATTTCAAAAGCGGGGATAGATCAGGGGGTCGTCTCGACTCAAGGTTAAGCTGTGAATGGCACTTGCGGAATCTGACTCGAGGGGAATCGAGGATGGAAACCAGCGATATTGATATTACCTTGTACTAATTGGTAATTGACTCGATCCGTTGCTGTAACGTTAACCAAAGTGTGTTTTGATTCTTTTGAAGCAAACCACGTCCACGCGGATTAGATTTAGACTCGAACAACCATGCAATTCAACATGGGAGACAAAAATGAGGGAGGAAAGACGATCACAAGTGATATTGAACAAGAATTTGTTTGGTCCCTCCATCTCCAGAGGTTCAACGATGAAATCAAAGTCAAGTTGGGCATGAGCTCAACAAGGCAAGAGGGAAACTGACGAGACTTGAAGCCAACCACCGAGGCATGTAACATCAGAAGATGGAAGCAAGACATACCGATCTCCACGCTAGTGGTGGAGCGCGTGGAAGAGCAATTGATTCAGCGGACGGGAGATACCAGCAAAGGAGAAATATCAACGATTCCGAGTCCGACCAGCAAAGAGAGAATACGAGCGAGAAGTCACACATACACTAGGAGAGTACGCCTAGAATTCAGCGTGGGGAACGGTAAATTCATATTGGCAATTACAGCTTCTGGGTCAAGTGAGGGTCCGTGTTGCGATCGAAGCGTCCCACAAAGTCCGTAGACCCAGGGCAGGTTTGATCTTGGCGTCAATATCGACGCCCAAGGTTCCGGCACGCCGCCACGAACGGACACTTTGAGTGATTCGCCCTCTTCAGGTTTGAGTACCCTTCCCTTGTAGCCCTCGACGGTGCACATGGGGAGCTCGGTGATTTTCACGATGCGCAGGTGAAGTCGCGCAGGTGAAGTTCTGCATGCTCAGCGCGTGTCGATGGCTCGAAATGGGCTAAGGCGGCCCCTAGGAGACCTTTAGAATGTTGGGTTTGTAGATCCTAGTGTGCGACGCACCGAACCAGGGAAGGTCTGGATACCAAATCTTCCAGTGGATATAGTCTCAATGTGTGCAGCACGTCCCCAACGGCTGTGAGGTGCATTCTTACTTGAAATTTGACGAAGAAGGTCGACTCGAGGCGGAAGAGTGTGTACTGTGGGGAAATGTACTGTCCCTGAAACACGTCGCGGCAGTGTGATAGCTGTCCCTCTGTGGCCAGATTTTCGTGGAGGAGTTGGTCGCGGATCCGAGCATAGTGCTGATGACATGGAATCTGCGGCAAGGTAATTCGCCACGGTAAACGACACGGAGAGAGTAAATATTGGCCGTGGAGGAACGATGCCGGGGTGACACGAAATCGAACGCTGGTTTCCACCGGCGGAGCATGCGCCTCAGAATGATAGTATAGGAATCTGCGAGAATGGGGTGGAAACGAAAGGAAATCGGATTTTGCGATACGCGTATAGTGCAAGCTTGCACCGGGACCGTCCGAACCCTGAAATCGGACTGTAATTCTCTTCCTCTGCGGAAGGTCAAGGACGTCTTCGCATTTCAGGAGCTCAGGATCCAATGTGGTCCGTGGACAATATATGACCCCTGGGACCGGGGCGTTTACATACGCTCCCTGTAAATCATCGCATGTGAATCCTGCGCCACTTTCACAGCAAGTCAGACGCACTGTATGCCAATAGTGTGGAAACGAATACGAGCCACAATGTGGGGCCTCGGGGAAGAAGGCGGATCGGTGCACCTTGCAGCAACAAGGCGCTCATGACGGTTTGGGACAGGATTCAGTGATGCGGCATCATGTCACATTACAAGCAGAGCCAAACATCGCGTCCTGTAAGGTTCCGGTGACTCACGTCACTCCCGCAACTTCGTCTCCGTTATCCTTACGCTCCCGACTCGTTAAGACTCATATTTAGTCAGTATGACTCGCCTCGTACCTACTTAAACACTCGTAGGTAGTCGTAGTCAGTAACATACTTCCCTTTGAACAAGGAGACCTTCCACCGTTCTCTCTTGTTCCCCTCTCCTCCGAATCTCCTGTTTTGTGTGCTTCGCTCCGAAAGGACTCGAAGCCTCACACGTCCGTCCGCCTTATTTTGGGATCAAAGGCTAAATCGAGAATATTCCATTCCAGAACGGCGAACACAAGTACTCGGGCCTGTTCACATTTTAATTCTGAGAATTTATCTGGGGAGCTCGCTTATTCCCATAGTATTTCACCGTGACATTTGGGACAATTCGGAATCCGTAACGGCCGCATATTGCCAGGATCGATGGCTTCATCCTTGTCGATGTTTATGAGAGCAACTTCGATGTTGGGGTTCAGAGAGTTTAAAATTAAGACGGGTGCCAGTAGAAAGCCAGAGCTGCAAGTGCGCTGGTGGAGGAGGCAAGTCAGGTCAGAAGCGAGGGCGAGTCACATTGAAATTAGAGAAAGTTAAACCAATCGTTTGAGCGGTTTCGGTATCTGGTTATCACAGAAATATCCGGGCGGGGTGGTTTGACAATCTCGTAAGCCTGCTCCAGCTACAATATGCCAAATCGGTATTTCATCCAGATAAAAGTTTCCTAAATTCAAGAGTCCTTTCTTTGTACAGGGGAGTCTCTCCATATGTCCAGACGCGCTCGTCCTCGTGCGTACAGGCGTACAATTCCCATTCATGTTTCATTCCACTGGACAGTGGAAACTCCGATGGAGACACCGCACGCGTAGTTTGTTTCGAACAAGCGTCGCGGATGCTATAAATTAAACCCTTTGTGGAGTATTTTGAATTGAAGGAAGACGGAGAGACGAACGAGACACCAACGAATGAATGCTGCCCTGTTTGTCCATGTTATGGCCATTTCCAGCGCGCATTCCGATCACGTGCGCGTCTCCTATATCCGTCACAGCCTTAACACCACCCTGCTGAACGCGATGAACGAAGCTAATCCTCAATCCTCTGTATCTAACTATTTCTGCCTGCGTCATGGGCTTTCAGTGGAAGTTCTCGCGGACTGGCAACCAATTGAGTCTCCCTTGACAGACTCCCTCGTTCTACAACCAGCTGGCAACTGCAAGACTCTCACTCGGATGTTCCGGATGATGCGGCATCCTCTGGGACCCAAATTAATATGATTCTTCAAGCTCTCATATTGGGTCTGCGTATTTGTGCTTCCGACATCGAAACTACCTGCGTGTCGCGGACTTACAGATTTCTTCCCCCTTCCTGACGTCTCTGGCGTGATGGCTCTCATGATATTGCTCCTACTCACGTACGCACTGGACTATTAACAGGAGGCACTGACACTGACGCATTGGTTTTGATAAATTCAATAAGGGATGTCATTTATGTCAGACATTCATCTCACGGTCTACAGCTTTGCGTCTTGGACGCGACCACCATGACTGCCACAGAGAAACCTTCTTCTCCGCTTGTTGAACCAACAGGTTAGTGCTATGTTTTAGGTGGATTTCGTATCGCATACTTACCTATACTTGCTTTCTCCTTAGAGCACGATGAATTTGCAGGCGCTAAACTGTGGGCGGTGTACATCTCTGAAGCAGAGACTTACGACAAGGCCCTGGTGGATAGCTGGAAATCTGATATGGGGGGATTGCTCATATTCGTGCGTGCCATTGAGGTGAAATGTGGGATCCAGCTCACTGTGTAGTCAGGCGGGTCTTTTCTCAGCGAGCTTGACCGCTTTTCTCGTCGAGAGCTATAAGACTTTGAATCCGGACCGAGGCACGATCAACACCGGAGTCTTGGTTCAGATTTCTCGCCAGCTCGATGCCCGCCTCAACGCATCATCCGTAGATGTCTCGAGGTTGGAGGCATTTTCCCCTACTTCCGTTTCCCTGGCCTGTAACATTCTCTGGTTCCTCAGTCTCTGGGCGAGCCTCTCCTGCGCTCTCATCGCGACATTGGTTCAGCAGTGGGCCCGTGACTTCATCCAGAGGACGGAGATGCGTCCGTCTCCCATCATTCGCGCCCGAATATTTTCCTATCTTTATTTCGGGCTGCGACGATTTGGCATGCACAAAGTGGTCGAGTTCATCCCTCTCCTCCTTCACATGTCCCTCCTCCTTTTTTTCGCCGGTCTCGTGGCCTTCCTTCACCTGGTCAACACAGTGCTTATGATCATGACTGCTGTACTGCTGGGTTTAATATCTGCCACCTATGCCTACCTAACGGTTCTCCCTATATTCTCGTCCGACTCACCATATCGAACACCCCTTTCGCAAGTCGTCTGGGGGACTGTTCGACACTGTTCCGCTCTACTTCAGCGTCAGCGAACATCCACTTTAGACCAGGAATCCGCAACCGCGCATGGGCGATCTTCCATTGCATCCAAAACTATACTCACCATGGTTGAGACTATGACACGCGATGCGGTCCAAAAATCAACGGAACGCGACGAACGTGACGCTCGTGCGATCGTCTGGACCGCTCAGTCCTTGACGAATGACAACGAGCTCGGACCGTTCATGGAAGCTCTCCCAGATCTTATATGGGGACCCACTGGAAGGCGAACAGGGCACGACGATATGATCCAGATGCTTCTTGACGCTGGCGATCTCCGGCTCGTATCCCGAATCGAAGGCCTCCTTCACACCTGCGAGAACGGTCTTCTTACCCCCGACCATGAAGTTCGCCGGCGTATGTCCTGCATTAAAGCATTGTGGGCGATTGCCTATTTTTCAGTGTCGTATGTCTCCAAACCTCAATCATTCCCCGCGTTCGACCAGAGATTCTTGGCCTCGCAGTTGAATTCCGGGGGGAAGGCGACTGTGGCGAAATCACATTTAACATCCGCGTTCTCGCTCGTGCGTTGGAATACATTTTGCTCGCTCTCGTCGCTTCTCCGGCAGGCCATATCTGTGTTGGAGAATACAGGCAATATTGCTCTTTCCACGGATCCTCGAGCCCTCCTCAAAGCGGTTCAATATGAAGCTGAAAATCAAGGATATACCCAGCTCAGCGGGGCTCTCTCAAGTCTTATAACCCTCCAGCCCCTCGATATTACGATCCTGATTCACCGAGCCTACGACGCGTTGTCGTCGTTCGAGGATGTCGCCTACGATATTCTTACGGAATACCTGCTCAACTCCGCACGGCTCGAAGACGAACCGTATGAATTTGAAGCTACCTGTCTAATCATGGTGGCGCGAAGTACCCAGGTCCAAACAAAAATACGGGACGCATTCATCACCATCATCGACGAGCACTATTTTAGATTGTATGACCATCAGACCTTCCACCATATTGATCACATCGCCAACCTCATACTCCGCATTCTGCAGTCGAACCCGGATTACTTTGATGCTGGATTTGCGGGCGCCTTCGTCTCGTATCTATGGGTGCGAGACAATGGAAACGATGTAGTGACACGGACATTCGAACGATGCAATCCAAAATCCATAGGTTTTCTTGCTCACAAAATATCTTGCCCATCGTGCGAGGTATATAACGGAGCAAACGTTACCTGACTTCACGGTCAGAACAATGCATGCAATATTGAGGCTTTGTTGGTGCACTAGTCCTGGACGGGCGGTATTCGACGAGGCAGCCCTCGCTCTTGTTGCCAATGTCCCTCGCTTCCTGGTCTCCTCATGCGTTGTTGCCCTACTCAAATCACATATCTTGATGGATGCCGCCAGACTTCCACCGAGTGACCTGGATGCCATAATGAACAGACTGGAGATCCCACATCCTGACGACTCTGATAAAGCCGCATTGGTAGGACGATGGAAGGAGGCTTTTTTCGTGCTGCTGGTGGAATTTTTAGAACAAAGCAACGAACTCGCCGTGACGGACGAGTGGAACAAAAAACAAGCAGTGAAAACGTTCGAATTCCTACGCGGCTCCCATGCGTGGGAACGGGTCTCCCGCTCACAGCAACGCCGATTGGCCACTTGGTTGCTCAACGCGGTCAATGCTCCTTCCATAGCCTTACACATCCACCTAATCAACGCCTTCATCTCATGGAAGAGTAGATTTTTACTTGCGTCCATAGATGATCGAATTGCGCGCACGACGATACGTGCAGCGTTGATCGCTTATATGTCAACACCTTTTGTGGAAGATGCCTGGCTGCGGAGGATCAACGAACTCCTCGTCATACTGAATCCATCTGTCACGAATATTGATCCTGATTTGGCTGAAAGCACCAATATCATGGATACAGATACGTCAACAACAGGGGTAGATGCGTCGAGCCAGCATTTCATTGGTACAGATAGTTGCAGAAGAACCCCTTCCCAGTTCATAGCGAGGAGGTAGACCGGTAAAGATGTGTATTACATAGCAGACACTCAGCGGCCGCTGCGTTGTAATATTCTATCCTTGAACAGAGAATACGAGTCTTCATGCGATCAAATGCATCCTGGTTCCAGCCTTTTTATTCCAGCAATTATTTGGGGGCATATCCGGTGAGAAATGACTTCAAGGTTGTCCATTACCGGAGAGATTGAAGATAGGCCATGAATTCTGCCCCGAACTCGAAAAAAGAGGGGAAAATATGAGATGGCAAGTCTGGAAATTTAAAGTGCACACCAGATTTCGCGCAGAGACGTAGAGGGATGCCGACAGGACGGCAAGTAAAGGAAGCAAGAAACATCGCACATAATAAAACTGGAATGATGGCGCGAATATGAGTCCCTGGCAATTTATGATTCCGAATCAGACGGAGATTTAAAGCAAGCATTGAGCAATCCGCCGCAGGTGTAGATATAAGTAGGATGATCATGTTGAAGACGAAAGGTTGAATGGTTAATGGGGAAGAGATGATAGTGTGAAGGTACCCAAGGCACAGGACCAACGGCACGTATGCACCGTGACAGTACATTTCAGTGTTGGCACGACCGGATCAAAGGTCAAACGTGTTTGACGAACTTTGACCGTGACCCCAGGTTGACGAGGTTTGACCGGGTTTGACCCGGCTTCTTGACGGTGGACCCAAAGCCGCTTTTCCGCCTTTCCTGACACCTCACAGCCTCTCCTAGATATAAAGCCTCATTATTCGTGACCTTCCTAACTTAATTACACTCAATGCCAGGACCATCTGGGTGCTGAGAGCATTTTTTGAAGGGAGACAATCGTCGTCAGCATGAGAAAAGCCCTTTGCGAGATGTTGAGTCTTTGTTGCCCGCAGAGTCGCCGACTGTAACAAAGATGACAATCGGGGTGTTCAAGGGAGTAAATTCGGTCTAGCCCCCCAAACATACTTGGCAGGATGGGGTCAAGGATTTGCAGGAAGACCTTGAGTTATACGACGTGCTGAGGGAGGATTTCGATCTAGAGATCTACAGACTATTACTCTGATTTTTACACAATTCTTGGCGGGGTTTACAGCCGGTAGCTAACAATGGAAATTTGGTTTGACGGACCGGTCAACCGACGGTCAAAAATCATCAGACCCCGTCAAAGCCAACACTGGTACAGTTATCCGAGACCAGTACATAATTACATAATTCCAGCCCAAATGACTCTGAGAACTGAAGATTGCAATGTCGCAAGAAGCAGAAGTGAAGAAGAAAGAAGATACTACCAATCCTAGTGAAGGCAGCAGATACTGTAGGAGCGAGTTGTGCATACAACTGAGTCCAGTGAAGAGCAGAATCAAATTATGCTTGAAGTATAATCAATCTTAAGCCCATCGGCATTAGGACCAGTGAAGGGGAAATACCAACGGATGGGAGATACCGGCGAAGGAGGAATACCGAGTCCGAGACTAGCAAAAAGAAAATACATACGAGCGATAACCTAATCACGTTTTATCGATTCTGCGTGGCCGGCCAAACGCAGGTGAACATCTTGTGGCAGCCGCAGAACGACTATTCGGAGGCCAGGTGGATAAGAAAGACTTAGGATAATATTTAACCGGCGCGAGGTGGAGGGGCGTGCGCATCGCGATGGAGAATAGCTTCACGAATGGGTGTTGCGGTTGAGGAATCACACATACATACATCAGAAGAGAGTGCAGCTGGAATTCAGCGTGGGCAACGATAACAAATTACATCAGGTGAGGGTCTGTGTTGCGATCGAAGCGTCAATGCCCGTAGACCTAGGGCAGTTTTGGTCTTGGCATCGATATTGTACGCCCAAGGTTCCGGCACCCCGCCACGAACGGACCTATTGAGTAATCGGCCCTCTTCTGGCTTGATCACCTTTCCCGTGTATCCCTTGACAGTAGAAGTAACGGGCTGGATGATTTTTACGATGCGCAGGTGAAGTATTCGACGACCTGCATGTTTAGCGTCGGTCGAGGGCTCGAAACGGGCTGCGGCCGATCCTAGACGGATGTATTCACGGAGGGTTTTTGATGCTGGTGTGCGACATACCGGACCAAGGCAAGACATTCCCGGCCTCCGAATCTCTGAACGGATTAATATCCACTGTGTGCAGCACGTTTCCAACGGCCGTGAGGCGCATTGCAGCCTGAAATCTGACGAAGAACGTCGAATCGAGGCGGAATAATGTAAACTGGGGGTAGACTCAAGCTCTGTGAAAGATGTCTCGGTGGTGTGATAGCTGTCCTTCTGTGGCCAGATTCTCGCGCAGTAGTTGTTCCCGGATCCTAGCATATTTTGGATGACATGCAATCTGCGGCAGGATAATTCGCCACGGCAAACCCCATGGAGCGAGCAAATCCTGACCGCGAGGGAACAACGATGGGGTGTTGTCAGAAGTAACACGGAAGCGGAGACTACCTTCTAGCGATCCCGCAGGCGCATCAGAATGATAGTATAGGAATCCGCGAGAATGGGGTGGAAACGAAAGGAACCCGGATTTTGCGGTACGCGTATAGTGGAGCCTTGCACTGGGACCTTTCGAACCCGGAAATCAGATTCCAATACTCGCACTGGTTGAACATTTCAAGTTTTTCACTGGAAATATTGGTGAAAAACCTCCTTCATTTTTCACCCATCTTTCACCGAAAAAAGAGGTGAAAAATTCAAGCTTTTTTCACTACTTTTTGACTGGAAACCAAGGTGTAAAATTTGAAATAAAGTTGGTGATTTTATTTGCAAGAGGATCAGTCATAATTCATGCACATTCACACCTGAAAATGATGGTGAAAAATTCAAAACTTTTTTCACAACAGTTTTCGCCACAAAAACCACAATAAAATGTGTGAATAATGTTTGGTGAAAATTCGTGTAAGATTTGAAACCCAGCATCTAGGTTTTCAATCCTTTTTCACCATCTTTTTTTCCACTTTTTCACTGGAAAATGCGGTGAAAAGATACCTTGTTTTTTTTTTTTCACATTTTTCGGTGTAAATACAAGTGAAATGTCAAAATATTTTCCTGGCATTTCCCGCCAGCAATCAAGGTGAAAAATGTGAAATAGGGATCAAGACTTTGCTTCAGACATTTTTGGAGAAGCACAGAAAACAGCTTTCGAATTGGTCACTAGAAGATACAGAGAGTTTTCAATGAACAATTTGGGTGTAAAAGGGCTACCGTAGTGCTGGAGACTTTGAGGCTAGGATGGTGAAAAATTCCAAAGATCTACACCAAATATTCAAGAGTTTTAATCCACGAAGCCTTGAGCCAACTGAGCCAAAATCATGACTTTTGTGGGCATTTCCTCTCCGGCGAGGCAACAGTACCATGGATTTCGAGTCAGTGACTTGTTTCACACTCACACAGATCCACCAAGCCTGGAGCCAAGCCACAACATCTGTCAACCTCTTCAAAGTCCCATGGATATAATATCTGTGGCCAAAGTGAGCGAAAAGCATAACTTTTCCTTCCCGGCAAGGCAGCGGGGGCATGGATTTCGGGGCTGTGACTTGTTTCACACTCACACAGATCCACCAAGCCTTGAGCCAAGCCACAACATTTGTCAACCTCTTCAAAGTCCCACGGATATAATATCCGTGGCCAAACTGAGCCAAAATCACAACTTTTGCAGGCATTTCCTCTCCAGCGAGGCAACAGTGGCATGGATTTCGGGTCTGTGACTTGTTTCACACTCACATAGATCCACCAAACTCTGAACCAAGCCAGAACACCCATCAGCCTCTTCAAAGTCCCATGGATATAATATCCGTGGTCAAACTGAGCCAAAATCACGACTTTTGTGGGCATTTCCTCTCTGGCGAGGCAACAGTGGCATGGATTTCGAGCCTGTGACTTGTTTCACACTCACACAGATCCACCAAGCCTGGAGCCAAGTCACAACATCTGTCAGCCTCTTCAAAGTCCAATGGATATAATATCCATGGTCGAACTGAGCTAAAATTACAACTTTTGTGGGCATTTCCTCTCCGGCAGGGCAACAGTGGGATGGATCTCTTGTCTGTGACTTGTTTCAAGACAGCAGAGATCTGCCACGCCTCAAGCCCAGCCAAAACACCCATCACCTCTTCAAAGTCCCATGGATATATTATATCTGCAGCCAAACCGAGCCAAAATCACAACTTTCCCAGTGATGTGCTCTTCAGACCAATGGATGGATGCCAGATAAGTGTGAAGCCACATGGCAGATAAATACCCAGCTGCTCAATGCAATCTGTAAACCTGATGGAGAGCAAATCCCCAACTGAACAGTGATTTAGCAAGTGGCCAGGGCAAATCGTGGTAAACCACGTATATTATATTCGTGGGACTATGAAGTGGCTGACGGGTGTTTTGGCTTGGCTCAAAGCTTTGCGGATCTGCGTGAGTGTGAAACAAGCCACAGACCTGAAATTCATGCCACTGTTGCCTGGGCCGAAGAGGAAATGCCTGCAAAAGTTGTGATTTTGGCTCAGTTTGGCCATGGATATTATATCCGTGGGACTTTGAAGAGGCTGATGGATGTTTTGGCTTGGCTCGAGGCTTTGTGGATCTGTGTGAGTGTGAAAAAAGTCACAGACCAGAAATCCATGCTGCTGTTGCCTCGCTGGAGAGGAAATGCCCGCAAAAGTTGTGATTTTGGCTCAGTTCGGCCACGGATATTATATCCGTGGGACTTTGAAGAGGTTGACCAATGTTGTGGCTTAGATCAAGACTTGGTGGATCTGTGTGAGTGCGAATCAAGTCACAGGCTCGAAATCCATGCCCCCACTGCCTTGCCGGGAAGGAAAAGTTGTGCTTTTCGCTCACTTTGGTCACGGATATTATATCTATGGGCCTTTGAAGAGGCTGACAGATGTTGTGGCTTGGTTCCAGGCTTGGTGGATCTGTGTGAGTGTGAAATAAGTCACAGACTCGAAATCCATGGTACTGTTGCCTTGCTGGAGAGGAAATGCCTGCAAAAGTTGGGATTTTGGCTCAGTTTGACCATGGATATTATATCCGTGGGACTTTGAACCGGCTGGCAAGTGTTTTGGGTTGGCTCAAAGCTTGGTGGATCTTTGTGAGTGTGAACCAAGTCACAGACCAGAAATCCATGCCACTGTTGCCTCACCGGAGAGCAAATGCCTGTAAAAGTTGTGATTTTGCCTCAGTTTGGCCACGGATATTATATCCGTGGGACTTTGAAGAGGCTGATGGGTGTTCTGGCTTGGCTCAGAGTTTGGTGGACCTATTTGAGTGTGAAACAATTCACAGACGCGAAATCCATGCTACTGTTGCCTTGCTGGAGAGGACATGCCCACAAAAATCAGGATTTTGGTTCAGTTTGACCACAGATATTATATCCATGGGACTTTGAAGTGGCTGACGGGTGTTTTGGCCTCGCTCAAGGCTTGGTGGATTTGTGTGAGTGTGAAACAAGTCACAGACACGAAATCCATGCCACTGTTGCCTTGCCGGAGAAGAAATGCCTGCAAAAGTCATGATTTTGGCTCAGTTCAACCACGGATATTATATCCATGGGACTTTGAAGTGGCTGATAGGTGTTCTGGCTTGGCTCAAAGCTTGGTGGATCTGTGTGAGTATGAAACAAGTGACAGACCTAAAATCCATGCCACTGCTGCCTCCCTGGAGAGGAAATGCCTGCAAAAGTTGTGATTTTGGCTCAGTTTGACCACGGATATTGTATCCGTGGGACTTTAAAGAGGCTGACAGATTTTGTGGCCGGGCTCAGGACTTGGTGGATCTGTGTGAGTGTGAAACAAGTCACAGACCCGAAATCCATGCCACTGTTGCCTCGCCGGAGAGGAAATGCCCACAAAAGTCATGATTTTGGCTCAGTGTGACCACGGATATTATATCCATGGGACTTTGAAGTGGCTGACAGGTGTTTTGGCTTGGCTCAAGGCTTTGCGGATCTGTGTGAGTGTGAAACAAGTGACAGACCCGAAATCCATGCCACTGTTGCCTCACCAGAGAGGAAATGCCTGCAAAAGTTGTGATTTTGGCTCAGTTTGACCACGGATATTATATCCGTGGGACTTTGAAGAGGTTGACAGGTGTTTTGGCTTGGCTCAAGGCTTGCTGGATCTGTGTGAGTGTGAAACAAGTGACAGACTGGAAATCCATGCTACTGTTGCCTCGCCGGGAAGGAAAAGTTGTGCTTTTCGCTCACTTTGGCCACGGATATTATATCCATGGGACTTTGAAGAGGTTGACAGATGTTGTGGCTTGGCTCCAGGCTTGGTGGATCTGTGTGAGTGTGAAACAAGTCACTGACTCGAAATCCATGGTACTGTTGCCTCGCCGGAGAGGAAATGCCCACAAAAGTCATGATTTTGGCTCAGTTTGACCACGGATATTATATCCGTGGGACTTTGAAGAGGCTGATGGGTGTTTTGGCTTGGCTCAAGGCTTGCTGGATCTGTGTGAGTGTGAAACAAGTGACAGACTGGAAATCCATGCCCCCGCTGCCTTGCCGGGAAGGAAAAGTTGTGCTTTTCGCTCACTTTGTGTGACGTGTGTATATTTCACTTACCATTACACGGCCTAGTGCCTGTCTTTCGTACTTACCGCATATAGATTGATTACTTAATCTATCTACTTCTACTCTCGTCTCTCATGTTCTCGGACTTCGGATGATCGCCTCCAAGGCGTACGGGCAAACCCAGGATGCAACAGATGCCTGAGCATGCATATAACTGCTCCCCATGTCTCCTAGGTCACAGGAGCCCAATCCTGGGTCAACGCTTCCCTTGACGCAAGGGTTACAAGTGCTGGCGAGGCCTGATACGGCGGCCTCGTCTTTGTCGCTTTCTTTCCACGGCGGCGTGCGCCTCCAACGGCTGCACCCGCTGCAAAGATCCTGCTTCAGCCACCATGAAGCCCCGCGAACACAAGTCGCATCACACTTTGGCCACAGATATTATATCCGTGGGACTTTGAAGAGGCTGACAGAGGTTGTGGCTTGGCTCCAGGCTTGGTGGATCTGTGTGAGTGTGAAAAAAGTCACAGACGCGAAATCCATGCTACTGTTGCCTTGCTGGAGAGGACATGCCCACAAAAATCAGGATTTTGGTTCAGTTCGACCACAGATATTATATCCATGGGACTTTGAAGTGGCTGACGGGTGTTTTGGCCTCGCTCAAGGCTTGGTGGATTTGTGTGAGTGTGAAACAAGTCACAGACACGAAATCCATGCCACTGTTGCCTTGCCGGAGAAGAAATGCCTGCAAAAGTCATGATTTTGGCTCAGTTCAACCACGGATATTATATCCATGGGACTTTGAAGAGGCTGATGGGTTTTCTGGCTTGGCTCAGAGTTTGGTGGATCTATGTGAGTGTGAAACAAGTCACAGACCTGAAATCCATGCCACTGCTGCCTCCCTGGAGAGGAAATGCCTGCAAAAGTTGTGATTTTGGCTCAGTTTGACCACAGATATTATATCCGTGGGACTTTGAAGAGGCTGACAAATTTTGTGGCTTGGCTCAGGACTTTGTGGATCTGTGTGAGTGTGAAACAAGTCACAGACCCGAAATCCATGCCACTGTTGCCTCGCCGGAGAGGAAATGCCCACAAAAGTCATGATTTTGGCTCAGTTTGACCACGGATATTATATCCGTGGGACTTTGAAGAGGCTGATGGGTGTTTTAGCTTGGCACAAGGCTTGGTTGATCTGTGGGAGTGTGAAAAAAGTCACAGACCCGAGATCCATGCCACTGTTGCCTCACCGGAGAGGAAATGCCTGCAAAAGTTGTGATTTTGGCTCAGTTTGACCACAGATATTATATCCGTGGGACTTTGAAGAGGCTGATGGGTGTTCTGGCTTGGCTCAGAGTTTGGTGGACCTATTTGAGTGTGAAACAATTCACAGACGCGAAATCCATGCTACTGTTGCCTTGCTGGAGAGGACATGCCCACAAAAATCATGATTTTGGCTCAGTTTGACCACGGATATTATATCCATGGGACTTTGAAGTGGCTGATGGGTGTTCTGGCTTGGATCAAAGCTTACTGGATCTGTGTGAGTATGAGACAAGTCACAGACCTGAAATCCATGCCACTGTTGCCTCGCCGGAGAGGAAATGCACACAGAAGTCATGATTTTGGCTCAGTTTGACCACGGATATTATATCTGTGGGACTTTGAACTGGCCGACAGGTGTTTTGGCCTGGATCAAGGCTTGGTGGATCCGTGTGGGTGTCAAACAAGTCACAGACCAGAAATGCATGCCCCCGTTGCATCGCCGGAGAGGAAATGCCCGCAAAAGTCATGATTTTGGCTCAGTTTGACCACGGATATTATATCCGTGGGACTTTGAAGAGGCTGACAGAGGTTGTGGCTTGGCTCCAGGCTCGGTGGATCTGTGTGAGTGTGAAAAAAGTCACAGACCTGAAATCCATGCCACTGTTGCCTCGCTGGAGAGGAAATGCCTGCAAAAGTTGTGATTTTGGCTCAGTTTGACCACAGATATTATATCCGTGGGACTTTGAAGAGGCTGATGGGTTTTCTGGCTTGGCTCAGAGTTTGGTGGATCTATGTGAGTGTGAAACAAGTCACAGACCTGAAATCCATGCCACTGTTGCCTCGCCAGAGACGGAATGCCCACAAAAGTTGTGATTTTGGCTCAGTTTGGCCATGGATATTATATCCGTCGGACTTTGAAGAGGCTGACAGATGTTGTGGCTAGGCTCAATGCTTGGGGCATCTGTGTGAGCGTGAGACAAGTCACAGACCAGAAATCTATGTCCCCGTTGCCTCGCCAGGGAGAAAAAGTTGTGATTTGCCTCTGTTTGACCACAGATATTATATCCATGGGACTTTGAAGAGGCTGACAGGTGTTTTGGCTTGGCTCAAGGCTTTGTGGATTAAAACTCTTGAATACCTGGTGTAGATCTTTGGAATTTTTCACCATCTTAGCCTCAAAGTCTCCAGCACTATGGTAGCCCTTTTACACCCAAATTGTTCATTGAAAACTCTGTATCTTCTAGTGACCAATTAGAAAGCTGTTTTCTGTGCTTCTCCGAAAATGTCTGAAGCAAAGTCTTGATCCCTATGTCACATTTTTCACCTTGATTGCTGGCGGGAAATGCCAGGAAAATATTTTGACATTTTCACTTGTATTTACACCGAAAAATGTGAAAAAAAAACAAGGTATCTTTTTCACCGCATTTTCCAGTGAAAAAGTGGAAAAAAAGATGGTGAAAAAGGATTGAAAACCTAGATGCTGGGTTTCAAATCTTACACGAATTTTCACCAAACATTATTCACACATTTTATTGTGGTTTTTGTGGCGAAAACTGTTGTGAAAAAAGTTTTGAATTTTTCACCATCATTTTCAGGTGTGAATGTGCATGAATTATGACTGTTCCTCTTGCAAATAAAATCACCAACTTTATTTCAAATTTTACACCTTGGTTTCCAGTCAAAAAAGTAGTGAAAAAAGCTTGAATTTTTCACCTCTTTTTTCGGTGAATATTGGGTGCAAAATGAAGGAGGTTTTTCACCAATATTTCCAGTGAAAAACTTGAAATGTTCAACCAGTGTCGTCTTCTGCGATAGATCTAGGACATCTTCGGATTTCAGGAGCTCCGGAACCAATGTTGAGATGATATGCCCGCTGGGGCCGGGGCGCTTACACTCCCTACTAGTAGTGTAAGAAATCACAAGTAATCCCGTGCTTTCACAGCAAGTCAGACGCACCGTGGGTCACCTTGCATGTCAACGGTATAAGTAGTAACAAATGCGAGAGGTACGGTGGGCCAGGAGGCGGATCGGTATGCCTTCTGTGAAGGAGCCCATGGTGGTTCGGAAAGAAGTCACATCACGTCACGTCGCGGACAAATGCTGTGTGTCAACAATGTGTTAGCCTTCTTCGAAACTGGGAGATGATGGCAGGAAAGAGGAGAGCAGAGAGTTTGGGATAAATGTATATTGGGTCCAAAGCTCTCGAGCTGATCGCGTGGATCAGACTCAAGCCAACTACGAAGGACATGTAAGGAAGTGTAGAGTACTGAGTATGTAGAATGAAAATGATATAAGGAATTGAAATAGGGACGGTGGGTGGGGTCAAATAATCTTAGGCGACGACAAGTGATCTAAGGAACTGCGAGCGCAGTGTGAGAGCGGATGAGTCTCCACTGCGCCTCGCAGGCTCTATATAGGTAACAGGTGGATAACGGGGATAAGAGGTGAAAGGGAACGAGATAATGGGAGATAGGTGAAAGAGCACGACTCGAGAGTCGTGTCGCGACGCGTGCCAGGGTCTTGTTTGCTAACAATGGGCAATCACTACACCACCACATATTGCCCTCCCATTTATTTTTGATCCAAAAAATGATTATAGCCGTTTTCAGAAAAGAATGCCCTTCACTGCTTGAGCATTTCAAGTTTTTCAGTGAAAAAATCAGTGAAAAATGTTTTGCATTTTGCACAAGTTTTTCAACGAAAATGTTGGTGAAAAACTTGAAACTTCTTCATGAATTTTTTGAACTTCAAAACTGTTTCAGCACTTTTTTCACCACATTTTCACAATATTCAAAAAATTCAGGAAAAGGTTTCAAGTTTTTCACCCAATTCTTTGCTCAAAAACTACTGAAAAATTCAAAACATTTTTCACCAATTTTTTCACCAAAAAACTCGAAATGTTCAAGCAGTGCTTTTGATCAAATGCTCCACGCTCGATTTTGCTTACCCTTGTTTGACTGTTGCCTCGCCGAAGAGGAAATGCCCGCAAAAGTCGTGATTTTGGCTCAGTTTGGCCATGGATATTATATCTGTGAGACTTTGAAGAGGCTGACAGATGTTGTGGCTTGGCTCAATGCTTGGAGCATCTGTGTGAGCGTGAAACAAGTCACAGATCAGAAATCTGTGTTCCCGTTGCCTCACCGGGGAGAAAAAGTTGTGATTTTGCCTCTGTTTGACCAAAGATATTATATATCCCTGGGACTTTGAAGAGGCTGACAGGTGTTTTGGCTTGGCTCAAGGCTTCGTGGATTAAAAGTCTTGAATACCTGGTGTAGATCTTTGGAATTTTACACTATCTTAGCCTCAAAGTCTCTAGCACTACGGTAGCCCTTTTACACCCAAATTGTTCATTGAAAACTCTCTGTATCTTCTAGTGACCAATTCGAAAGCTGTTTTCTGTGCTTCTCCGAAAATGTCTGAAGCAAAGTCTTCATCCCTATTTCACATTTCTCACCTTGATTGCTGGCGGGAAATGCCAGGAAAATATTTTGACATTTTCACTTGTATTTACACCGAAAAATGTGAAAAAAAACAAGGTATCTTTTTCACCGCATTTTCCAGTGAAAAAGTGGGAAAAAAAGACGGTGAAAAAGGATTGAAAATCTACAAGCTGGGTTTCAAATCTTACACGAATTTTCACCAAACATTATTCACACATTTTATTGTGGTTTTTGTGGCGAAAACTGTTGTGAAAAAAGTTTTGAATTTTTCACCATCATTTCAGGTGTGAATGTGCATGAATTATGGCTGATCCTCTTGCAAATAAAATCACCAACTTTATTTCAAATTTACACCTTGGTTTACAGTCAAAAAAGTAGTGAAAAAAGCTTGAATTTTTCACCTTTTTTTTTCGGTGAAAGATGGGTGAAAAATGAAGGTTTTTCACCAATATTTCCAGTGAAAAACTTGAAATGTTCAACCAGTGGCATCTAATAATTTATTTCGTGGTCAGACAGAGTACCCATTGTGATTATCCAGGTCAGGTGCATTTATAGCATTTCATATAGCATAATATATTTTTCCTGGTATTTTCTCTGGCTTTAATCCTGTTCAGAAACTGGATATAAATACGAAATAAAGCAACGGTGACACGAGTGTCACGCTATAGTCACATGTGTCACGTTGTGTCACACTCGTAACAATGGTTTTGGTTTTGAAATCAACTCCAATCATTGATTTCATGAAAAGAAACATTCACGAAAAACCACCGACTCAAGTCACTCAAGTCAACTTGAGTCAACTTCCATTGACTTCGAACTCGCAGCGAGTCATCAAACAACTCGGCTTGACTCGACCCAATCCGACTTCCCAAGTCGACTTCGGAGGGCCAAGTCGGAAGTCGCGGCAACATTAGTCCCAGCAGATGCCAGGCCCGCAGGAGACTCCCAGCGATGAATGAGGACAGAAATGTAGGCCAAGCAGAGATTCGCTGCAGGTGTAGATTTAATATGACCATGTTGAGGCAAGGTTTAATGAGGAAGAGATAATAGTGTGCGCAACGACTCAAATTGCAAATACCGTAACGAGGCGGAAGGGAAGAAGTCAGAAGAGATTACCAACCTTATTATGCAATGAAAGCAGCAGATGGGAGCGAACAGTGTGTCCAGTAAAAACTAGAATCAGTGGTGCACTTACAATACAATCATTCTCAAGCACATCAACACAATATTAGGACGAGAGAAGAGGAAATACGAGTGGACAGGAGATACCGGCGAAGGAGGAATACCAAAGATTCCAAGTCCGAGGCCAGAAAAGAGAAAATACAGACAAGTGAGATCTCAATCGCCTTTTCTCGATTCTGCGCGACCGGCCAAATGGAGGCCAACATGTCGCGACATCTGCAGAGCGACTACTCAGAGTCCAGATGGAGGACCGGCACGTGGATCTCGATAGAAGGATAGCTTCGTGAATGGGTGTTGGGTTGACGAAATCATACATCAGGGGAGTGCCGCTGGAGCAGCCTAGACAAGTACAAAATGTAATTGAAAATTACAGCTTCTGGCTCAGGTGAGGGTCCCCTGTCCGATCGAAGCGTCCCACAGAACCCGGAGACCCGCACCATCCTGGATCGAACCTTCGATATCGATCGAAGCATCGATATCGAACGCCCAAGGTTCCGGCACGCCATCACAAAAGGACACATTGAGTAACTGGCCTTCTTCAGGTTTGAGCACCCTTCCCTTGTATTCCTCGACAGTGCATGTGACGGGCTGGATGATTTTCACGATGCGTAGGTGAAGTACCCGACGGCCCGCATGCTCAGCGCGTGTGGAGGGCTCGAGACGGGCTAACGCGGCCCCTAGGATATATATATATATATAATTTTGAACTTTTTGTAGAAGCGAGTTTGCGACATACCGACCCAGGGGCATCTGCCGGTACCGGATTCCCAATCTCTGAACGGATCAAGAGTAACTGGGTGAAACTCGTTGCTAACGGCAGTGAGGCGGATCTCGACTTGAAATTGGACCAAGAAGGTCGACTGGAGGCGGAATAACGTATAGTGGGGTTCCAACTCCTCCTCCTGAAACACGGCCTCGCAGTATAATAGCTGTCCCTCCGTGACCAGATTCTCGTGCCGTAGTTGATCTCGGATCATAGCATATTGTGGATGAATGATTTGCGGCAGTGTAATTTGCCACGGCAGACCCCATGGAGTGAGTAAATCTTGGCCGCGAGGGAACGACGATGGGTTGTTGCCTGCGGTAACGCGGAAGCGGAGACTGACTTCTAGCAGTGTCATAGGTGGTTCAGAATGACAATACAGGAATCCCTGAGAATGGGGTGGAAACGGAAGGATCCCGTCTTTTTCCGTACGCATATAGCGTAGCATTGCACCGCGACCGTCCGAAGCCGGGAATCGGATCGAGATACTCTGCTTCTTTGATGGATCGAGGAAGTCTTCAGATTTCAGGAGCTCCGGAACCAATGTTGAGATGATATGCCCCTTAGGACCGGGGCGTTTACGCTCCCTAGTATAAAACATCGCATGTGAGTCCCCGTGGTTTCCGCAGCAAGTCAGACGCACCGTGGGATACCTCGTATGTCAGAAGTGTAGGAACGAATGCGGACCCTCGATGAGGTACGGCGGGCCAGGAGGCAGAATGGAATGCCTTGCATAGTGGCTCGGGAAAGAAGACACGTCACGTCACGTCACGTGATGGACAGGGTTATTTTTCATCCAAAAAATGATTTCGCCCCAAATCAGGCCTCCCAGTGAAAATTGGTCATGCTGAGATATGCCAAGAACGTCCGAGCTCCCAGGAGTCCGGAAAACATGCCAGGATGTGTCGATAAGTGCTGAAAGCTGACAAAAACTCTCAAACTTCTGATCTTTATTGACGTCATTGAAGCACATTTCGCAGATGTGAGCAGTTTTCAGAGTTTCTCAGCATGTTTTCCGGACTTCTGTGCTGCCAGCATATCTCGACAGAACCGATTTTCGCTGGGTATAATCAGGTAATACCCCGGATTTTAAGTCCTGATTTCTATAGCCTCTCTGCATTGATCATCATCATTCTACCGGACCCAAACGTATCAAGTCAATAGCTTCGACCGTGAGCCCCATACATGTTTCGTCATGTCCCTCCTCAGCTTCCGGCAGTCCAAAAACCTCACTCGCCAAGTTGAACAAAGTCATTACTTTGCAGGCCGTTAAGAGATTTTCGGGGAGCTGGAATTTAAAACGGGGCCAATTGAGGGTGGGAGAACGAAGGCAACGACTCGGACATGTCAGTTGAAACTTTGTGAGCACAATTTAGATCATCTAATGTGCTCAAACAGGCCCCCAGCATCTGACGCCGGGTCTGACGTGGAAGTGGAAGTCTGGCACGGTGAGCACTGAATAATTTATGATGTCTGAAACAATTTCTGAAAAACCTCTAGATATATCTGACTCCTTTGAATCCTCTTATTTATTCTGACCCGATGCCTCTAACTGTGTTGTCTCACCGAAGCGAGCACACCAACAAGAAATAAAAGAACGTCATAGATAAAACTAGCTTGGCTTGAAATAAAATTGTACTGTCCTGGAAAATGAGAGTGCGATATGATTGAAGCAAGCCTGAGAACCGAGCGAATAAATTGACGCTATGGCAAGCCCGGGTGTTCGGATTGAGGTCGAGGATATTTAAGTTGAAGTTGAGATTGTGTGGCCGGTGGGGTCGTATCTATTGTAGTTGAATTTGGAAGCTCTGATTGAATTGCGCGAGTACTCAGAAGAAGGATAGAGGGTGGGTTCGTGCAAAGCGGAACCGGGTATTATTTATATAAAAGAAGAACGGTAAAATCAAGGTGGGTGGCGGCAGGACGAGCACGAGAGATTCGGAGGAGACCAGGGAGGCCACCAGGATCTGGATCATCCGAGAGACGGAGAGGAAAGAAAGACTAAAGAAGGAAAGATTACAAGGGAGGGACATCCAAACGAATGAGGAAGGAAAGGACGGATGTCACGGAAATCTGAACATCACTCATCGGCTCTGCGCATCAGCCTGCATAAACCGAAGGAGGGAGATGTGGAGGAGGAAGTACGGGGATATCAAGACACGTTCAAAACGAGCGTAAAAAAAATAGCGGTGGTGCGGATCAGGATATGTCAGGATATCAACCTGGGGAGACGGGAGGATGAGAACTTGGAAGCTTCGTACTGTAACGCATACGGACACAAGCGCAAGAAAGCGATCGTGCGGATCAGGGGAATCACGACGCAAACAAAACAAAAAAGAAGCGCTGAAGGGATGAATGGAACCACGTCGCCGATGGACTTGTATGAATCTCGATGTCCGACAGATCTCAAGGTGGGAAGCAAAAGAAGAATTTGAGCGGACGGAATGGAAGTCGGACAATATAGGGAACAGAACGCCGTCGCCGATCGGGGGAAGGCCGCATCTTAATGCGGAGGGAGGTAAAAATGCTAAGAAGGCAAAAACATCAACGGACGGAATGGACCTCGAACCACGTCGGGGATAGAGGAAATTAAGACGTGGCCGGAAGCGAGAAGCAACGAGTGCGAAGCTAAAGAAACCAAATTTAAAGAGAATAACGTATGGTGTGCGGACCGAATTCTGCGGAAGACGGAAGGGAGATGTATATATATCAGGCCAATAAGCTTCAAGGGAGCTTTCACGGACTCGGACTCGAGCCAGAAATGGAGAAGCGCTGGCTGCTGCACTACCTACGATGCGAGACATATCGCGAACCGAACAGCGATGCCGCCGCCGGATATACCGTAAGGATAATGGCAGGACAATGTTCAACCGGCGGTGTGCATCCGCGGAGGCTTTCCGATGTCATGAATGAGGCAACTCGATGTGGAAGAAAGCAAAAATTGAAGTAGAAGTAAGTAGAAGGAGAGAAGCATTAGACTTGAACGCACGAAATGGAACCCGAACCGCGGAGAACGGAACCCCGTCGACATCTTATTATAATGTGGAAGAAGGCAAAAACATCAACAGACGGAATGGAATTCGATCAATGTGGGGAATGTGGGGAACGTGGGGAATACGGGGAATGGAACGCCGTCGCCGATCGGCGATCGGGTGGAAGAAGGTAAAAAGTCTGAGAAGGCAAAAACATCAACGGTCGGAATGGAATTCGAACCACGTTGGGGATAGTGCGCGGGAGATGTCCCGTGGAAGGAAAAAATAAACCACAGGCCTAAAAGTAGATACTTTTAGCGTACGGTGCCAGACATACTTATCGGCGATCGCGAACCGAGTAAGTGGCCCACGGAGACCGAGTAAGTCACCGACGGAGACATGCGGCACTTATGCGGCCTACTGATACTGGCACTATGCCGAGAAAGTGCTAGTTCGCGGGAGAACGCGGAGGAGGAGATGGAGAAAATTAAACATAAGCGGAAGCGAGAAAGTAATAATGAGGAGAATAAATAACTAGGACATGTGTAGAAAACATATGAAGAAGCGAGAAAATGAGGAATCCGGGTGGAAGCGAACAACGGAGATACCGAGGCGAGAAGGAGAATTATTGATATTTTTGAAAAAAAAAAATACGGAAGCGAGAAACATGAGGAGAACATGAGGAGAATATCGTACGATGCGATGTCGCGAGCCGAAATCGAAGCAGAAAGATTTAAGAAGCCAGCATCAACAGAGATTAATGCGATGCGGATGCGAGACATATCGAATATATGCGCGGTGGCTTTCCGATGTCAAATGTGTCAGATGGGCCACAAAGCCAAAGCGGAGATGTCAATTTTCAACCCGAAAATGGGTATGATGACGTAGCTACGCCCCGGGGATGCGATGTGCATATCATGAATGTATCAATGTATCAAGAATGTCAGATCATGTCATTCGAACGCACGACCGAATTACTATGCGGAAGCGAAGCGAGGTTGAACCACGAAACGACGCCGATGGAGATGTCAGCCAATAAGCTTCGGGGAGATGTCACGGACTCGAACTCGGAGATGGAGAAGAAAAAAATTTAAATAACTAGTAGAGCTAAGAGGGTACAATGCGGCTGCACATATGCGAGACATATCCGAGTCGCGAACCGACTAAGCGAGCAGTGACGCCGCCGCCGGATGTGCGGCGCGAAACGGGCGACCGGATGTGTTTTGACGTTCCGAGATCGTGTCTTTGTCTTCTCATGTCGTGTGAAATTTCATTCCGTCGTGAATCCAATTCGGAGCCAAGAACCTCCAAGACCGAAATGATAACGTACTGGACTCGGATCTTGCGAGCCGACCCGGGTGCGTGGGTGTGGGTGTGGGTGTAGGTGGGTGTGTCTAGAACTCAACGCGGGTCGTGTCAAGTGAGAATTTATTTCGAACTTGCTATAACGTACGAGATACTTGCACGTCGACCAGATACTTTACTTTACTTACTTATCGCGAATGGAATTGTCAATGGCAGGAGATGTCACGCATTATTGAAGCGATGTCATGCCATCCCCGAATTTGGAACGCGTCGAATACGCGTCGAAACGTCAAAGTGGAGGAGGTATCGAGCCGAGCAAGAAATGATATCATTTGATAACCTATGAAGCGATACACGCCGCTAATAAAATTCGCAGGACATGTCAGGCCAATAAGTTCGCGGAAGGTAAGTACCGGTAAGTATCGGGCCAAGAACCTTCAAGACCGAAATGATAACGTACAATACGACTCGGTCACCGGACTCGGATGTCGAGCCGACCCGTATGCGTGGGTGTGGGTGTGTGTAGAACAACGGGGGTGTCTAGAATTCAACGGGGGTGTCTAGAATTCAACGGGGGTGTCTAGAACTCAACGTAGTTCCGTCTGTGAATGTATAATGAATTCGAATTGTATAACGTACGAGCTATTTGCACGTCGACCAGATACTCTACTTACTTACCCATCGCGAATGGAATTAACAAGACAATAGCAGGAGATGTCACGGACTCGCTATAGTGAAGCGATGTCGTGTCAAATCCATCCCCGAATTTGGAACGCGTCGAGACGTCAAAGTGGAGGCGGTATCGACTATCGAGCCAAGAACGTCTGGGGACTGGGGAAATGATAACGTACGACCGGACTCGGGAGTCGGAGGTTGCGCGCTGACCCGGATGCGTGTCAATGGAACTCAACGTGGCCCGAGCGTGGCACTGTGAATGCGCTTCTTAATCCGGACTCGCCAAACTATAACGTAGATACTTACAAGTTACATGGAGTCATGTTGCGAATGGAATCATCTCGCACGCGAGTGGAATTGTCAATGGCAGGAGATGTCACGGACCAGTGAAGCGATGTCATGTCAAACCCATCCCCGAATTTGGAACGCGTTGAGACGTCAAAGTGGAGGAGGTATCGAGCCAAGAAGAAACGATAACGTACGGCTCGGATGTCGAGCCGACCCGAATGCGTGGGTGTGCGAGCGCGTGTCCAGAACTCAACGGGGTGTCTAGAATCCAACGTGGGTGTGTCTAGAATTCAACGTAGCCGAGCGTGTCAGTCTGTGAATGTGTGAATGAATTCGACCTTGCCAAGAACGAATTGATAACGTACGAGTGTCGAGATATAGTACATGTCGAGTAGAATTTCTACCGAGATGGATACCAGGAATAGGGGGGAACTACGCCGTGTCGTGTCGTTTCGCGTCGCGCACGAATGGAAATATGACGTGTGGGGCGCAATGGCAGGAGATGTCACGGACTCGTGAAGCGACCAAAAACACGAAGCGACGAAAACGTACGATTTCGAGTATCGGCACTCGAATGCGGATAGCGAACCGAGTCTAACCGAGTGGAACCAAATTATGCGGCCGACGGAGCCTTACGGAGATAATATAGTTTGTACATCAACTTCTTCAAACCACAATCAAGTATGTATGAAGAGAAGAAGCACTCGCCTCGCGTAACGTGAGTATGTATGAAAACAATTGCAATTAAGTATGTTGGGAAGAAGCTTGCCGCGTATCATGTACAGTCATTCCATGGTCCTTGCATCAACTTTTTGTTTTGGCCTGTTCAGGACTAGTTCTTTGCCAATATGGTCAGACTAAATGCTGGGTGCATGCATCATGCTCACCTCTATGTATGTACCATACACAATTTTTAGATTTGAAGCTGTTCTGCTGCAGCAGGGCAAGCATTGTGATGCAAGGACCAGGGACCATTTTCTCACACAAAAAATAATAATGTTTTGAGGTCCCGCAGATCTCAACTGCCACAGTTGGTCATTTCTATGTTTTGGGAAATGTTGTATAATGTATTAGAATATGTACTACCACTTGGCCCACTTGCTTGGCAAATCCTTTATATGGTTTTGTGCTGATGCAAGGACCAGGGAAAATGCAAGGACCATGGAATGACTGTATGTTTAATATATAATACATAGGAAGAAGCCTGCGCGCGTCCTGTAGGATCACGATGATTGATCATGACAATCCGCGTATCACGAAGTGTGTTCCGGGTCGAATTTCGCATGGCCCATCCCAGTTCGCGACCCGGCGCCGCATCCACGAAGGGGGCACGAAGGGAATAATAACGCTACCGCACGATACGCAGGAGACGTCGATGTCAACGCAGGAGATGTCACGGCGAGCGAAAATTGAGAGAGAGCGAATACTAGAGAATGGGAGGATCAGGAGCGTATATGAACGTAGGTGCCCGACGGTGTCCGTGAATGAAGCCGAAGGTGAGAAGGACGGAGATATCAGCTTCTAACCACAATTAAGTATTGTTGGGAAGAAGCCTGCGCGCGTCCTGTAGGATCACGGGGATTGACATAGGGCTGCCGCCCGTGACCGTCGCGACGGTTTGACGGCACCCGTTCGACGGGTGCCGTGCCCGTTCCGTCAGAGATTTTGAAGCAAGGTCAACGGCACGGTCACGGCACGGTTTAGCAGTCCGACGGCCCGTCGAAACACGGCCGTCACGGCCGTTGAACGGGTTCATTTTTCCTGCACTTTGGAGGGCCAATATGGTTGTGAATCGGTGCAAGGTATGCTTTATGTCTCAAAGAGCACCCACTGCTTGTATTCATAAACCATTCTACCTAGGAAACATTGAAATTCTGCTTGTATCGGCAATTCCCGCAAGTGATGGCGGAGTTTTAAATGCACCTCAACATGTTCAATTTTCGTGACCATTCTATTTCTTCAATATAAGGAGAATCTAGTCAAGCGAAATGGATTTATGGGTCGACCGAGGATTCACGTAAGACTTTGAGTGCTGAGCACATTGATTTTGACTGCTGGTCTACGACAAACGGTGCGAGTTAATATTGTTCTAGCGTCTATTTATAAAAGACTACCACTGATAGTCGTAGAACAAGCTTTGAGAACCCACATACAAGTTCACGAGTATCTTACGGTATGAGAGAACTCGATTTCGGAACTGAAATGCTCAAAATAGCATTTTAATACAGCCGTTTGCCCGTCACGGCCGTCCCGTTGACCGTGCCGTCCCGTCAGAATGTTTTTGAAGCGCTCGACGGGCCGTTGAACCACGGCCCGTGCCCGTTGACCACCCGTGGAATCAACGGCCGTTACCGTCACTGGCACGGGTGGCAGCCCTAGATTGACAATCAAATCGCCAACGTCAATCCGCGAAGTCCGGACAAGAAGAAGAAGAAGAGTTTATTCCGCGGCGCGTAACCACCTTGCCAAAGCTAGCCGGTGTTGGGTGATTCTCCCCGCGGAGGCTGAGAAGAGAAAAGGTGATTGTCCACCCGCGGAGAGCATCCGCGAACAAGGTGGTTATCCGCGGAGAAGTCGAGCGTCCAATGTCAACCCGCACATCTCAACGTTCTCAACCCGTGAAGCGACTTGGCACATCCATTCTCGTAGCTCGGAACTTGTAGCACTTGCCTATCCTCGAATGGCGATGCACATCACCGGTATTACATTGTCCATCCGCGCCTATCCGCGCACATCACCGGTCTTATATTATCAATCCGCACATCACCGTCTATGCCGTGCTAGCGAATCGCTCTCGTTATATATGCGGGACTTTAGAAAGATCCGGCTCATACGTTATCCTCTTTCTGAGTCTATACTATGTACAGTAACTTCCTCCCTCCAGTAGTCTGACATCTCCTGCCCGCGACGTGTCTGATACAGGTAAACATCGCTGGTCGACGTGATCAATATTCCAGTCTCGACATGTACTTCTCGTTCTTGGCTGATTCAATAGGCCACGCTGAATATTTTATTGGCACCGTGCGCGTACGGGGCGCGATATCCGGGGCGTACAGTACGTTATTGTTATTATATTTCTCTTAGCTAGATCCGGCGACGTTTCCCGCACATCAGCGAGAGAATTTAATTGATTCACGAATCCCTTCTCGTTATGCGGGACTTGTAGAAAGAACCCGTAGCATACATGGTCAATCGTACTAACCCTATGTATAGTAACTTCCCCGCTTCAGTAGTCCGCGACATCTCCTGCCCGCGACATGTCTGATACAAATGAACACCGCTGGTCGACATGATCAATATTCAAGTCTCGATATACGCGTACTTCTTCTCAGCAAGTCCGACTAAGTTCTAACTCGCTCAACGGACTGACCATGCTGAAAATTTTATCGACACCCACGCTTGCGGTGCGGGTTCGGGTTCGGCGCGCGATATCCCGGGCGTGGGCCATTTATTGTATTTCCTCTTGGCTAGATCCGCACGTTTCCGCACATCAGCGAGATAATTTAAATTGATTCGACTCCCGTCGGGCGAATCCCTGCTCTCGTAAGTTATGCGGGGCTTTTAGCCTGTTCGAATCCGGTGGGTAGCATCAAAACGGTTAGTGCATCAACGAACGGTTATTGTTTCCCGCACATCAGCGAGATAATTTAAATTGATTCACTCATCCCTCTCGTTATGCGGGACTTTTAGAACTCACCTATTTTCGAATCCTCTCAGATCCGGTGGGTAGCATCAATCAACGAACGCGAGTATCATCAACGAACGGGAGTATAATCAGCGAACGGAGTATAATCAGCGAACGGCTAGTAGCATCAACGAACGTTATTGAATCCCGCACATCACCGCACATCAACGTTATCGCGCGCTTCGTTTCCGTTATGTAGAGATTCTTTCACGTTATACGGACGGCGCTACAGATCCTGTATGCCGTATGCCGTATGCCGTGTGTCTATCACTGTCAGTGTCAGTGTCAGTGTCAATCGTGCATTGGCATTAGCGATTGTCCAATGTCAGTCCTGCATTAGCGTTTGTCTAGTGTACATGTCAGAATCAATCCTGCATTAGGAGGGTATCACGAAGCGAAGTGAAGCGAGTTCCAAGCTATCGTCCAATCCGCATCGTGAGTGTAGAGTGTCCAATGTCCAATGTCAAGATTGAACGCCTTCGCCTGTGGTTGGCGTTCATTAGCATTCCGCGGCGGCGGGCAACGCCTCCCGAATTCGAAGAGGTTTCAAGAGATGGAAGAGGCGTTTCAAGACATGGAAGAGGTTTCAAGTGTCGCAGGCGTTTTGATCGTGGGAGGCGTGGCCGGTGTACGTGATGCGCGTATGATTGCCGGCGGATTTCAATTAACTGTGAGAGTTGCGGGAGGTCGGGGCGGGCGGGGCGGGGTCAAGCTAATTTGGAAATTGGACTGCTAAAAAAAAGAGGCGGGCGTCGGGAGTTGTAGGTCCAAGGTTGGAGCTGCGTGCACGGCCCCGGTGTTACCCGGCGCTTTGTTAATTGCGAGGAGTTATTATAAATGGGGAGTGGAAGAAAGACAGGCCGCATTACGACACGCGGCAAGCAAGTAGTGACATCATCGCGCGTGCCGATCAAATCGATCGAAGTTAATTGTCGATGATGTCACCGCGCGTGTGAGCGCTTCTGTGGCTGGCTTCCTTTGCGGCTTCTTTTTTTTCGTTGTCGGGGAGCAGGGTGAGGCAGGGTTGAGAGGAAGAGAAAGGCAGGTAGGATGGAAGGGGGATAGGAAAGGGCAGAGTGCACGGAGATAGGGAGAAGGAGGGTGAAATATGCAGAAAAGGCGCCTTGGTTACCGGGACTAATTTGGAAAGGGGCAAACATGGGACGCGATGACGTCGAAGGGAATGAAAAAGTGGCTCCACGATCCGCTAATCCTCGTCCAGCTATCGACTCCACTCCATCTGGACTACAGCTACCCGACTCCATACTTCACACCACAGCTCCAACCAACACCACAACCATCTCAACGACCAGCTCCGCACCCCGCACAGCGCGAATTCAATTAACGCTGAACGACAGCACTCCACTGCACTACCGACGGACGAACGAACGAATTTACACTACACTACACTACCGACTACTAGGATATGGGCGGAGACCACAAATGCCCCGTGTGCCAGGCGACCTTCACGCGCCCCCAGCACGTCGCGCGCCATATGCGCTCCCGTAAGTCTCACTTTCCTCTTCCATTCATCTTTCATCTGCGTTCCGTGAAACCCATCCCTTGCCTTTGTTCCGTGCGTGGAGCGTGGAGACCGTTCCGTTACTCATCAAATCGGGACTGCGCCACCCACTGCTCCATCGTCCCCACCCCCACCTCCATTCTACCCTGCATCCGCTGCCGGTGCCCTTTCCCGGTACCCATCTTCGCCCTACCTGCCCACCCTATCCCCACCCCCGACCCCCGCACCCATTCTCACTCACTCACTCTTCCTATCCTTACCACTACTCTTCCTACCCTCACCCTCTCTCTCTCTACTCCTGGACGCACGCACCCGCTAACACCCCCCAGACACCGGCGACCGACCTTACAAATGCGAGCACTGCGGCGACCAGTTCGCGCGCTCCGACCTCCTCTCGCGGCACGTCAATAAATGCCACGCCGCCGAGAAATCCTCTGCCTCCGGCACCATCGGCGGCGGCGGCGGGGGCGGGACGGGAGGGGGGCGGAGGAAGGGCACGACGGCGGCGACGCGCGCGACGACGAGCAAGCAGGCGTGCGACCAGTGCGTGCAGGGGAGCTTGCCGTGCGATGGGAGTAATCCGTGTGGTGAGTGGGTTTCTGTTCCATGCTCTCGCTCTCCTGTTATTTTCTTGCCCCATGCTTTCGCTGCTTCATTCCACTTTCCGTTCCCTTCCTTTGCGTCCTGCATCCTTCTCTTCGCTTTCATTATCCTGCGTACCCCCGCATATTCCCTTCTTATTTCATTTCATTCCATCCCTTTTTACTTCCCTTTCCGTGTCTATGATCCTCCTCCTCCCTGCATTTCCGTTTTTGTTTTTTATCCTCCACATTCCTGTTCCCTGTCCTACTCCCGTTCCTGGCCCGTCCATCCCATCCTACCATCTTTTCTCGTTTTGTATTCCCTTTCCTTTCCTTCCTCCCTACATCCCTTTTTTATCATTATCATCCGACTATCCGTCCTTCTCTTCTGCTTCCATTTCTCCTCCATTTCCTCCCCTTTACCCTCCATTTTCCTTCCTTTTCATCCTCCCATATCCGTCCATCCATTTTATTCGCCCATTTTTCCGCCACGAAACCCTGTCCTATTTCCACCGTTCATCCGATAAATGGACTCCGCGCATCTTACTCGCATCCCACCCTTTATTTTTGACGTACGCGCATCCCGTCGTGTCGCCGGAATACGCATCCCGTCATTTGTTGTCGGGATGCGCCCACAGAGCGCGGGATCCATGATGTAATGCATCACGCGGTGGCGCCTTCCTTTCCTTCCTTCTTGGCTTCCTTCCTTCTTTCCTTTTTCGCTCTTCGTTTTTTTTTCTATCTTTCTTCTCTCCATTCCTATGCCTTCTCTGCACCCAAAACCATCCATCCAACCTACCCATCGTCTCCATATCTCGGCGCCAAACTCTCATCCTCCACCCAAAAACCAATGACTATAACTAACTCGTTTCACCAGCAAAATGCGTCGCCCGCAAAACACGCTGCACCTTCGTAAAATTCCACCGCCAAACCGCACCCGTCGGCCCAGGCCACCCCTCCTCCCTCTCCGCGTCCTCCCTCCCCTCCTCCCTGCCCTCCTCTGTCCCCTCCGCGCTCTCCTCCGCCGGCCTCTCCTCCACAGGCCTCTCCGCACACCCCGGCGGGCACCCCATCTCGCCGCACCCCGCCTTGTCGCTGTCCTCGCACGCGCAGCTCGCGGGCCCGGGGACGGGCCTCGGTTTGGACCCGCCGCCCTTCCTCTACGCACAGCAGCAGGCCGCGTCTGCTGGCGGCCCCGCGTACTCTTCCGCCGGCGGGGGCTACTACCCGCCCGGCACGTACTACCCCGACTACCCCGGCGAGGAGTTCGCGCACCGCCCCGGGAGCGCGTCCGCCTACCCGGGCGAGCGGCGGCACTCCGAGTACGAGTTTGGGCCACGGCCCGGGAGCGCGCATGCGTACGCCGGGGAGAGGGAGCCGCAGTTCGCGTATGAGGCGAGGCCGGGGAGCGCGCATGCGTATATCGGGGAGCGGGGGTATGAGCGGCACCGGGAGCGGGAGCCCGAGTTTGCGTTCGCGCCGCATGAGCAGGGGCGGGAGTACGGGCAGGGGCAGCGGGGGTATGAGGGGGGCGGGGGCGGGGAAGGGGGGATGAGGGAGAGGGAGAGGGAGTACAGGGAGTACGCGGGGAGCGAGCATAGTGGGGGGAGTCGGAGCGGGAGGGGGGGCGGGAGTAGTAGTGGGAGTAGGAGTTTGAGTAGGCCGGGGACGGGGGTTAGTGAGGGGGTGAGTGTTTTTCTTATTCCCCTTCTTTCGACGCGACTTTTTCCTTTCTTTTTCTTTCCTCTATACGCGCACATACTAACCAACGCCTCCCAGGACTTCTCCTACCTCCCGAACGGCCACCGCGCGCGGCACTCGCTCGACCTGCACCACGCGGGCCCGCACTCGGCGCACCCGGACCTGCAGCACGCCCACGGCCCCGGCACGCACGACATCCACGGGCAGCAGTTCAGCAGCGCCTTCGGGCTCATGTCGCTCGACGACCCGAACGTCCTCGCCGGCCTCGCCCCCGACGGCGTGCCGTTCTTCTCGCAGCCGCCGCCTTCTCAATCCCAATCGCAATCCCAGAGTGGGATGCGGGAAGGGATAAGGGAGGGCATGAGGGAGGGCATGAGCGGGATGACGCCGACGGTGCACGCGGGCGCGGACAAGCGCCTGCAGCTCGTGCCCCCGCTCTCGTACCAGCGCACGCCCGGCTCCGCCACCGCCGGCGGCGGAACCGGCGCATCGGGCGCAGCAGGGGCAGCGCAGACGCCGGGCACGCAGCGCGAGGCGGAGACAAGGGAGCTGAGGGAGTTCTGGAAGGCGTACATGCGCACGCCGCTGACGGGGCCGGACTTTGGGATGGGGCTCGGCGGGCTGGGGATGGCGACGCCGAGCGCGAGCGCGAGCGCCGCGGCGGGCGCGGCGGGGGGAATTCTCGGCTCCAGCGCCGCGTCGGGCGCAGGAGGAGGGGGTGGGAATGGCGGTGGGGGGAGGAGGTACAGGGTGGCGAGCCTGCCGAGCGTGAAGACGCCCGAGGGGGAGATGGGCGGCGGGGGCGGCAGCTCGTACGTCGGCGGGAGCGCGCAGCCGCAGCCGCAGCAGCAGCAGCAACACGGGCATGGAGGCGGGGGAGGGCAGGGAGGGCAAAGGACGATGCACAACGCGGACGACCTGCGCTCGTACGAGGCCGCGGTGCTCGCGCGCAAGGCGCCCGAGCTCGTTCTGCGCAAACCCGCAAGGCGCCCGACGACGAGCGCGCCGCCGCCGCCGCCTTCCTCCCTACCCGGGCTCCTGGCACCGCCGCTCCCCTCTTCGACGTCGTCGTCGTCGGCGCAGCAACAGCAGCAACCCCCGTCCGGCGCGTCCTCGGCGTTTGAATTCGGGCGCGAGTGCGCGGGCGGGGGAGGAGGGGGCGGGAGCCAGAGCTCGCTCGCGAACGCGTTCGGGTTCGGGGGGCTCGATTCGCCTGGGTTCCCGGGGACGCCGACGTCGACGACCTCGGGGACGTCTGCGTCTGCGTCGGCCAGCGTCAGCGAGGACGGGGACGGGGACGGGGTAAGGGAGCTCGAGTTTGCGCAGGACGGAGGGGGTGGGGGGGGAGGGGGCAGCGGGCGGCCGGGGTTTAAGAGGCTGCCGAGCCAGACGCTGGGGCCGGCGCAGACGAAGCGGAGGCGGGATCGCGGGGAGGGCGTGGGCGTGGGCGTTGGTGGGGGGCACGGCGCGGCGCAGGGACAGGGCGGGGGCGGGGGCGGGGGCGGGATGCAGAGGGGAGGGGCGGGGGTGGAGAGCGTGGTGAATGCGTATCCTGAGCGGCCGATGATTGCGCTGAGGGCGCCGCCGGGGGCGGGGACGAGGAGGGCGCGGAGGCTGAGTGCGCCGGCGTCGCCGACTGCGCCGGGGTTCGTCGTTTAGGGGAGCGGGACGATGAATGAGTGGAGGAGAGGAGGGGAGGGGAGACGAAAACGACGAGACGAAGAACGAAGAATGAAAACGACCGCGGCGCTGCATATACCACCCCTTTCCGCCTGCGCACCGCGTCCCATCCTCACAACGACCCGCCCTCCCTGCTTCATAACGACCCGCACTTTTAACACCTTCCTCCCTTCCTCCGCACCACCCACCGGGGGAGGGAGAAGACGAATGGAATCGAAAACGACCGCGGCCTGTGCGTATACCTCCCGCCACCTTTCCTCACCAAGACCAACGCATCCGCACCGCACGACCGCCGACCTGCACCAATACCACCACACCGCTGCAGACTTTACCCCTACCCACAAGACCCGCACGATTAATATCGCATCCCTCCGATAACCATCACCAGACCACCACCACCCGCTCCGTCCACGAGACCCGACCCGTACCCACCACCACCCGGCTGCACAAGACCTGCACCCGCCCGTCCACCGCTCCACCCGCCGCACCCCCGCCCGCGCTGTATTTTTGGCCGTCTCTATGTAATATTATCACCAGCTCCGTCTCCTATTATCCTCTACCTATCCTCTACCTATCATAGACGTCTACGTCTACCCTACCTCGCCTACCTACCTTGACGGCAGACCGTGAAGGCAGTACCTATCGTCGACGTCGACGCCTACATACACTAGACACGATATCGCTCCGGCATCATTGTACATGCCGGCGTTATTATAATATTCCCTTCCTTACTCTTACCTACCTACGTACCCACCTTTTTGTTTTTTTGTAACCTCTTCTTGCTTTTTGAATTGGATGATGTATTGGTTTTTGAATGACTAATTGTTTGAATGATTTGTCGGAGGAAGGAAGGAAGGAAGATGTATTACTGCAGTGGTCCCAATAAGGAACAAGCAGGTGCTGTACCTAAGGAGGATCCGCGAATGTCGGGTTCGGTAACAAATAAATCAGAAACAGAAATATTCGAGGGCGTGCCGAAGGGGTTTCAGGTTGGATTAATCGTGTGCGGCAGGCCTAGGAATTAATTCGTTGGTCACGGATTCGAATTAAATGAAGGCCACTGTGACTGAGGGCGTTTTCTGGACATAAAACGGAATACCGGGCTCGATGTGGGGACGGCGCCGGTGATTTAGGTATTTGGAGCGGGCATCTTGAGACTGGCTTCTTTCTAGATCTGTGAGCAAATTATGGTATGGCGAACGGAATGGTCGTTCACGACAATACTGCACAAGATACTGCAGTTAGTTCCGTTGGGCGTTTATTGTTTCAATGTTTGGGCTTTGACAGCCATGATCACGCTGTTTTTTTTTTTGGCGTGTTGAGCGAGGAGGAGGCTGGGTGATATTTCTGGAAAGGTGTCGCTCATAAAGCCTCGTTTTTCATTCCAGAAAGCACAGAAGCACACGCGATGTTGACGCGCTGTTTGTGCCTTGAAGTGTCATGTCATCAATCCCAACTCTTGCCGAACCACCATGAGCGCCTTCGCGCTGGAAGGCGCACCGATCCGCCTCTTGGCCCACCGTACCTCCTTGGTTTCGGATTCGAACCTCTAACTGCTAAGCTCTAACCAAAACCTCTAACCAGAGAACCCTAACCACTAACCAGAGCCACAAACTCCTAATCCGGCAATATCGGCACAGCCCTGATGGCCTTGATCGATAGGGGTTCGGGCCATCAATAGGCGTTCAGATGCTAGAACGCCTGTGCTACCAAAGTTGTCGTTTCCACCCCATTCTCGCGGATTCCTATACTATCATTCTGGACAGCGCGCCGGTTGCCGCGTCGCGTGTCACGCTGCATCACTACGCGTCATTTTACCGGATTCGGAAAAGAGTAGCTGTAGACAAAGCCAAAGCTGTAGACAAAGGTGTAGATTGTTTTCGCGTGTGCTGCAATCGTGCCGTCGAGGGTGTGAAGGGGCATGCAGTGCAGAAAGGGGCTGAAACTCCGATCGATCAAGTGTGGCCACTTGGTGGCCATTCTTCTCTCTCAAGCACCTCCATCATGCGTCCAATGTACAAATGCTTCGGAGTGCTCCTCGCTGTGTCGCTCGCCCTGTTCTTTGGCTTGTTTTTCGGTTTGAACTACCCCGGTAACATCCACATTTCATCCTGGAGCGATTGAAGCTAACTTTTGCCACAGAAATCGTGAGACATGGCTGGCCTCTCACTCGATGCACGGTTCTCAGCTCAGAGATTGCCACACGATACTGCTGCGAGACATCTTGCTCGACAGGATCGTGCCAAAGTGCTCCCGAAGGCTCGCCACAATGTAGCTCGGTCATATCATCTATCGACAGTGGATATAGCCCCAGTGCATGTGCTTCGAATTCCTCTTCCTGTCCCACACAGTCAGGTAGCGTTTGCGATGGAGGGTTCGTGCTTCTATTTCCATCTTGATATAAGACTAAGACCTGCTTCGTAGTTATTACTGCTGCAATACTTGCTGCCAGACGTGCCAGTCTTGCACCTCGAGGTACACGAAACATTGGAATAAGTATTTCAGCTGAGATACTGAGGTTTTTGATAGCTGCTCGGGAAATCCTCCGACGTGCACTGAATCCTGCACCTCCTACCCGTAAGTACCCACCTCTCAACTCGCTGTCACTATGAACATTGCCCGGCTAATAAATCGTCCAGGTGCAACTGCTACTGCTGCTCGTCAAGCTCTGATCTCTACTGCACTCTATCCTGCCCAATCTGCTACAAGGTCGACCTTCAACTCCTCTACTCGTCTCGGGACGGCGAATCGCATAACGTCTCCTACGTTCAAGATTTTTCGAAAGACGTTAACAACGCAGACAACTTTTTGAATCGACATCTAGCTAACAGCACCTCGTTTTGCAATTATAACCCCAAGGACGAGTCTCAGGTTGGTTGCTTCAGCGTTTAAATTTACATGCACACTGCTCATTCCGATATGTTATAATAGGTCCTGTTCAATGTCTCATTCACCGCATGGAAATGGGCTATAACGGCCGTTTTTGGAATCCTTCCCTTATTCGTGGCCCTCAGTTTATTCACATATTTCCTCCTCGTCCTGCCTTGCTCGAACTTGATGCGCGCTGGATACAATGATTCAGTATATGCCACGAGAGCAAGGGCTCTGGGAAAGAAGTCTCTAGGGATGCTGTCGCTGAAGCGCTCGGACACTGAAGCTAACGATGGCTTGGATGTCCCACCGCCGGCATACGAGCCGAAGGCGGAGAATGAGTATAATTAATTATGTTGATCTTGATTTGTATCATACGTCCATTACAGCGGATAATTCTAATCAGCAACCCTCTATGTAATAATATCACCAGCTCCGTCTCCTATTATCCTCTACCTATCGTCAACGTCTACGTCGACCCTACCTCGTCTACCTAGCGTCTACCTCGACGGCAGACGGGAGACGTCTACCTATCATCGACGTCGACGCCTACATACACTAGACACAATATCGCTCCGGCATCATTGTACATGCCGGCGTTATTATATTCCCTACCCTTACCTACCTATGTACCCCCACCTTGTTGTTTTTTGTAACCTCTTCTTGCTTTTGAATTGAATGATTTGTGTGGTGAGGGTTGAATGCCATTGGTACATATGAATATTGGCGGTGAGGTTTGCTGAGATGGTTCGTTTTTGTCAGGAGTGGGTGGATTTTCGTTCAATAAATAAGGAAACAGAAATGTTCCAGGGCGCGCCGATGGGATTTCAGGTTGGACGGTGCGCGACGGGAATTAATTTAATTCAATTCGGTCACATCAAATGAAGGCTCGGACTGTAACTGAGTCGTATTTGAGTGCTTTTTCTGGACAGAAAACACAATACGGGGCTCGGTGGGGTGGGGACGGCGTCGGTGATTTAGGTATTTTGAGAGCGCATCTTGACTTGCTTCTTTCTAGATCTCTGAGTAAATTATGGTATGGCGAATGGAATGGGTTGTTCACGACGATACTGCAGTTATTTGCGTTTTGTTTGGGCAGTGACAGGCATCATCAAGCTTGTTTTTTTTTTGGCGTGTTGAGCGAGGAGGTGAGTGATATTTCTGGAAACGCGTCGCTCCAAGTCTCGTTAATTTTATTCCAAAAAGAACAGAAGCATACGCGTTGTTGACGCGCTGTTTGTGCCAAATGTCATGTGTCATCATCCATCAACGACTTCTCCCATGAGCGCCTTCCCGCTGCAAGCTGCACCGATCTGTCTCCTGGCCCGCCGTACCTCATTTAGGTTGACATGCAAGGTGGCCCACAGAGCGTCTAACTTGCTGTGGAAACCACAGGACTCGCATGTGATGCTTGCAGGGATAACGACCCCACTGGCACATCTCAACATTGGATCCGAAACTTCTCAAATCCGAAGACGTCCTTAATCTATCGCAGAAGAAAGAATTACAGTCATATTTCAAGGTTAGGACGGTCCCGGTGCAAGCTTGCGCTGTGCGCGTGCCGCAAAACCCGGGTTCCTTTCATTTCCACCCATTCTCGCAGATTCCTATACTATCATTCTGAGGCGCATGCCCCGCCGCTGGAAGCCAGCGTACGATTTCGTGTCACCCCGGCATCGTTCCTCCACGGCCAATAATTACTCTCTCCGTGGGGTTTACCGTGGCGAATTACCTTGCCGCAGATCCCATAACATCACCACTATGCTCGGATCCGCGACCAACTCCTCCACGGAAATCTGGCCATGGAGGGACAGCTATCACACTGCCGTGACGTGTTTCAGGGACAGTACATTTCCCAACAGTACACACTCTTCCGCCTCGAGTCGAGCTTCTTCGTCAAATTTCAAGTCAGAATGCATCTTACGGCCGTTGGGAACGCGCTGCACACATTGAGACTATATCCACTAGAAGAGTTGGTGTCCAAGACCTTCCCCTGATTCGGTGCGTCACACACTAGCATCTACAAACTCAACATTCTAAAGGTCTCCTAGAGGCTGCCTTAGCCCGTTTCGAGCCCTCGACACGCGCTGAGCATGTAGACCGTCGGGTGCTTCACCTGTGCATTGTGAAAATCACCGAGCCCGCCACATGTACCATCGAGAGATACAGTAGAAGGGTGCTCAAACCTGAAGAAGGCGAATTACTCAAAGTGTCCGTTCGTGGCGGCGTGCCGGAACCTTGGGCGTTCGATATTGACGTCAAGACCAGAACTGCCCTGGGTCTACGGGCTTTTTGGGACGCTTCGATCGCAACACAGACCCTCACTTAACCCAGAAGCTGTAATTGCCAATATGAATTTATCGTTCCCCACGCTGAAATCTAGGCGCACTCTCCTAGTGTATGTGTGACTTCTTTCAGCGATCTCAATACTCCACCAAAAATTATGAAAAGTCAGATTATGTGAGTTCAGAAGTCTTATAACAAATGTTAGTATTCGTTTTGTGCCAGAGGAGACCGTCATGGTTGTAAATTGTGTATTTGTGGCCATCAGAGGCCCATCATCCCGATTTGGAAGTCACGTGGGGTAGGTTGCTTATGGGTGAGCCCTACCTTATTTTCTCTTTGCTGGTCGGACTCGGAATCATTGATATTTCTCCTTTGCTGTTATCTCCAGTCCGCTGAATCAATTGCTCTTCCACGCGATCCACCACTAGCGTGGAGATCGGTATGTCTTGCTTCCATCTTATGATTGTTACATGCCTCGGTGGTTGGCTTCAAGTCTCGTCAATTTCCCTCTTGCCTTGTTGAGCTCATGCCCAACTTGACTTTGATTTCATCGTTGAACCTCTGGAGATGGAGGGACCAAACAAATTCGTGTTCAATATCACTTGTGATCGTCTTTCCTCCCGCATTTTTGTCTCCCATGTTGAATTGCATGGTTGTTCGAGTCTAAATCTAATCCGCGTGGACTTGGTTTGCTTCAAAAGAATCAAAACACACTTTGGTTAACGTTACAGCAACGGATCGAATCAATTACCAATTAGTACAAGGTAATATCAATATCGCTGGTTTCCATCCTCGATTCCCCTCGAGTCAGATTCCGCAAGTGCCATTTACAGCTTAACCTTGAGTCGAGACGACCCCCTGATCTATCCCCGCTTTTGAAAGTCCGGCTCGCAATCCTCGAAATCCTCACTTGGCAATTGTTTTCTATTCCTGTCTACTAATAATAGATATCTTCACCCGTCTACGTCGTCGCTCTGGAGTGGGACCGTTTGTGTGTCATAAATGATATTAGCGTCACTTTTAGGCAAATCAAGATCCGTGACAGGAGAATCCAGTATAACGAGGAGTTCGTTGATCCTCCGCAGCCAGTCATCTTCCACAAAAGGTGTTGACATATAAGCGATTAACGCTGCACGTATCGTCGTGCGCGCAATTCGATCATCTATGGACGCGAGTAAAAATCTACTCTTCCATGAGATGACGGCGTTGATCAGGTGGATGTGTAAGGTCATGGAAGGAGCATTGACCGCGTTGAGCAACCAAGTGGCCAATCGGCGTTGCTGTGAGCGGGAGACCCGTTCCCACGCATGGGAGCCGCGTAAGAATTCGAACGTTTTCACTGCTTGTTTTTTGTTCCACTCGTCCGGCACGGCCAGTCCGTTGCTTTGTTCTAAAAATTCCACCAGTAGCACGAAAAACGCCTCTTTCCATCGTCCTACCAATGTGGCTTTATCAGAGTCGTCAGGATGTGGGATCTCCAGTCTGTTCAGTAAGGCGTCCAGGTCATTCAATGGAAGTCTGGCGGCATCCATCAAGATATGTGATTTGAGCACAGCAACAACGCAGGAGGAGACCAGGAAGCGAGGGGCATTGGCAACAAGAGCGAGAGCTTCCTCGTTGAACACCGCCTGTCCAGGGCTAGTGCACCAACAAAGCCTCAATATTGCATGCATTGTTCTGACCGTGAAGTCAGGTAACATTTGCTCCGTTATATACCTCGCACGATGGGCAAGATATTTTGTGAGCAGAGAACCTATGGATTTTGGATTGCATCGTCCCAATGTCCGTGTCACTACCTCGTTTCCATTGTCTCGCACCCATAGATACGAGACGAAGGCGCCCGCAAATCCAGCATCAAAGTAATCCGGGTTCGACTGCAGAATGCGGAGTATGAGGTTGACGATGTGATCAATATGGTGGAAGGTCTCATGGTCATGCAATCTAAAATAGTGCTCGTCGATGATGTTGATGAATGCGTCCCGTATTTTTGTTTGGACCTGGGTACTTCGCGGTACCATGATCAGGCAGGTAGCTTCAAATTCATACGGTTCGTCTTCGAGCCGTGCGGAGTTGAGCAGGTATTCCGTAAGAATATCGTAGGCGACATCCTCGAACGACGACAACGCGTCGTGGACTCGTTGAATCAGGATCGGAATATCGAGTGGCTGGAGGGTTATAAGACTTGAGAGAGCCTCGCTGAGCTGGGTATATCCTTGATTTTCGGCTTCATATTGAACCGCTTTGAGGAGGGCTCGAGGATCCGTGGAAGAAGCAATATTGCCTGTATTCTCCAACACAGATATGGCCTGCCGGAGAAGCGACGAGAGCGAGCAAAATGCACTCCAACGTACGAGCGAGAACGCGGATGTTAAATGTGATTTCGCCACAGTCACCTTCCTCCCGGAATTCAACTGCGAGGCCAAGAATCTCTGGTCGAACGCGGGGAATGATTGCGGTTTGGAGATATACGACACTGAAAAATAGGCAATCGCCCACAGTGCTTTAATGCAGGACATATGCCGGCGAGCTTCATGGTCGGGGGTAAGAAGACCGGTCTCGCAGGTATGAAGGAGGCCTTCGATTCGGGATACGAGCCGGAGATCGCCAGTGTCAAGAAGCATCTGGATCATATCGTCGTGCCCTGTTCGCCTTCCAGTGGGTCCCCATATAAGATCTGGGAGAGCTTCCACGAACGGTTCAAGCTCGTTATCATTCGTCAAGGACTGAGCGGTCCAGACGATCGCACGAGCGTCACGTTCGTCGCGTTCCGTTGATTTTTGGACCGCATCGCGTGTCATGGTCTCAACCATGGTGGGTATAGTTTTGGATGCAATGGAAGATCGCTCATGCGCGGTTGCGGATTCCTGGTCTAAAAGGGACGTTTGCTGACGCTGAAGTAAAGCGGAACAGCGTCGAACAGTCCCCCAGACGACTTGCGAAAGGGGTGTTCGATATGGTGAGTCGGACGAGAATATAGGGAGGACCGTCAGGTAGGCGTAGGCGGCAGATATTAAACCGAGCAGTACAGCAGTCATGATCATAAGCACTGTGTTGACCGGGTGAAGGAAGGCCACGAGACCGGCGAAGAAAAGGAGGAGGGACACGTGAAGGAGGAGAGGGATGAACTCGACCACTTTATGCATGCCAAATCGTCGCAGCCCGAAATAAAGATAGGAAAATATTCGGGCGCGAATGATGGGAGACGGACGCATCTCCGTCCTCTGGATGAAGTCACGGGCCCACTGCTGAACCAGTGTCGCGATGAGAGCGCAGGAGAGGCTCGCCCAGAGACTGAGGAACCAGAGAATATTACAGGCCAGGGAGACGGAAGTAGGGGCAAATGCCTCCAACGCCGAGACATCGACGGATGATGCATTGAGGCGGGCATCGAGCTGGCGAGAGATCTGGGCCAACACTGCGATGGTGATCGTGCCTTGGTCCGGATTCAAAGTCTTATAGCTCTCGACGAGAAAAGCAGTCAAGCTCGCTGAGAAAAGACCCGCCTGACTACACAGTGAGCTGGATCCCACATTTCACCTCAATGGCACGCACGAATATGAGCAGCCCCTCCATATCAGATTTCCAGCTATCCACCAGGGCCTTGTCGTAAGTCTCTGCTTCAGAGATATACACCGCCCACAATTTAGCGCCTGCAAATTCATCGTGGACTAAGGAGAAAGCAAGCATAAGCAAGTAGTAAGCGAAACGAAATGTACCTGGAACACAGCACTGACCCGTTGGTTCAACAAATTGAGAGGCGGTTTTCTCTGCGGCAGCCATGGTGGTCGTGTCCGAGACGCAAAGCTGTAGACCGTGAGACGAATGTCTGACATAAATGACATCCCTTATTGAATTTATCAAAACCAATCCGTCAACGTCAGCGACTGCTGTTAATAGTCCAGTGCGTACATGAATAGAAGCAATATCGTGAGAGCCATCACGCCAGAGATGTCAGGAAGGGGGAAGAAATCTGTAAGTCCGCGACACGCAGGTAGTTTCGATGTCGGAAGTACAAATACGCAGACCCAATATGAGAGCTTGAAGAATCACATTAACTTGGGTCCCAGAGGATGCCACATCATCCGGAACGGCCGAGTCAGAGTCTTGTAGTTGCCAGTTGGTTGTAGAACGAGGGTCTCTGCCTTCCGTCGTCTGGTGAACAAGATAATATTGTGGCCTAAAGCGGAATCCACGCTGGAATCCATGAGAAGCGGCAGAAGGCTGCACACCTCCGATGGCAACAGACGCGGGCCACAAGAGGAACAGCCTCGGAGGTCCAGAGGGCTGGGAGAGGCGAACCGAGGATGCGGCCAAACAAAAGAGGGCTTGTTCAGAGAATAGCGGACGGACGGCATGAGGAAGAAGTGAATGCTGAGTCTTGGAGCTGGATGTGCGCGATAAATGCGCGAACATTCTCGTAAACTGGAAGCGAGAAGCCGCATCGGCAACGCCATTCTCTTTGGTAGGAAGCCGCTGGGATTCGAATGTGAAGTCCAGTCGGCAAGCATGGCCGAGGAACTGTCGAAGAAGTTCCATCGTTGGAGCAGATCGGATGCTGAGGTTACGGATTGCTGAATCGACGTCCTGGTTGTCGGTGTGGAAGATGATGTGTTTGCCAGAAAATGCCAGTCCCCAGCAAAGAATGGCATATATAATGGCAAAGAACTCCTTGAATTGGATATCGCGCTTGGCGTAACGATGGGCATACGGATACAGAGCCACTCGGAATTGAGGACACCACCGGCAGCCTTCATACCACTGGCATCAATGTCAATATGGATGGTCGGTCGTTGAGGAAGAATAAGGTGTACAACGAGCACTTGAAGGTGGTGGAAAAATCGAACATGGAGCGGAGGAAAGCGCTGGAATAGGGAATGACCTGCGAACAGAATTTAAGATAGCCAGTAAGCTCCTCAAGTTCGTGGAGGCTGCAGTGGGATTTTGCCGCCCAAGTGGAGAGCAAATTCTGGAGGTAGGTGAGTTTATCAAGGGGAAGACAAGCTTCCATGCGAATGGAGTCGAGGACGCTACCGAGAAACTCCAAAGACGTTGTCGGGCCCTCAACTTTCGACTCCTGGAAATTGAGGCCGAGTATGTGGGCGAGATTCACTGCATTCCGTGGGGTTGTAGGCACAGGCTCTGCCTACCCTTGTAGGCAGAGGTAGACCCACCTCATAGATAAATCAACAATTTCGCTATATCCCGAGCTCTGTTTCTGGTCCAAGCCGTGTTAAACACGCTCTTGCTTCACTGTGTAACCACTGAATGTGGGAATGTGATTATTTTTTTAATGACACAGCCCACGACTCGGCTCACTCACGGCCAACCTCGGCTAACTTACGGAAATTGACACGGTATGTCCCGGTTGTTGACCAATAAATAAGTATTGACTTCGTGGGAACATGGCAACCGGTAAGAGCAATATTAGCCAAGTGGGAATGTGGCAACAGCAACATAACGCCCGATTACCAGGATAGGGGGGCCTGAGTAGACCGAGTAGGCAGAGGGTAGACCCAAGTAGGCCCAATTTGGCCTACATCACGTCGGCAGACTCGGCCTACTGGGGTAGGCCGATGTAGACCGACGTAGACTCAGGTAAACCGACCGTGCCTACGGGGCCTCGGAATGCAGTGATTGCGTGACCACGCAAGAGCGGCTTGCACAATGTGCACTAGAGTACCGGGGCAGAGAATTTTAAGGAGGTTATCAAGGTAGTGCCGGATTCTCGCGTGAATGTGGTGTTGAAGGATCTAATGAAGAGCCTCCGAAAAAGATTGGAGATGTAAGGTGCAGAGCGCAAGCCAAACATCAGGAAGAGTTTATAGTAAAAGCTCCCTTCCCACTGGTATCCCAGAAGCGGCCAATCGGCGGGGCGAATGGGGATGTGGCGGAAGGCCTGTTCCAAGTTGAGTTTAACCATTAGTGAACCTGGGCCCGAAAGGGCAAGATCCCCAACAGCACGATGAAACATGTCGTACGAGATAGCGGCCTCAGAATCAGGGATACCATCGTTTATGGAGCGACCGCGGGGCCAGGATAAATGGTGTATTTGGCGAAGCTTCCCCAAATGTTTTCGGACAGCAACACCGAGAGGAGAGGAGCGGAATTGTAGGAATGGCGGATCAAAATATGGACCAGCGATGCGCACCTTCGAAAGCTGGGTCCCAATGGTAGAAGCAATAGCCTCCGGATGCTCGGAGGCAGACCGCAAGTTGCAACTGGCCTGCGAGATTGACCGGTCACCAGTAAAACCTATATTCTCCCCGTGATCTATAAGAGTTACTCTGGCAGCAGAACTGGAGCTGGAACTGATTTCGGAGACAGAACTGATGTGATTACATGATTTGTCCCTATCAAGTGATATCAGTGATTATTGCGCTTTCTGCCGCTTTCATGATGCCCCCATCGATCATTTTGGCCCTCCTGTTGTATATTGTGCTTGGTGTGGGACTATATGTCTATCCCCAATACTGCAAGGAAGATTTGCACAATTCTGCGCTTTCTGGCTGTGCGTGGCTTAATGAGCTTCTTTCTGGACATCCAGACCGAATCTACATTGCCCTTGGGATGCGCTGTCCGTATTCCTCACCCTAATCCTGCAGCTTTGTGTTTCTCGAATTAATCTGGACGAGTCTGTGGCAATCTTCTTGTACACTTGTGTGACGGGGATTATTATAGATCATGTAGCAGAATGTTTCCAGCACTCACACAGCACCATATCAGAGTGAGTCTAGCTCTATTTTGGTCACTGTAGCTTATTTATTCTAGGCATTTTCGTGAATTCCTGGACATCCTGTCTGGGTACAAATTCTATTCAAAATATGTGCAGCTCCCTGAAGCAGATGCTCTGCCCCCCGATGCCATTCGGCACAACCCAAAATGGTGGCCATATTTCCAGAATGTCCTTGGCACCATTGACGGTACCCACATCAATTGCTCACCGTCTGCCGAAGACCTGCACACAGCTTGGAACCGCAAGGGCGGTGTGTCTCAGAATTGCCTTGCAGTTGTGTCCTTCAATATGCATTGTCTTTTCTTCACAAGTGGATGGGACGGGTGTGCAGCAGATGGAGCCATGTATTCCACTGCTTGGTTGCGGGACTTTTTTATTCCACCGGGCAAATGCTACCTAGCTGATGCAGGGTTTGGGATATGGAAGCTCTTCTGGTCCCATACCGGCAGACACGTTATGTTACAGTCAAGACTTCGCGTCCAACTCTCGGTAAGATGAGAGCGGATTGGGTAGTGCGAGTGAAGTGTCCCGAAGGTAATGGAATAAAAGGTTAAACTACAACAGTGAATATACTACTGTACTTATAGTGTTTATCGATCCGTGTGAAGTAAACTAATAATACTAACTACTATAACCCGTATGTGCGTGTAGACTACGCATCTGTCATGAACTGTCAAGTTAAATTAAAGAGTCCTGTGAAACGTCGTGAAGACGCATGTTCTTATAAATACCGCTACGTCACTTCATCGTCATCCTATACGTCATGTCCCGTGATCCCTTCAGCGTCTCCCTTGGCGTCTATATATCCTTGACATCCGTGGCACGTGCTTCTGAGAACCGTTGGAACGATAAGATTGGTATCGAATCGTGACATTACCCCCCCCCTAGGGTCGACATCCTCGTCGACAGAAGTAGACCTTGTGTACTCCTCGACCCCTGGGAGAGTGGGAAATTTCTCCAATATATTAAATCGGCCCGTGACTGGGTCGAATATTTTACGTTCATGGTAAGCGCGATCTACTTCTTTAGCCTGATAGCGCTTGATTAAATAATCCCACGATCCCATTTTAAAGACTGGGACCGTCTGCTTCTTCGTCGAGTTTCCGGACTCCTCCGTTTTTGGTGGCATAATGCCTTTTTCTCGTAAATGCGCCGCCAGCGCCTTCTTCTCGGCATCGTTCATCCCATCCAATTCGGCTAAAACCGACCGAACCGCAATCTTATGCTCGACATTATATCTGTCCAAGAGCTTCTTTGCGTTCGTCAGGTGCCTCGTCGGCTCCCACGTCCTTTCTCCAAGTGGATAGTTTTTCCACTTAATAAGATACTGGTATCCTCTGCCCCGCTTGCGGTGCTTGAGGATCTCTTCCACTTCGTACTCCTCTGCGCCGTTAATAATCTTCGGCAGCGGCCTCTCCTCTCTCCGGTGTGCTGGCGGCTCGTCATATGGCGTAAGCAGGCTTTCGTTGAAGACCGGATGTGACTTGTCCGTCTCCGGCAGCCGAAGCTTGTATGCCGACGCGCCGACCTTCTCCAGAATCTCATAAGGACCTATCCTTCTGTCCTCAAACTTCCCTGTCGGCCGATCGGTCTCGATGTTTTTTCCTTCGAGATAAACCTTATCGCCGACCTTGAACTCCGGCGCTTCTCTGCGCTTCGCATCATAGTATTTTTTCATTCTTTTCTGGGTTTTTTCCAGCGCAGCTGCCGCTTCATCTCGGATCTTTTTCATTTTTTCTGCTAAGTCGTTCGCGGCTTCATTGCGCGACTCAACTGCGTTTTCTATCCCCTTCCAGGGGTGGAAACCCGTGTTCACGAAGAACGGTGACATGCTCGTCGACGAGCTGACCTTATTGTTGTGAGCGAACTCGGCCGTTGCCAACCAGTCGGACCAGTCCGATTGCCGGTAATTTATAAATACCCAGAGATACTTCTCAATCTCCTGGTTCATCCTCTCCGTCTGCCCGTCCGTGATCGGGTGGAACGCCGTGCTGGGGTTCATTTCTACCCCCATGAGCCGGTTCAATTCCTTCATGAATCCCGATACGTATCTCGGATCTCTATCCGAGATAATCTTCCTGGGCACTCCGTGATATCTAATCACTCTATCCCGCGTTAACTTAGCGGTTCCCTCCGATGTCTGCTGCATGCTAGTTGCCTCGCAATGCATCATTTTTGAGAAAGTGTCGACCCACACCTGTATGGCGTCGAATCCGTTACTGACCGGCAGCGGCCCGATAAGATCCATGGAAATGATCTGCCATGGTCCCTCCGCTATCTTGTGCGGATTCAGCTTTCCCTGCTGGTATCGGTGAACTCTCGTCCGCTGACAGCCTTCGCACTTCTTTATATAAATAGCGACTTGGTTGCCAAGTCTTGGCCACCAATAATTACGCTCTATAATTTCCTGTGTTCTATTCTCCCCCGGATGTCCGAGTAAGGGGTTATCGTGATGTAATCCGATAAGTTTGTCCCTCAACTCTTCGTTTCTTGGTACATAAATAAGTCCGTTGTAATATATAATGTTATCTTTTTTCTCCCATCCGGGTAGTTTTTTCTCAAGCGCCAACTTAACGCTTGTGTCCACCTTCTTCTCCTTTTGGATCTCGGCCATTATCTCTACTTCCGGTCCTTCCATCACTATGTCTTGTGATCGGAAATATTCCGGTTTCAATAGGACGACGTCTTTGTTGTCGCCTTTTCCCTGGTCATGATCTGATCTCCGAGATAAGAGATCCGCCTTCTTGTTCAACGCTCCAGCCCGATGTCTTAGCGTGAAATGGTACTGCGCTAATTCTGTAAGCCATCGGGCTTGTCTCCGGTTTACTTTCTGGGGCTTCTTGAAGTACTCCAAGTTCTGATGATCAGTGATGATATCAACTGGTTCCTTCGTTCCAATAAGGAACTGCCGCCATTCAGCTAACGCGAGCATTATCGCGAGCATCTCTTTGTCATAGATCTCGTAATTCCGCTCCGTCTCGTCCAGTCCGTGTGACTGAAACGCAACCGGGCGCCAAACGCCCTCCTGTTCCTGCTCGAGCACTGCCCCTGTCGCTCCTTCCGACGCATCGGCCTCCAGCCGGTATTTCCCATGGTCCGTGGGCAAGGCAAGAACCGCGTCTTCTGCGATCCGATCCTTGAGCTTCTGGAACGCGACTTTCTGTTCCGAGCCCCACGACCATCCTTCCTTTCCTGTCAGCCGTGTGAGCGGCTTTGCCACCTCCGAATATCCCCGGACGAATCTCCGGTAGAAATTCACGAATCCGAGGAACGCCTGTGTTTGCTTCAGGTTCTTCGGTTCAGGCCACTCCATGATCCCCTTTATCTTTGCGGGATCCATCTTCATCGAATTGTGCGATATGATCACGCCCAAATATTCGATCTCCGTGCGTTCGAACTCGCACTTCTCTGGCTTCAGGAATAGCCTGTGCTCCTCCAGCGTCGCCAAGACCCGCTTCGTGATCTTGCGATGTTCTTCCAGATCCTCCGTGAAGATCAGGATGTCGTCCAGATAAACGATTACTTTTCCCTCGTTGATTAGATCTCTGAGGATGTCGTTCATCATTGTCTGGAACGTCGCGGGCGAGTTTGTCAGCCCGAAGAACATCACCAAGGGTTCAAACAACCCCCGGTTGGTCCGGAACGCTCCCTTCCACTCGTCTCCCTCCTTGATGCGGACGTTGTTGTAGCCCCATCGGATGTCCAGCTTCGTGAAGAAGCGCGCTCCCCGAAGCTTGGCTACTAGCTCCGATATCAACGGCAGGGGATAACAATTCTTAATCGTCATCTCGTTGAGCTTCCGGTAATCTTGAACCGGTCGCAGGCTGCCATCTTTCTTCTTGATGAAGAAGAACGCCGACGCCATCGGCGATTTGCTAGGGCGGATCCTTCCGCTCTTCAAGTTTTCTTCGAGGAAGTCGTCCAACTTCTCTCGCTCCATCACCGATAAAGGATAGATTTTGCAATCCACCGCTTTCGCGTCCGGTTTGAGTTCGATCGCGTGGTCCCACGGTCTTTTCTCTGGTAGCGAGTCAAAGGACTCCTTCGCGAAGACTTTGACATATTCCCGGTATTGCTCCGGGATCTTGTCCTCCGTCATCTGCTCCTTCTGCTTGTTCGCTTCTTCTGCGAACTGTTGTGCCTGGGTTCCTTTCAACCGCAGGTCGATTGCCTCCGCGAAGTCGACTAGTAAAAGTGACTCGCCCTCCTCAAGCTCATTGCTGAACTTATCTCCTCTGCCGAACTCCGTGCCTTTCATGTTGCACTCGGCAGGACACCGGCTGAACACTATCTTCTGTGCTCGCCAGTCGATCAGGGGATTGTGCTTGAATAGCCAATCGTACCCAATGAAGATCCGGGCCTTCCCCAGCCCTGTCACCAGGAAGCGTTGCTTCTCCTGATGTGGTCCTATCGCCATGATCAACTCAACGTAATGAGTGATCTTTCCTTTGGCGTTTTCGGTTCCGTCGGCATTTCGGGCGACGATGTGCACGTCGAGCTCATGGAGCTCGAAACCTTCTGCCTTGGCATAATCTCGATCGATGCACGTGGCTGTGCAACCGTTATCAAGAAGTGCCTTGGTAGCGCGCGTCTTCCCGGTGTCCAACGTGGTGAGAACCACAGGTACCAGCATCTCGTGATGCTTCCTCTCCTTCTGGATCGTCCTCATTTCTTCTTTGAGTAGACCCTTCTTCTTCTCCTCGATTGCCTTGTGGGATAACCACTTGGCCGCTTTGAGACCCGTCAAGCCGATCGGCATCTCCTTCCCCTCTTTGTTCCGTGGGGCCGGATGTATTTCTTCAGGCGCTACCTCCTCTTTCGAGGATTGAGCCTCCGTGACATCGTCACCCTTTTTCGTCGCACTATTTTTCTCGCTGGTTTGGGTTCCAGGGGCCTTTTTGAGTTGAGTCTTAAACGCGCTCCAGCGTTTATTCTCGGTGTCCATTTTCTTGTTCTTTAAATTACGTAACCGATTCTGCCGTTCCGTAACATACATTTTTTGTTTCTTTTCTACGTCAGCTACTAGGAATTCGTGTATGTCCCTACGTAAGCTATCATTTTCGTCCGTATATATATCATCAAAACCATCTGAGCTTGCTGCATCGGATGCGATCTCTATCTTACTAATGTCTGGTAATTGTACATATTTGTTCGTCACCGGGACGGGAGCAGAAACCGAAACAGGGGGTGCCGCTTTAGGCCGCAAGGGGACCCCCTTTAAAAACCCTTCTCCCGGAGTCGCGCAGCGAACTCCTTCAGCTCCTCCTCGGAGCACTCCTCGATCTTGACCGATCGGATATTAAATTTCCCCTTTCGGGGCTCCGGGCAATCTCGCTTCATGTGGCCGTCCTTGCCACAATTGTAGCACAGGAAAGGCGTGCCTTTTGCCTTCTGTGCGTCCACGTCCATCGGGGCGGATTCCCCCGGCCCGATCTTCTTCGCCAGGTTTGGCGCGGTCCCCTTATAACCCGGGGGCGGGAATGTCTTCTGCGGCGTTGTTGCCGCGGCGGGGGTGACCTTGGGTGGCGCCTTTGTCCACCACATCGAGGCCTCCCGGGCCCTCTGGAGAGCTGCCTTCTCCATGTTCCGGCTGACTATGATCAGCCTCCTTCGGAGCTCCCCGTATGTTGCCGGGGGGTCCATCAGCCCTTGGGTGAGCTGCTTCCGCACCTCACTCGTGACCACTGTTTCCATGGTCTCAATGAGGAAGGTGTCGTGGACACCTGTTTGGTTCGCCAGGTCATACCCGGCTTCCTCCGCGTTCAGCTCCCATTGCTGAATGAAGTCCTTCAAGGGCGTCTGCCCCTGTCGGGTGGTGGTCAGGCGCATGTGCGCCATTTGTTTTTGGTTGCCGTCCTCGAAGGTCTCGGCGAGTTCTCCCATGAATGTACTGAAAAGGCAGTACTGATCATAGCCCGGCTGATTCCGGGATCTCTTCCTCCAGTTCCGCACCCAATCGGATGCGGGGCACTGTCCTCCGCCTTCTTTTCCCAGGAGGGACACCGTGAAGGCGATTTTCTTCTTCTCGGTGTTGAATTCCGAGGAGTATGCCCAGACGTAGTTGTCCAGGGCTTCGTACCAAGAGTCCCACTTGGATTTATCTTCGCCGCTGAACAGCGACGGGGTCTTGGCCAGGGTGATCCGTGAGGATCCCGAGGCGGGGGGTGGTGCCTGCATATATTGTGCAGGGGGGTGATAGGGGGAAGGGGCCCTATAAGGCTGTCCCTGATATTCTTGCTCCATAGGAGCCGGGGTTTGGGGTAGTGGGCGGGGCGGCGAATTCGCGTCCCGTGAGTTTAGTCTTTGGCCCTGCGGGCCGAGTCGAATTTGTTGGTAGGGGGATGCGTGGCGCGACATAGGTGGCGCTGGTGTCTGGGGTCTAGGTTGGCGGTGTCGGGTTATCGACGCAAAGGTCGAAGGATAGAGGATGGCTTGGAGAGGTGCGGGGTGATGTATTTCGGGGGCGGAGAGGTAGTTGTCCGACCTGGGAGAGTCGGAGCTCGGGGTGTGGTCCCTATACAGGGTGGTAGGATTCGCGACCACAAGGGTCGGGCGGGGTCGCTGGTGCCACAAAGGCGTTGGTGGAGTCGAGGCGGTTTTTTGCTGACAGAATTATCCGGGGTCTTCTACGACACCCCCCGCGATAACGAGATAGCCCTCCCCGAAGGTTAAGCTAGTGCTCCTGTGTCTACTATGTGGCTGGGGACGGTCTCAACGTTTCCCGTGGCCTAGTGACTGTCTGTTCGAGTGAACCGCGCACGATGGGCGCTGCAATTGTTTAACGTCGGTGTGGACGACGTGAGGTTGTTGGAGTGGGAAGGGATTCGAATAGGGGTAAGACTGCCGCGACGGCAGAAAGAGGTAAAGGGTAGAGGTAGGGAATAGGGGCGGTACGAGGGTATGATCGTTAACCTTTTATTATGTTACAGTCAAGACTTCGCGTCCAACTCTCGGTAAGATGAGAGCGGATTGGGTAGTGCGAGTGAAGTGTCCCGAAGGTAATGGAATAAAAGGTTAAACTACAACAGTGAATATACTACTGTACTTATAGTGTTTATCGATCCGTGTGAAGTAAACTAATAATACTAACTACTATAACCCGTATGTGCGTGTAGACTACGCATCTGTCATGAACTGTCAAGTTAAATTAAAGAGTCCTGTGAAACGTCGTGAAGACGCATGTTCTTATAAATACCGCTACGTCACTTCATCGTCATCCTATACGTCATGTCCCGTGATCCCTTCAGCGTCTCCCTTGGCGTCTATATATCCTTGACATCCGTGGCACGTGCTTCTGAGAACCGTTGGAACGATAAGATTGGTATCGAATCGTGACACGTTATCATCTTGCTGAATGGGCACGGGCACACCTGTGGTAGCTTTCTTCTGCTTGTTGTGTCTTCTTTCTCATGCATTACAGGCCTGCAAACTACAAAGAGCTATACAATCTCCACCATGCATCTGCCCGTAAAATTGTCGAGTGGATCTTTGGTGTCATCAAGCACTGCTGGACCATACTCACTCATCCACCACACTACAACATGAAAGTTCAAGCGAAAATTCCATCTCCTCTTTTTGTGCTGCACAACTTCATTTTAGAACACAATGAAACAGATCTCGACTGCTGGATTATCAATGAGCAGGCACAAGATAATTCACCTGGTTCACGCTGAGACCAGGAGATTGACTTTGGACGCCTTGCCTCTTCAGGTGTGCGTGTCGCCAGCGGAAAAGCATCAGGCAGAGACTGTGCACGATGATATCGCAAAGGCTATGTGGGATGACTATTTGTGGTATTTGGCGGAGAGAATGGATGTGGATGACAACCACTATAATGATATTGAACCAGAATCACTAGACTAGCTGTAGTTAAAAATTCAGAGCGCCCAATCTCCGCACACAAGATAGCATCATTGTCCGAAATGTATGCATCTGCCGCTGTGGTATCCCGTCCAAACAAAATGTGAAGGTGGGTGTGCTCAGATGCATTGAGATACCCATTGTTCATATCTGCCAACACCATTTTGCGAGCCACCTCAACCTTCTTTGTAGGAGACATCACAGATGATTTCTTCAGTGCAAAGACCGTCTCAATCACCTTCCCAATGCCTGCGACAGAGTGACCGAGGGCAAGGATCAATTCAGGACCTGTAGTCCTGCTGTGTTTGTTGCTCCAGGGTGCCTCGATGTCATCGGAAGAGGAGCGCTTCGGTGCAGAAGTGGGAGTGGGGGGAATGTGAGAAGCTGGAGTTCCCTGGGAAGCAGCCCGCTGTGTCATGCTGAGTTGGGAGGTAGACACACTGTCGGTGGGCTGGGAGTTGCCATAGTTTGATTGAGACCAGGAGTCTGTGAGTGGCTGAGACAGCTGAGACGAGGACTCATTGTCGTCATCCTGGGACTGAGACTGAGGAGGGAGGACCTGGTCAACAGGCTGGGTAGACCCAGCACTGAAGACAAAACGGCTGCAGGCACATGACAGCATAATCTCGTCGACCATTGTGAAATGGGCCCATCCATGTGTCACAAACGGCTTGAAGTGTGAGTGAGCTTTGGCATGCCTCCTTCACGCTTACATGACCCGCAGGTTAACTTTGTTAATTGTGCTGGGTTAACATCGGCCTCTGGCCAATAATGTACCACCCAAAAAAAAAAAAAAAAAAAAAAAAGTGAGTGAGCTTTGGAAAAGTTCTTCCATTCATCCTGGTTCTCATCTGTGATGTTGAACCTAAACTCATTGATGTATGTCCAGCCCAATGCGCCAGGGTATACCTTCTGCTTTGCCTGCAGGATGTGTTCATAGAGTTTATGTATCTGCGATGGAAAGCTGTCAGGATCGTGAAGGCTGTTGACATGCAGAAGCACACATCCTTCCATTTACTGGCGCAAGAAGTCCAGGTTTTGGGCCCACCCTTGACTGGTGGCCCAAGTTCCTTCATATAAGCAGCTGCCTCATTGAGGACTATCTTGTCCCAGTTTCCTCCCTCGCCGACACGTGCTGTTTATGGAAGAATTTTATGAGGTTGGTGACATCCTCAGGGTTGGCAACCCAGTTTGCCACATCCTTGGGTGGCATTTTGAGGTCAAACGAGAGTTGGGGATGCGCTGCGATGAGCAGAAATCAAGAAAAAAGTGTGTGGGAACGTGTTGTAACACATTGTGTAACCACATCAGTTCTATCTCCAAAATCAGTTCCAGCTCCAATTCTATTGCCAGAGTAACTCTAATGTGAAGGATGCTCTGGACGAAAACATGATCCAGATAGTCACGAAGGAAGTACTCCCATGTGTCACAATTGAGAGACGAGGATACACAAGGAAGGGCGGCAGCATCGGCTGGGACACAGTTGACCCAGGGATCGGAATTGGGACGGGCCAGGGGGAGGAAGCGAGGTGGGAAGAGGTGGTCGTTGGGTAGGCAAAATTGCCTGGATCGCTTGGGAATAACAGTGCGGGGTACAGACCAAGGTGCATTGGCTCAGAGAGCACACTTGGGGGGGTGCTAAGACTGGTAGATTAGTACCTTGTGTGATTCCACGAGGTACAAAGACCGGTGCATCAGCCCAGAGGATGGACTTGTGTGGGAAAAATACTGGTACATCTGTGTGTAGAGTAGACCCCTGAGACAAGAAGACCAGTGTGTCAGCCCGGAGAGAATATCTGTGGGGAATGAACACTGGTGCATCTGCAGAGAGTAAACCTGCATGGTAAGACCAGCACATCAGCCCGAAGGGTGAAGCCACATAGAGTTGGAAGCACTGTAGACTCAACAAGGAGGAGCAGGGGCTCAGCGTAGCCTGGGGTATCGGGAGCAGACATTAGAGGTCCGGAAGAGGATATGCTGGGGATACCAGAAGCTGTGACTGAAGACAGATGTGCAATGGACTCGGAAATGAGGAACGGTGTTACACCAAGCTCAGCATGGGATTTACAGGTGGAATGTCGTTGAAGTAAAGGTTTGAACCGCTTGGAGCGAACACAGCAGCCATAAGAAGTCCAGGTGAAGGTGAGCAGGAATTGGGACAATGGTGGAGCAGGAATGAATTTCTTGGAACGTTGTCATGACCCCGAGATCCTCCACACAAAGGGAGATGATGCCAGATCCCAAGAGGAGCTATGTGCCCAAGATGGATGAGGCATCGCGCACCAGAGTGGCTCAGTGGCTCAAAGAGGCAAAAACAGGGTGGGTCTCAATTCCTGAAAAAAGGAGAAAGCAGCTGCATGTACTGCGAGCATGCTATGAGATGGATGTAGGAGGAAGAGAGACAAAGAACAAAGTGTTCGCGCACGGAGATAGGGGGATCACGTGTTCCTGCTCTTGCATAGACCGCGGCTAAATGGGATTTAACCGGTACAAGTCTGTCAAGAGGACTAAGCTGGTTGTACATCCACGAGAACTTGCACTGAACAACCATTATGCAGGCAGAAATAGTCAGATGCAGAGGATTGAGGATTAGCTTCGTTCATCACGTTCAGCAGAGTGGTGACGGATATAGGATGAGCGCACGTGATCGGAATGCGCGCCGGAAATGGCCATAACATAGACAAACAGGGCAGCATTCGTTCGTCTCTCCGTCTTCCTTCAATCCACAATATTCCACAGAGGGTTTAATTTATAAGCCTCCGCGACGTTTGGTCGAAACAAAATATGCGTGCGTCTCCATCGGAGTTTCCAGTGCAGTGAAACATGAATGGGAATCGTACGCCTGTACGCACGAGGACGAGCTTGTCTGGACAGATGGAGAGACTGCACTGTATAAAGAAAGGACTCTCAAATTTAGGAAATTTTCATCTGAACGAAATACCGATTTGTCATATTGTAGCTAGAACAGGCTTACGAGATTGTCAACTCGTCTAGAACAATCTTGTGACGGAGGAACAGCTATCGCACTGCCGTGACATCTTTCGCGGCAATCACTCACTCAGCACACTCTTACGCCCTTCTTCGTTAATTTCTCATCCAGCATGTGTATTACGACTGTTGGGGACACATTGCACACAGTGCAGCTCTAGCTATTCAGAGATGCGCCTTCCAATAGTAATAACTCTGAGAAATACTCCCTCTGGTTGGGTATGTATGTTGGACCGTCTATGAACTCCATCGATGAATCCGTCTCCTAGGATCAGTCGAAGCCTGTTTCGAACCCTCGATGCGCGCCGAGTACGCCGGCCGGCGCGTGGTCCACCTGCGCATCGTCAAAGTCCTCCAGCGCGTCACTTGCACCGTCGATGGATACAAAGGACGGTTGTTCAAACCCTAAGCGGGCAAGTTACTGACTGTGGCCTCCCGGGACCGCCCCCCGAAGCCGCGGTCGTACGATATCGATCGCAAAACCTTGGGTAGTGCCGCACTCCGCGTCTTGTGGGTGAATTCGGGGCTACCCTAGCCCGTACCTATACGGCGAAGATGCGTGCAAATCTAAACGGATCTCAGCAGCGACGTGGAGCCCTGATATTTTGCAAGCTAGGCTTGGCATACACCGCCCCTCAGCGCCAGTCTCACCCTGAGCGGAGTCCTACATAGGTTCCCTCCTGTTTCGCCGCTTGCTTGAGTCTCATGTCTAGGATCTTGGAACGACCGGAGCGGTGCCATAACCTCAATGTTTTCTGAGCCCAAACGTACAACAGGATGGACACCAGGGTATTAGTTCTAAGCATAGAATCAATAGTGAATGAGATATATTCGTGGTGGTGTCTCGCAGCCAGTACGTCGGTGAAGATCAGAATCATTTGACCCACATTCGTATCGCGGCGTTGTTGCGCCTCCATTTATAAGGGCACCATTTGACCAGCAGAACCTTAAATTTTAATTACACAAATTCGTTCGTTCATTCGTTACCTAGTAGCTGAGTGAACTTGTGTCTGCGCACCCTTGATGATTTTATCTTTCTCCTTATCCTCACCTGCGTCTCCGTCTCCCATAATGCCACTCGACCCTTGCCCCTCGCGTCACTTCCCCGGCGTGTACGGCGTGTTGGTCTTGAAGATGAGCCCCGGCTTGCGCTGCGCGAGGTCGAGCAGCATCTCCGCGAAGTAGCTGTTCGCCTGCAAATTCGCACATCATTCATCAGTTATACTATTCGTCGCAAAGCGGAGGAGACAACGCACCCAGGCAAACCAACCACGCGTGTAGTCGGTGGGCGAGTAGATCGACTGCGACTCGTGGATGAGGCCGAGGCCGGCGGTGTTCTAAGGGCGTTTTTCGTTAGCAAGTAGTCAAGCGAACCGAAAAACAAAAAACAAAAAGGACGCACATTCGCGATGAGGTAGAGCGACCGCAGGATATCCTCGTCGTCGTCCGTCCCGAAGATGGCTGAGATCTGGGACATGGGCCACGGGTGCCATGCGTCGACGTGCGGGCCGCTGCAGTCGTAAGGAAAAAATCAGTCAGTCAGCTGCTCAACGCGAAACAGAGAAAGGGGAAAGGCGACGTATGGATCCATTGAAGAGAAGACGGAACATAAATAGAATAAAGTGGGTATTAATGGAAAGAGGCAGATAAAAAAGGATAGATAAAAGAAGATGCAGAAAGGATAAAGAAAGACGAGATAAACACACCCAATTCCACTGAAGTTCTTCCCCGCAGCAAAGTAGGGGTTCCCGCGGGAGAGCAGGAGCTTGCGGGTAGCGACGTACGCGGGGTGGCTCTTGTCGAGGAAGCCGAGGTACGGGAGGGAGAGGAGGGACTGGGGCGTTGCGTTAGTTTGAATCCAAAAAAGAACTTGAACGAGAAGGACATACGGGCACGTTCGCGTCGTCCATGACATATCTACCGCCAAATCCTAAATCCGCCAATGAGAAGCTATAGGATAAATAGCCACACGAGACGCACCGTTTGTCTCGTACGCGAAAATGTTGTTCACCAGCTGCCAGTGCGCTTCATCAGCATCTCCCAACTACAACAATAATTTTGGACTGACCGTATTCACCCAGACGGCATCCGACACCCGCTTCCCCCACACTTGTGCCTGCGCGGTAATATTCTTGCCCTGGCCCGACTTGGCTTGGCCCGAGGCGGTGAGGATGTCTGCGAGGTGGCCGAGCTCGACGGAGAGCATGGCGTTGGCAGGAGTGAGGAAGGCGAAGACGCTGAGGTCGTCAGAGGGGCGGTGGTGCGTGCCGACCATGCCTGCGGCGAGTTGTTAGTAAGGAACTCCTCGCCAAAAGAAAAAGATGGGAGATTCTTCTTCGCCTGGAAGAACGAAGAAGAAGAGGCAGGCACTTACCCGTATACGCCTTCGGCTCCCCGTTCCCCGCGTTGTCTACCGCAGGGCTCAGCGCACCGTTCCCGCCCGTCCAGTTGTAGTACGAAATGAAGTTGAAGTTTGCGTCAAACGACCCTTGCGATTGCTCGTTGATGACGCGGAAGATCTGGTTCACCGCAGCGTACCCTGCAAGTGCGAGTTGAATGTCAAAGATAATAAATCCCCGCACACGTGGACAACGCACACTGCGCGTTGAAGACCGACGCGTCCTTCGTCTGGCCGTAGTACGACCGCGAGAGCTTAAGAAAGCCGCAGAGCGAGTCGATCTCGTACTTGCATTCGAACACCGTCTGGTTGTTCACGGGCCTGTCCACGACGTAAATCAGAGTCATGGACTGGAGAGTGGGAAGCAGAAACGCAAACGCACGGGTTAACAGTAACGCCGTCCGCCCAGTCGTTGTGGCTCGGCGCCAGCCCGGACTCGGGCGGGGGCTGGAAGGAGCCGCCTGGAAACGTAACAAATGGAGTCAGCATATATGTATATGGAGCGGAGCGAGAGCGAGAGATTCAACCATGAGGTTGAAAAGGGACAAGTATAGTGGAAGAAGAGGGACGCAACGTACAATACGGGAACTCTGCAACGTAGCGCGCCTCGTTGTTGATCACGGCCTTTACAAGCGTCGCGAGCGCGGGGTCTGTCCCTAGGAGGGCAGTGTAGGCAGCGAACTAAGAAGGGGTTGAGTTAATTTGGGCCGAGATGGATAGGACCAAGTTAAAGGAAATATAAGTACCTGGTTGGCGGTGTCGCGCAGCCACTGGGCACTGAAAAAAGAAGAAAATTAGACGTCGAGGGGAGTGAGGATGGAATGAATGGACGAACGTGATATCCTGTCAGATACTGATCAGTGGGATTCAGAAAATAAAACGAGATGCAGGACCCACCCCGGTGATGATGAACGCAAGGTTCTGTGTCTGAGCACCCGAAAATGTCAGTTTATACCCCAGACAGAACGTGAGCTGGTGCACGGACCGCGTTGAAATACTTCACGGTCGTATCTGCCAAAACTGTGCGTCAGAATCGATCGGATAATAGAAAATCAGAACGTACCGAGGGTGTTGGGGAATGTGTTCTCGAAGAGACGCGCGAGATCAGGGTCTTTGAGGCATGATTTCATGTCCGCGATGACTTTCTGGAGACAGAAGCACGCGGTCAGCTCGGCATCGAATTGAATTGGAGAAGCAGGCAAACGCACCTCGACAGACGAGCTGTTGAACGTCCGGCACGCTGGATTTAATAAATGAGAATTGAATGGGATTCCCTCGCTGGATGACGCACCAGGGCTGGGACGCATGAACGGCAGCGCCAAAGGCCCAGATGACGGGTTTCCTTGGGGTTGCTGCACACAAAAGCACAAGGATCAGCACACTGCAGGCATCCTGAGTCGGTGAATGCCAACCTGCGAATACGTCGTGTAGTCGGGGCACTGCGCCCACGCGCCGTTTGCGAGCGTAATAGCCAATGCGACGGCGGAGAATGCGAGCTTCATGGTGGATCGTGAGGCGTAAGATGAGGACGGAGGTAATGTGACCGACGGCTGGAGCGGTAGGGGATGGGGCCAGCTTTATAGTCGGCGGGGAAGCACATGGGCTGGAGAAGATTTGTGGGGCACGAGGACGGTCGATGTCGTATGGGCGGGAAATAGACAGTCTGATGATCGCGAGGCGACATCAGCCATCTGATGAACACTGAACTTATCACGAGGTCGGCGCGGGGTGCGTGACTGGATCTGGTCCGGCGCTAGTGATGTAAAAATTGTCTATCAAGCTTTCATTCGTCAGGACGAAGCCAGGCCATCCTTCAATGACCAGGCCCAGGTCACAGAGGTGGTTCAAAGTAGTAGCATGTCTCAATCGCTCATCGAAGCATTCCGCGGCGATGTTGTGGTGATTTTCACTGGGTTAAACCCGATGGTAAGCATGAGTAGCATTGATCTTAGTTTTCACGTTCATCGCTTCAATTTTAATCTAGGTCTGCGTAAAGCTTCATTTCATGTACTGTATTATTTCATTCAATTCGACCGTCACGCGTCACGCCCTCCCTGGTCGGTGTCGAATTTTGGTGCACTGTCCACCCGTTGGTCGAATCTCAAATTTGTCATACAGCCCCCTAAAGCGCCGAAATATGCGTCCACGACGCGAAAAATCCAAAATTTTCGTTCCGGTGGTTGAAAACTTCGGTAGTGTCACGCTGAATTTTGGCTCCGGTCGAATGGTCGAATTGGTATCTTGGGTCACGCGTCACGCACCAGGTCGAATTGAATGAAATGATACAGTATCACTCTATGGGCGACGACTTGCTTCAAGTCGTCCCTGGAAAGGTCAGCGGCATACTGCATTATTTCAATCAATTCAACCTAGTGCGTGACGCGTGACCCAAATTACCAATTCGACCATTCGACCAGCGCCAAATTTAGCGTGACAGACGCGAAAAAATTCGACCAGCGAACGAAAAATTTAGCTTTTTCACGCTGCGGGCGCAAATTTGGGGCCCGCGTGACAAACTTTGGGTTCGACCAGCGGGTGCGTGACGCGTGACCCGGTACCAATATTCGACACCGACAAAGGGGTGCGTGACGCGTGACGGTCGAATTGAATGAAAAAATACAGTATATGATGTTCACGTTCAATACGTAATTCAGGTCTGCGAAGACTTAAACAACTTCGCCTGAGCCATATTTATCGTCCAATACCAACTTGCACCCGAGTGTAGGTCCACCATAGCTTCAATTTCTTCTTTGGACTTGATTCGATATATAAACGGAATTCAGAATCAGATTCACGTTCATTACTCACACGTTCCTCCTCAATCTGAGGCATCTCTCGTGGTTGCTGCAGATATCCTTGTTACTTTTTGTGCCCTCTTTGTTCCGTTAAAGTGTCCTACCTTTATTTCGGGTCCAGTCGCAGAATCAACGGCAAATGCTATATACTCGGTTGAACGCGAGCATTACTCAATTTTTTCACCGGAGCACCAGACGTACTTCCTCGTTTATTTTTTGTTTTCTCCTGGTGATTTCCTCGATCCGCAACATCCCTTTTCTTACGCTTGTTTCTGTCGGCGCCTGTATGTTCTTTCCAATACGCTTCCAAGTTCGCATCCTCAAGCTCACATGCTGATATAGCGCGACGTCGCTATTTCTTAGGCTTGTTTCCGGACGATCTTGATATCGCCGCACTGCCTCCTCCATGGATTTCGGTTTGTTCCGTCCTTTCTTCGTTCTGGCCAGTTCCCCTCCCCTCAATGTTTTACTTGTGTCAACGTTGCATGATTCGAACATCTCGTGGCCTTGTCTTCAACCAACTTGATTCTATTTTACATGAACCCAACCCAATCTAGTCCACCCTCTAAACTTCTGAGTGTTCGTGCAATTCAACCAGAACTGCCGATCGCGCTATTTAATTGCAGTGAATACAAATATCTCCACCGGCACTTCAATCAATCTCCATCTTGGGCTTAACCTTCTCGACCTCAACTTCGCCCTCCCTGGGCTCGGACGTACATCTTCAACACCCGTTCTGGCATCTTGATTTTCAAAGCCCCTCGGAAAATACGGCACTGCTTGCACGATGTCACTACGCCTTTCAATATCGCTAATCCCGCAACGTCTGCCAAGCTCACAAGCGAGTCGGATTTTGAATTGTAGGACGATTTAGGGTAAAGAACCCAGACTCGGTGATTGACTGGTGCGCGTAGACAATTCGGACGGTGTAATGCAATCCCGGTGCGTAATGCGTTTGCCATCCGATTTGCGGTGCTGGAAGGTACAATGCCTTCCAGGTGCTGAATCTTATCCCCATTCCCAATATCCGCCCAGGGTAAGTACATCAATCCCAAACGCGACCACGGGCAAATTATTTGACACACAGTCTTTGGAGGGTAAATATCAACGCTTGCAGCAAGGCAGACTTGCCCTGGATTTGCCTACATCTTGAATACTGGAAGCAGGGAAGGATTGATCGACTAGATAGAATACTTAAATGCAGCGGCTGATCCAAAATAAAATTTAAACGCGTTGTTGACGCGGTAATTGTCCCAACTGCTCTCGATGACTGAGTCCACAGATTATCACTCGTGCACTTTACCTAAAATCTGTTCCAACGTTGCCGCCGTACACGCGTACAGGCAATCGCCGTGGGGGAAAATGTATGTCATCATAGACTGGCGTGCACAACAGTGTTGCAAAATCCTCTGCACTGGTTATCCTGTGCGTCAATTGCACACCTTTCTACATACTAAATTAATGATCTAAATGAATGTTCGCAGAGGTTTACCCTCTCGAGGTTCAACATCATGGAACTCATTCCTAATTACTTCATCCTCACCACAATTTCGCCTTCAGATATCACACACGAGATCAGGGTCTACGCCATGGCCTCTCTGTCTGGTTTCTGGGCACCGGTGGGACATCATAATACGAGTGATCCAGTACGATTATCGGATATCCCGTACGTCATATCGAGCACGGTCAGGCTTGAGGTTGCGCCCATCCGTCCTGGAGTACTCGCAGTCCACGAAAGTCCCCTTCAATGTGGCGTTTACCGGGTGTGGCTATACGTCCAACATTCCGGGCCTTGGCTTCTCGGCTCCAGGGACCACGCTCTGCTGTGCAAGTTCCGCTTGTCCCTCCCAGCGGCAAGTGGTCGTGAATTCACCTGGCGGCAACAAAGCCGCATCCCAGTAGAAGCGGCTGGCACGACGCGCGTCCGCGGAATCTCATACTCCGGTCATACACCGGCTCATTGACTCCCCAGAGTCAGTCAACGAATATTGCCGCCAGAAATACCCCCTGCACCGATCTTCGTGGAAATGCCCGAAGAAATGGTATCCGGCTGCGCAAAGGTCGCACTGTATAGCGGGGCGCTGATTTACTTGACACGTAGCACATTCGTCTTGTGCTATTTTGAATAGAATCTTGCTTTTGACGACGTCGGAGCTCCAGTATAATTTCTAATTTCTTTCTCGGACGGTCAAAAGATTACATATCTCTCCCCGACCAACGAGAGGTCGATGGTGCCCACTGCAGTCCAACGATTGCTGCGGAGAGCCAATGAGACTGTTCGCAGACTCCGCCGAAATTGACCGAAATTAACATAAAATTGGAACTCGAGTTCAAAACAACGAAAGTACAAAAATACAGCAACCCAATAAACCATCTCAGCGCACAACGGGCTTCACGAGCAACGGCATTTGGTTTCCAGCCGCGCGCTCGCTGAGCACAATGGGCCGCTGCACTATCGCGGTCCCCTTCTTCCCCACATCCGCGATCGGGACAGCTAGCTCAAACTCGAATCCTCGCACAAGAGTGAATATCAAAGCCTTCATTCTGCGACCGCGCGTCAATATGAGAGGGCCGTGAGGAGGAATTCGGGGGCACTTACTCGACAAGCGAGAACCGGAATCCGATGCAGCTTCGCGGTCCGCCTAGGAACGTCATCATGTGGCCCCAGACACCGGGGATCGTGTTCGATACAGGTGTCGCGGCCTCCCAGCGTTCAGGTCTGCCAGAATTATGGACGAGAACGAGAGAAGAGACGTGGAAGCACGCACTTGAATTCCATGGCATCCGGTCCCCAGATCTGCACATCGCGGTTCAGGAAGAGGATCGGAATGAAGATCGGGTCGCCTTTCCGGATGCTGGAGACGTGTTAGTCGCGGGCGAATTTATGAAGACGGTAAGGACCTCAAAGTTTCGTGCACGGTCCCGTTCGCATCCGTGAAAGGCGTGCCCAGTGGTACGACGTCGTCCCGCAAGGCAACCCGGGCTGGGGGAAATTGAGGGACCTGGAAGGAGGATTGAATCGGGAATAATTCTCACTAGTGCCGGTGACGGGCGCATGCACCCGGAGGGTCTCGTGCACCTATGCTCACAGTTCAGTGCGGGAGATCATAATGATGCGAATTAAAACGTACGACGCAGTCGAGGTATGGAAGGGCATTGAGCTCATCCATGGTTGGGTTGTCCGTTGATACAGTGAGCAATTCCTCCCGTAGTCGCGTTTGCGCAGCCATGTTTTGGGTGAGTGCAAACAGTGCCCAAGTCACTGCCGTACTGGTTTGCGAATCAATATTTTGGGCAGTCGGATCCACTGTTTCATTACCTTGTCGTTTCATGCCCAGCAACCTAAACTATGATCAGCGCAGCGCGAAACCAAAAGAAAGCGGACAAACCAGGAACGTAGGGACCTCTGTTGTTTCAAGTTGGTATTTGGGGAAGAGGATAAAATAACGGTGGTTACTCACGAGCGAGAACATCTTTGTCCGACAGTCGTTGGCTCACCGGAATCTCCTTCGACGTGTTGGCGCGGACGAGCAGGGTGAGCAGGTCGCGCCCACGGCCAGTCTCAAAAGTCCCATTCTCTGCAATCTCGCGTTTGCTATCGGCGAGCAGCTTGCCTCCAATGCGCATCATCGTCGCCTGGGAGTCACGAGTGATCTTGTCCTGCTTCGTGGGCTGAAAAATTGATAGGGTGTCTATCAGCATCATATACGCGGAAGAATTCCACTTCCTTACTATGTAGCGGAGAGCGCGAAAGCGTGATTGGACGACGCGAATCAAGCTGAACCCCGTTTCAGCGGCGAAAACCGCCTCGAACGCTTCTGCAAGCTCGTCAGGCTTTTGGTCGGCTTCTGCCCCCAGCGCATTGATCCTGTAGTTGAATCCTGGCATCACGTCAGATCCCCGGGTTACAAACACAAACAGAGTCAGAGAATTACCCGCAAGCCCGATGATGTCGAGTGTGGCCTTGCTCAACCACGAGAGGATCTCCACGCGGGCAACACCACCATCCTTCGCTGCCTGTGCTGCCCAAATATCTCGAAGCTTATCGGAATTAAATGTCATTAGGGCGAACTGGGAAAGGGGAACGTAGTAGAGATACCTCGATCGACTTGTCAACGAAGATGCTGGTGAGTGCACGAACTTGCGGCGCTCCAAATGCGGGGTTCTAGAGAAGGGTCTTAGAGACTTTCATTTACACTGCGGCGAGTTCGGCAATACCATAATTTTACGCTAGAACATCGAAAATTTCATCAGTTTCATAGCTGGACCTGTGCAGAAAAACGCGCACCTGCTGCTTATGAACGTCGCCCTCAACAACCAGAATACCTGTGGAGATTATTCATCTCGATTGCAAGAAATGCGTGACGAAAGGCGCCTACCTGGCCCCACAATGCGGCCGAGACTAAAGCGTGAAGACTCGGACTTCTGGTAGATATGCGTATTAGACAGGAAGTGATGAACCGCCTTTGTATCCATGGTGATCAGTCGAGATTTATTCTGCCGGCTGGTATCAAAAATGGTCTCCCAAAAAATAAAATCATGCAGGACTCACAAACAACCCGTAAAACTTCATAGTTTGACCGTATTGCTGAATCCAGCGTTCCTGAAGACCGGAGTCTTCCTAAGGGCAGGACAGTTAGAACTATCGGGGGATGGGGCCCAAAAACACGCACATCCTCCATGATCTCCTTCAGGTTCCCATATAGCCAGTGTGTGGACTTGGGGCCGCGCAAGTTCCGCACCGGGGACGTGAGCTCTCCATAGATTGCCTTGAAAAGCTCGTAGAGCGCGTAGGCGCCGAGGGTCCCAAACAGCGAGGCGATAAGTTTTAGCAGCATGGTGGACGAAGATTGAAAGAAAGTAGCGCCTTAACCCCCCGCCCTTCAAGTTACGGAGTTCCATACGTTATCGGGATGACATACTGCGCATTAGATGCCTTGACTGGGCCGGAAAGTCCCTGTTGCAGATGATTACCGAAGCGTCAGAGCGTCGGATTTCCGCGTTCGTGATTAGTTGTTTCCCCAATTGATCTGGAGAACCAGAAGATTATCCAGATTCTGCAAAGCGACAGCCCGTACGGTTTAATTCCAGATTACAGGGGATCAGCGGGCCGGTCTGTCTCGAGAAGCCATGTGCTCATGATCAAGCTGTCCGACTGCGGTCATGCCCTGGTTTGATGCGAGTATCCTTATCACCCCAAATGGTACAAATCTTGAAAGAATCCGCGGCATTCCGTGTTATTGAATCGGTTCTAAGAGCTGGACTACCAGGATAAATGCAGGATTGGTTAACTTTTAAGAAGAGCCCATCAGGCTGACAGAGATTAGTCTTTCCCAGACAGACGCTTCAACATACTGGGCTCGTACCTCGCTTGTTGAACCAGAATCAAGTTTTTCCCCCCGCCTCAAACGAAAAAGAAAAAGAAAATGAGCGACTATGGGAAACCACTGTAGATGAACCACTCTCATGCAAAGGAGACATCTGATGTGGGCCAGCAACTCACACGCAAGTGTTTTCTCTTCTTAGATGTTTCCTTCATGCCTTGTTTCAACCAAAACAACCTAGTCGGAATCTCTAGCGCCAAGTTCCAACAAGTCCATTTGAATATTAATAGGTGCTGCTCGACAGATAATATGGTCCGCGTCCACGCTGTCACCGAGTCATTGAATAATTGCGCGACACTCGTGTACTCGTGGAATAACCATTTTTATGGTGATTCAATGTTGAATGTGTTGCATACAGACCTTCGGTAGAAAGTCTTCTGTTATCTCATTTACTTGTTTACTCGTTTGTGCGACATGGCTCGTAGAGTCTCTTTTCTTTTTCTAGTGTTGCTGGCATTCCGCCATTTGACTGATGGTTTACTCGGAAGAGGGCCGGCAAATTTCGGCACAACAGCCTGGCTGCTTGAGTAGGCTTGGATATATGTACAGGTGTTTGGTTCCTCAGCAAGACGCGTCATGTCACGTGCTAACTCATAATGCCGTGAATCGAACCGGGATTCTCTGCATCAAGCGCTTGGATAAATCTGTCGTACGCCCACCGTGTGCGTTCAGGCCTTTACCTCGGTCCTCGGCTGAACGCTACAACTTGAATGCGTGGGAGTCGGGATAAAACCGGATTGATCCGGCTGCCAATTTTGTCGGCTTCTCGCCGGCACCAACGACTTTCGTGGGCGTGCCCGCCGTCAAGCCTCATGCACGAGAGTGAGATGCACATCCTCGATGGATTCTGCATTACGTGGGGTATCCTCAGTGTCGACTGTACTGCGCTCGATTCAAGTCCGTTGCCATCTTCAGCCTTCAGGTGCGTCCTCGCTTCCTTCCTGGCGCATCTTGTTTTGCTACCATCAGCACGACTCCGCACGTGTTTCCTCTGACACTCTACATGCGCTTCCCCAGCGGTTCCGTCGTCCCGCCTACCCCACCGGCGTATCCGCCTGACCCTACGGCCTGCGGCCCTTGTGGCCTCCCTACTCCTGCCCGCGTCTCAGCATGCTCCTGCTCCCGTGATCGAACATCCTGCTGCCCCGCGTCTCCACACCTGCGAGGTGAGTCTCCTGGCGTCCCGCCTGCCTCCGCGACCCATCAAACATCGCTGCCGCGTCTCCGCGCCCTTGAACCTATCTAATATGCCTGCTGCATGTTTGCGCCTGCCCCCATGTGCGTCTCGTCCTCCGCGGCCTGTCTATCCCGCATCCCTTGCGCGGAATACACCTCAATACGCAGGCCCTTGTGCACGAGAGAGCCTTTTTCATTTTTCCTCCGCACGCATTGATGTGTCCTTGCTTCTCTCATGTTTGAATCATTCCGCCTTGCATCCTATGTGCTTCATTTCCTCCTGCTGTTGTGCCGACTCCTTGCGTTTCCCTCATCGTACTCATTGCTTTCAGCATGACTACTATTGGCCTCCGAATTGTTCCGAATCCTCGTGGTCTTTCACGCCGGTCTTCATTGCGTTCCTTGCCTTATTCTCTGTTTCAAATTCATTCTTGTTCTCCAATTTATTGCCTGTTTGACTCTCCGACGGTTCTCACCTCCGTGCGCATTCGCATCCTGCCTTTGTTGTGCCCCTTGACTCATTATCTTCTGCGCGTTCTCATCCTGTCTTCGCCGAAATCACCTTCTCGTCTCCGTACTTCGTATTCCCCAGCCGACTTCTTCTTCCCGTGCGGATTGGCTTGCTACGCCTGGACGAAGAATGCACCGCAGATGCCGCATTGATTGATCCCATGCACACGGGGTGTACCTGCGTATATGCGGTCCAACTTTATATCACTGCGTTCCGACCGGCCCTAACCACAGTTTGCGCAGCTTGGCTTAGCTCTGCTTAGCCGGCGGCTAGGTCTGTATAGGCCACTAAACAGACCCTGTTGATGGCAACTAAGCCGAACTAAACATAGCTTCGGTTAGCTTGGCTTAACTCTGCTTAGCCAGCGGCTAGGCCGTCTAAACATAGTCTGCGGATGTCAGCACAGCTCTGCTTAGCTGAAGGTAGGTGAGCCTAGCCCACCTATACTCAGCTGGCCCCAGCAACACACACCTCAACCTGGTCCTCCACGGCACTGCTCGTCTCAGCGATAATTCCGCGGCGCACGTTAACCAATGGGGATGCAATGTGGGCTATTTTGGGAATATCATACATATAGTAGCCGGCGTCCTTCTGCTGCCAGGGTTGGCGCAACATGGGACCAGGCCTTGCGACAACAAATATTCCAGAATGAGAAATGACTTTGGAGGACAACAGGGTAGGTAGTAGGTAAATGTAGGTGTGGCTATGGCGTGCACTAACCACTGGTTATAGCACTAGACAGACCTACACAGAGGTAAGAATACCTATGCAGACCTACACAGAGCTAACCACAGTTAGCCAGACCTACACAGAGGGAACCATGGTCTGTGTAGTCACCCTAACCACAGCCCTCTGCTTAGCTCTGTTCAGGGCTCCCAACTCAGGCTGTGGTTAGGAGGGGTCGGAATGCAGTGTATCTCTCTGTGTCTTTGATCTGTGCTTGCAATGTTATTTCAAGTTGAACCGTACCTTCGGTTCGTGCCAACAATTTACTTCCATACACTGTGTCCGCGGGCGTTGAGCTTGCATTGCATCCCTAGAACGGGATATCTGGGAGCGGGTCTTTGAGACCAAAAGATAAAAGTTACATCACCCGGCCCCGACTCGCCTCCGCTTGACGACGTGACAGCACATCTGTTGTTCTCCCTAGGTGGAACTTGAATGTGTGGCAGTGCAAAGTGAACCGCATCTGCATTCAAGCTTTAGGTTTCAAAAAGCACATCGGGTCGGCCTAAATTTAGCAATCTTCGGTGTGAGTCAAAAGCAAGTATTGCAAGGGGTACCCGCTATTAAAATTTGCCACACAGGGTCGGAAAAGTGCATTAACACCTCGCAGACCCTACCTACCTATTAGCCGAGCCCCATCGGGTAATTTCCCACGCAATTCATCCCCCAAATGACATTTTTGGCCGCAATACGACCCTTATGAGGAGTGAATTTGCAGTGAAGCGGCACCCAAAGTGGAATCTGACAATGACCGACCTCGTTTTGACACCTTTTTTGAGCTTACCGACCCCTTCAAAAAAGCCAGATTTTTTTTCAACCCTTCAAAAAGCATTTTTAGAGTAGTCTGAGCGAAAAGTGAAATAAGGGCTCTCGAAGGGTACCTACCCTATGACCCTGTGTCTCGGGATCTTCCAGCGGGTTGAAGTATTGTTTGGTTCCAAAGCCGATATGCCTGGGAACCAAACACCCGCTCTTCCAACTCGCTCTCGCGGAGGCACAACAACTTTAGTAGCATAGGCGTTCGTGAACGCCTACTGCATTAAATGCCTATTGATCACAGCGAATGCCTATTGGGCCACCTTGAAAACCTAAGTATTTGTGAGTGAACAGCTATTCGTTTGAATGCCTACTCCAGAACTCGCGACGCGGCGGCCATCAGTCACACTTGACGTGCGGTCCTCGCGGTCTGGAAGATTATCGACCCCCGACCTCCTTGTTTACGATGGCGGGATAACAAATGAGGTTTATCATAGTGATTCATAGACTACATAGCACACGTTGAGTATATAAGCACGTCGCTCCGATGGCGGCTAAGATTAATTAAAAATTGAGGCGCTCTATTCCGTTACCTCGACGGCGCCCAATGGCGTGCAGAGCAGACGCACGGTACTGGGAAACGGTGTGAGTCGATTGCGCGTGTGCGACTCGGGAGGGCCTGTGTAGAGGCGGGACGCACCTGCGGAAAAGTTGAAAGCCTGCACACCTACCCAGCTGCCAGCACCATCGCTGCGTCTTGCCCATCTGTGATTCTCTGCTTTGACATCGTGAGCTTCAACTAGCCCCTCATCGCGCTTGTCGAGCGGCTAGCGTCGGTATCCTGGAGCGGTGGTGGTGAGAGAAAGAGCGGGAAGCGGTACTGTGACTTCGTGCGGACCCGCGCATCACTGCAATTAGAAATGATAGGCGAGGGCAGAGTAGGCGAGAATAGGTGTTCAAGCTTTCAAGCCCGGAGTAGGCGTTGAGCACCATCAATAGGCATTCATGAACGCCTATGCTACTATTCATGTATGTACTCGCTCTCGCGCCACTTTGGAGTTTCCGCCTCAAGTTCCTTTCTTTCTTTGCTCTCAATCTCAACACCCACGTCTTTTGGGCCCTTCGACTTGCTAACTCCCAAGAACTCACATGCAATCAGGCCATTTTCATGCCGTGGTGTCATTGACGTGGAGGAACTTGAGGTTGAAATTGGCCGGGAAGAGAGAATAAAATAATGGTGGGGGGTTGGGCACATTTGTTACGTTCTACGCGGTGCTTCTCTCTCCAGTTCGGCGCTGGTTCTCTCAGTAGGTCGCTCTGCGATTCCGCAACTTCTTGCTCTGTCACTTTGTCCGACTGCGACGCCACGCTCGTCCTCGGGCCTACCAGCCGTTTTGATGCGAGAGGCAATCCACGCAAGTTAGCCTACCAGTCTTCACGGGTATCCGGTTGACTGCAGGCTGATAGAATTCTTGACGTCTCCGGGTATTCAATTCGTCCAACTCTGGCTTGGGTCGCCGTTGTTACTACAAGTTCTTCAATAAGCCGCCGCTGCCCACTGCTTGCCTTGAACTCCAATGTGATTAGGGCAACGCGGACAAGATCCATCAGTGCGCTGTTACATCTCTCACGAGCATTTTCGATACATACTGACTCCGCGTTCGAAATTGCCGCCCTTCACTGCATTCCGAGCCCCCGTCGGCAGAGTCGGTTGACGTGGGACGATGTCGGTGGACCTCGGCCGATCATGATCGGCAAAGTCTGCCGACGCCGCGTCGGCACATTTGTGCCTACCTGTGCCGACGGTCGGTCGACGTCTGTCGACCTCGGGTCCATCAAGCCTGCCTGCCTCGGTTTCGGCCTAGCTCCATCGCCTGCCCCTCCGTGGCCTCTCTGGCATCGCCCTGCTGTTGCTCTAGCTCCGATGCGTTGCAGCGCATTTGATGAAATCAATTACGTGTTCATTCAGCCCTGACCGGAAGCGGCAATTCTGTGAGCCAATGTGTGAGCTCACTCCATGATTTCCTTGTCCTCTACTGCCACCCCAACGAGTTCACCATCCCAGCACAGCGCCACGTCATCCAGAACTCCTTACAGCAATGCTGCTGGAGCGCGGCACAGGGGCGGCAAACATGTGACGATGACAGCAGACGGCTCTGATGTCAAACAAACCTGACACACCGACTATTACACAGTCTGGTAACCATAGCCACGGCCGAGTTTGCGATGGGAATGCGGCACAAAGGTGAATTACTACGGGCCATAGTCACAAACCGAGGTCAACCCACGGCGGCAGACTCGGTTTACCCCTAGGTCTGCCTACCCTCTGCCGACGAGGGTAGGCGGAGCCTCTGCCGACGGACCCTCGGAATGCAGTGCTTGGCCGCGTTCATGCCCAATCCACCGCTCACTGGAACAAATTCCGTGTTGTTGCACTCTTCTCGCACGCTTTTTACTCGGTCATCCGAGTGACGACGGGAGGTGGGAGGCACCAAACCCCGCTATCCCATCCGAGGAGCCTCCAGCAAAGTAATGCATGAGCCTGTCGTTGCGCATCCGCGCGACTCTTCCAGCCGCACCGAATCCTCGCGACTGCGGTCGTTCCGTTGCGATCCGGATTCGGAACTGTAGAATTTAGCTTAGCTTCGTCGCCCAATGTCAGCGCTCACGGCCCCCAACGGACTTGTATTCAACGCCACATATATATTCTGTGGCAAATACGCCCTGTTTTATAAGTTTATTATTTTTCCTTAAGCTAGCTAGTATCGTTCCTACTCGGACAACTCGTAGCTGTAGAAATGATGTACACTCGAGTCGTCTCCCCGCAGACTTTGCTACATATGTATGCGCGAAGACTGAATTACTTATTACTAGCTCTCGGGCACCTTGTCTCAATATCAGGAACATTTATCCCACCAGATGCCTGTCGCGCTTCCAAATTCTGTCTTCTATACGTCCGGCTACTTATGTGGCGCATCACGCCAAGCGAGATTGGTATATTGGACGTGATCGGAGTTAGCCTTAAGCACATAGCACTACGTATCCTCAAGCCAAATGTTCACTGCCCGTCTTGATGAGCGATAACTCCGGATGTGCGAAGATGAAGAAGCTTAAGGTTGAATCGATAGTACGACCTATACATGCATTGATAACCCCCCCGCGTCCTAAAATATGAGGGCGGGGGGAACACGAAACTTCTGGGAGGTTCGGCGTGTGTGCAGATGGCTTCAGCAACAGCTGTTGTGCGGAAGCTATCTCTGTAGCTGTCAGCTTTCCTGTCAGCTCTCAGTTCTCATGCGAAAACAATGCGCATACATAAACAGTGAATGCATTACCCGCGGCTAGTACAGTTGTCTCGCCCGGAAGAGCTCATGGGGAGCTTCCCCAGCGTATCGGACCTAGGTAGAATGAGGTATGTCGAACACAATCTTTAGATGTCAAAAATGATCGGACTTTATCGAGACCCGCTGTCCACTGGATTGAATCGAGAGGTGGTTACCATGGAGCGAGATGGATGGAATAAAACGTTGCTTTTAATCAACTTAGTATTTTTCCCCACCTTGCGTTCGAACTGGAAGAGAAAGAGCTTCGAAGCCGCCGATTTACGCTAACTATGTTTAGAGCTGCCAGCCTTTCGGATACAGTTCAGATGCCAAGTGATGTACTTCTATTGCCAACACCAATATGTGTGGCTTGGCTCATGTGCTATACTCCCAATTCCTATCAGTCTGAAGTCCGGAACGCGTATGTATATAGTTGGGCACATTGAGTGGACGAGCGCCTGAAGCCCAGAATGGCGTATTCTCTGCTCCCCTTCCTCTCTACTTTTCTCTTCGCCCACGCAGCAGCTGCTTCGCTCCCAACAGACTACACGACCATCTCCCGTGACGTGGTCGTCATTGGCGGCGGCTCGTCGGGGACTTATGCGGCTGTCAATCTTCTTGCCCGCGGGCAGTCTGTTGCTGTACTCGAGCAGCAGGGCCGATTGGGGGGCCACGTCGAGACATACCATGACCCGGCCACCGGCACGCCGTTCAACCTCGGCGTCATTCTCTACTACAACAACACCTTCAACAACGCCTACTTCTCACTACTCGGCGTGCCGACGGCGCCTGTATCGTTGGGGGCAGCAGCGAGCGACGTGTTCCTCGACCTGACCACGGGAAAGACGATGCCCGGCTTTGATGTTCTGGCTCAGGTCGACTCGTTCCTCCCCGCGATGATGGCCTATACCGCGTACGTCAACGCGACGTACCCATATCTCACGCTTTCGTACGAGAACCTGACGTACCCCGTGCCGGACGAGCTGCTGGAGCCTTTTACGGTCTTTGCGGCGCGGCACAACTTCACCTCCATGCTGCAGTTCTACGAGAACATCGCGCAGAATATTGGCAACCTATGGCAGTTGCCGACGTACCGCGCCATCCACGCGTTCGACCCAAAGCTCATCGAGGCTCTTGACAAGGGCTTCATCAACGCTGCCTCGGGCAACAACCAGGACATTTACTCGGCTGCTGCCGCGTATCTCGGTGTCCAGAACGTGTTCCTCAGCAGCACCGTGCTCGACGTTGACCGCTCTGGCCGATGTTTTGGGCTGGCAGAAGAAAGAAAAGGTGACGCCAGCGGCGTCTGCGTACTCTTTACATCCTCGGCGTTGTCGGGTAATGAGACCACACTCATAAAAGCCCGCAAGCTGCTCGTCGCCATCCCACCCTCACTCGCCTCGCTCGCATCGGCACACATGGACCTCGACGCGCACGAGCGTGCCGTCTTTTCCAAGCTGCACGGTATCACGTACGGTGTCACCGTCTTTGCGCACCCGGGGCTCAACACTAGCGTCTATACCAACATCGGCACACACACCCCGGATAACCTGCTCTCGCTTCCGGGCGCCTTTATGTACGCGCCACTGCCGGAGGGGCGCTTTTCTGCGACGTTCGGCGCGCTAGAGGAGAGCGGTTGGACCGATGCCGACGTAGAGGCCCTCATCCACGGCGAGATTGACCGCCTGATCGCGCACGGCAACGCCGCGGGTGACCCTGCTAACGTGACGTTTGATTTTCTGAAGATTCACGCGCCCTTTCGTCTCGCCGCGGTGCCGCACGACGTTGTAAATGGCTTCTACAACTGGGAGGTAGTAACAGATGTATTCCTTTGTATCAAGAAGAGATGGGAGACGGTCAAAACCAGGGTGTAGAGATCATGGCAGTGCGAAGCAGTCGATTTAGAAATGACCCATGCCGCCGTGCCGTGTCCCGATACTGTGGAGTGTGGGCGTCGGCGCGTCACGTTCTTCCTCAATCAACCCAGAACTGTGCACTTGTTTTCGCTTTTTTCAGTGAAGCACTTTCGAACTGACCTCAGTTTTTGTTTGTATAACCGCGACAGAATCCAAAGTGTCGGTTGACCGAGAGGGGACTTGAGGTCCGTCTGCGACGACGGCCCGGGCCCGAATTGTCTTTTTAAATAGGAAAGTGTTCATATCCGCTGTGGGCATACTAGGATTGAGAATCATGATATCTTCCCGATCATGATATGTTTAATATCACTTATAACTACGGGCGATCCATTGAGCTCTTCAGACCCCACCATGGCACCTACACGAGATATTCCTACAACCGTAAGCGCAATCCTTATTGGCGGTCTCTTCGCCACGCTGTTCGTTTCCTGTTTCCGTGCTATGAGGAGTTCTCTGACAACACTTTAGGTTTGCGGGCATGAGCAATGTTCAGACCATGCTTTATTACAGATCGTACAAAAAGGATCCTGTTCCAGTTAAATGTCTGGTGGGTGTCTGCTATGAAAACTATCTCCTTCCGACCTTCATACCGCTTCTAGGTTTTGTGTGTTTTGTAGGGTCCAGCCCATAGTGGTGTTCCAGCAACTAAATAATATGTATGCTGCAAAGGTTATTGGATAATCTTCACACAGGATTCATTTGGGCGACGTTGTGGCATTGCTTGATCGAAGACTACGGACAGCCTGAAAAGATCAATATTATTCCTTGGTGCGCTGCTTCTCTCCTGGACTACTCGTGCACTACTAACGAGGGTGTATAGGTGTATTGCAGTGCGTTGCAGCGTTTACCAGAATAATGTTGTCCCTTTTGAACTCCAACGTCTAGCTTACAGTTCTCCTAACTGTTTGTACATCTTACATTTTAGGCTGCTCAGAATTCTTAAATTTCTTACAGGAGCTCCTGACATTCCTTGTACACTGGTAAGCAAATAAAGGGACTGCTAAGATAATTACATCCTGATTCTGCACAGTTTTCTCGCACATCGGATATTTTTGCTCAGCAAGAAGAATTTGTTTATGACCTTGCCTGTTGTACGTCAGCTTCGTTGTTCATGAGAAGACCCATAAACCCATTCCCTCTCACAGCTTGCTCTCACCTTCATTCGTCTTGGTAAATATTGTCTTCGCAGAAGTACTGCTGAACCTCAATTCATTCCATTCAAGGTGCCTCCTGTGGTAAGTTGTTACCGTTGCCCGTCAAGAGCCCGTAACCTTACCACCGACAGCCTCGACATGGGCAATGTACGTCACATCAAAATTGCTGCCGGCTCCGTTAATGTCGTGATCAATCCAGGCTTCATTTCCAAAACTTTTCACTCTTCCAGGTACATGCCAATGTCAGTGAATCTTTTCTTCCCTTTCACCTTCTGGGATTGATTCTCTCAAAGTGGATCTTCACCCTTGGACTGGCGCTCTCTTCTGCCAACGATATCCTCACCACCGGTTTGCTTGTTTTCTTTTTCTTATCCAATAAAACCGGGACTGGACGGTATATATTTGTCGGATATGCAAAGGATCTTGACATTGATATTTTTGCACAGCCTCAACCACGTCCTCGACAAGTTGATACTGTATGGTTTGGAGACAGGTATGGGCATCGTTGACTTTCCAGATGACTATTATTGATTTAAATTTATTTCGTAGGCTCCCTGACATGGTAAACCTCAAAAGTGTTTTGCTATTGTGTTGTTGAACCTAATCTAACCAGCGTCGGCATCTTCATAACCATGCTATGTGTAATAATCCTTCCTACTGCAAGGAACCAGCTGAATGTGTCGCTCTCAGTGGATGCTTGCGCCCCAGGTCCTCATCTTTCTAGGGTTGCATTTTGTCATGGGAAAATTCTACGCGAATTCGCTACTCGTGACGTGCGTCCAATCTATCATCTTTCCCTGAATTTCCTTTCAAATGTTGTCCTCTTACAGCCTCAACACACGGATGAACCTTCATCCTCATAGCCAATCAGTCTGTTCATGCAATGGCGAAACTCGAGGTCCAATTGTTTTTCTGGAGCCGCGCACGCCGAGGGCACCTGGGAAATATCGGGTAGGTGTTTCCTCACTGATGCAAGGCTGCAGTGTAGATTGACTTGGCACTGATGTTAGGATGGCCCGTCCACCACTGGCAAAGTCCCCGAGGTATTCATTTCCTGAAAAGTCACTTCACGATACTTATCTCCCTTAAGGATCTGCAAATCAATGTCACGGTTGAGACACAGAAGAGTGTACACTACGATGCAGGATCCATCTCCAGCATGTGACTGTGGAAAGCAAGTGGAGAGCCTCGTACATTCGCGGCAACTGGAGTTTCAGCTTGAAGGCCAACAAACATGAGACCTCGTCTACACAAATTCCCATCATATCCTTAGTTCCCGGGAATGTTATGTTTAGTGATCATTATTAATGTTGGAAAAATACAGATGGAAAGACAAGGACTGATCAGGTCCAGTCAGTCGATCAGGAATTCTTCGGGCTAATAAAGGATGGAAACACGTTATCAAGGCCTGACGAAGGCTGATCAGCACATTTCCGAGCATTTTTTAAAAATGCCTTGCTCCCTCTTACTGAGGGAGTATGAAACTTTACTAAGGTTATTCACGACTCGTAATATAATCAGCTACTGCATCTAACGACTTGATACACGAGTCACTGAAACTAATGTGTAATATAAATGTTCCAATTGCTAGGGTTGAAATTGGAAGGACACCAACAAAATAATGTACCTTGTGCGGCACACCGAGTTCCCGCTGGCTTTTCCCTTGTTCAAGCCCATTTGACTTGCTTTTTTCATTCTTTCAACATATTTCAACACCGTAATGGTATTTAGAACTTATTGCAGGTAGGAATGTGTGTATATTTTGTTTACTTAGAGAGGGGCTATCTGACGAAGCCTGACCAGTATCTGATGATGCTGGATATGCCCCCGCTCCACAACCTGATCAGCCCTGAACAGGCCGTCAGGTAGCGTTAGGCTGCGTCAACCCCTGATAAGGCAAATCGTCGACATAAACCGTCCCCACTGTATAGACTTAGTGCAGCTGACACCAAAGCTTGACCGGTAGTCGGTCAACTCAAGTGCAAATATATTTATACGGGGAAATCATATTTTTTGACCGCCATTGCGGACGTTGAACATTGGTTGAATATTTTCTAGATCGGTTCTGACGGATCACCGATCAATGGCAATCACCGGTTCCTCTTCGCCTATTCCGCTCACAGGCAGTTTACCAATCGAATCAAAGCTATCGATGCAGGGACGGGGCGCTTCGAATACGTGCCCCGGCCTTTTAAACGCCGTCCTTCGGCTCGCCTATCCCCCATCCAATCCCGTTTCGCTGCGCTGCAACGGCGTCCATGTCACAATCCCCTGACAATTCTGAACCTTGGGTTGACTCGCCTGTAACCACAACCACCACTATCGACGAATACCGGGTTTTTTGAAGAATAACTCGCCAACCAATGCCGGGCCAACCACCCTGTTCCATCTAGAAAAAACCATCCCGCCTACCAACGACCACAGGACGTTGGTTCTTAGTCTCTCCTAGACAGATGCTTCAACTCGAAGCTCGTACCTCGCTTGTTGAAGGCAAGGGTCCGATCGTGATAGAATCTTTATGGAAACCCGGAGCATCACGCTTTGAAATTAGTGATCTGATCAGGTCCTGTCTGATGGCCGTCATTGTGCCGACGACACAGGTGAGGTGAAGTCGACACTTTTTAAGGAACTTTGGTTTTTAGGGTTATTGAAACTGTGGATGTTTTGCACTGGAACCCTGACCTGGATGACCTTGGAACAAAAGGCAGGTGTCCCGAGGCTGGAACCTGCTGTTCAACTGGAAACACACAGTTAAACTGGTCTTCCTTGAGTTTGAAACCCACTCTCGGAGGCCTAGAATCCGGAATTCAAATAATAAATAGTATTTATATATATATATGTGCCTAATTTCTTCAAAATTACTTCTGAATCTCGGTCCATGGCTCGTATTTTTCAGCCAGAACGATTATGACTTCTTTCCTACTGCAAAGTTGATTGTTCAGGGTTGGAATCAAGGTTTTTTATCAGTTCAAGTGTGTGTATATCTCCTCACGTATTTCAGCCACCAAATTGGCCACATTCCAGTGAACCACTCAGAGAGACGGTTCAACCAAATATATATATATTGACAACATCTTCAGTCCATGCGGGCTAGCTGATGGTCAAAAAAATGGCCCATGATCTCACACAATCCAGCAGACAACCAATTAAAGATTGTCAGGGCAGCCAACCCAGCATTCCCGGTCCCTTTTGTGGCCCAAGCCTCGCTCTTATGTTCCCGGGCATCTCGGACAACGTGAAATTGCAGCGAAGGATCGATTATCTGGACCTTGGGCATATCCTGGATTCTTTGAGGTGAGCACAAACGGCCAAGTAGTCTTTACACAGTCAGTTGTGTCTACAATCACATTTCTGCTCTTTGTCGTCCCAAAAATGAGGGATATGGGCTTCCATGGAATGCTCCTGTCACTTCTAAGGTAGTGGGAGATAGTATGGTTGGTTTGGGTTGATTGAATCAGGATGAAATGTGTATTTGAGCAACAACAAACAGAATACATGTATTTCAATGACATCGATTTGGGTCGTTGGGCGGCCATCGCTCGGCAGCTGATCCCATCACTCGTTTTAAAACGTGGTGCTCCGGGTTTCCATAATCTTATTATAGAATCATCGGAGTTTGAATCTCGCTCGCCAAACCTCTACTGTATTATTTCATTCAATTCGACCTGACGTGACCCAAAATACCAATTCGACCATTCGACCAGAGCCAAAATTCAGCGTGACACCACCAAAGTTTTCAACCACAGGAAGGAAAATTTTGGATTTTTCGCGTCGTGGACGCAAATTTCGGCGTTTTGGGGGGCTGTGTGACGGATTTGAGATTCGACCAACGGGTGCGTGACGCGGGACAGTGCACCAAAATTCGACACCGACCAGGGGGGGCGTGACTCGTGACGGTCGAATTGAATGAAATAATACAGTATGTGGCTTTTGTTATTAAATAACAATGTCTGGCATATAAATAAGTTGTGGCACTTTCCAGGATTTTTTCCACCACCCTTTGAAGCCGTGTGCAATATGTTGGTCGCATCGGCCGAGGTGTCACATCAATGTCACAGAGCGCTGCGCGGTGTCTTGTAACCGGGATTCCCGTCCAATTTGCGACATTCTGAGGAGATAAAACATCGATTCGCAGTCACTAGACCTGTCCTGAGTTTGAATTAGATGAAAAACGTGTTTTCTGTGGCTCAGGTTGCGCGTCAATATTCAAACTCCGACGATTATATAATAAGGTTCTATCACGGTCCGGTAACAACAAGACTAGTTGGTTCTATGCTTTGACGGAACGGGAGACCAATTCGACGATGAGGTGCACCCATTGACCCCTTTTGTGAAACTTCACTGATTTTTGGCAGAACTCTAACGTGATAAACTTTTTTACGATGCTAAAGAAAGACGATGAAAGGCAGCAGTTGGTCTATTATCAGGTGCGCCAAAACCGGTCATTCATAATACTAGGCCGGACGTCGACGACATAGGCTGGCATTGGAATCTACACCATCCCCGAGATCGCCAACCCGAGCCTAGCAAAGCTCCATCAAGCAGTAGACGCCATGCCCGGCTCTCATTTGAACGCGCATGTAATGAGTAAGTCCTTTGGGAGCTGTCTGACGTATCACTCAGCTTTCTTCAAGGTGGTTACGAGTTCTTGATGCACAATTGAACGTGTAGTTATTCTCGAAGCATTGATCCCTATTCATGTCACCCACACATCAATGTGGTGACAAAATATGTGTATTCGGGTAGGTCCCTCCTCGTCCCTAAACATTGTGTTTTTATCTTGGCGCAGTTTTCTCGCGGAGCATATGTAGGTCATCTAAACCCAATTGTGCTCGTACCAGATTCACCATTCTCACCAGACCGCTCGTGCTCTGTCCGGAATGTGAGCCAGATAATTGCATTACATCGCATATGAGAGTCTGACGGGATCGCAGGTTACACAAGGTTATTTTATAGGAGTCCCGCATAGCCTCAATTCTTTCAGGTTGGACTACTGCCAAAGTGAAATTATCAACAGGTTCCCTTTGCGTATAAAACGTATTGAAGGGAGGACGAGATAGGGTGGAAGCAGGCATGTGGCGTTCATTCCGTGTCAAACTCCCGATTAACAATTGTTTCTCAAGAGCACAGCGTTCAAAAAAGCATTCTCCATCGACGTCGACGTGGAACTAGTCGGTGTTTGGTAACCATTTTCAGCCCCTCTGAGTTCACCCAGCTAAATTCAAGGTGGAAACACGGACATAGTCAGCTCCGTAGGATTCGTCCCCACGACTCTCGTTTACCCGGTTGAACACCAAAATACGCTACTTCCGCCAGGCTCTAGCTGTAGACGAGCACCGTGTGAGGTTCTAACCAAATTTCTGGTATCGCCCGACGCAGGAAGATTTGCAGCTTGGTGTCCAAGCGGGTGAGATGTCCAAGTCGCACCCAAACTCCAAGAAGAAATCGCTGAATGATCTCGAGAAGCAGTATAGTGCGGGTGAGCTTCAGCACCTGGTTTGTGACATCGCGTAACGTAGTCAGATGGGGGGCAGTATATGACGGACGTCGAGGAGGTTTGGTTTGCCGGTGCCCATTGCGGTCCATCGCGGACCTGCAGCCCACTGAACTGATGGTGCGTCATTAGATGTGGGAGGTGGCACCCTGCCGAACTTGGGAGAGTTAACTTTTTGGCTTGCAAAAGTGGCTTGCGCCCGCGCAGAATGGCTTGTTTCGGGCGGGGGCGTGGATTTGGGTGGGATCACCCGCCCACGCCCGGCCGATCGGCTTGCAAGCCATTCCGCCAATTTGATCCCAGCCAAATAAAAGAAGTGGCTTGTCCACATTACGTCGTTATTTCGCCCTAACTAACCTTTTCTTTCCTCACAGTAGGGTTCCCTGAGGCATTCCTTGAGGTGAACACAATTAAATTCCATAATTTTGCGCTATAACCGTGAATATACACTGTACAGCACAACCATGACCAGGATAAAGGCCATTTGAGTTAAAGAACTTGTGGCTTGTGCTGCCCCACACCTTGATATGGTCTGTCACTGAATGAATATGCACAAGGAGCAAAGACAATTGATGAACTCGAAGCTCGGTGGCATTCAATTGACCCGCTTGACTGTGAGTTCAATTTCTTTTCATGGGGAGCCCCAAAAAATATGACGGTCAATATTTAGACCCAACAAAACAAGCATTAAAGAGTCTTGTGTGAGAACCAACACAGATTCCACAGTATCTCCTCTGACATTCCTGCGGAACCTGCCGGTCGATCAGGTTACTTGGTTTCGACTAGTTGCTGGGGAGCTGAATTTTTTAACTATTTATGGTGAAAGGGTTATTTGACACCATTTGAGGCAATATACACCCACTGCATGCTATTTGAGCTCTTAAATGTGATTCAGGGTCACTGAGCAGAATGGCTTGTGCACGTGACACAAGCCGGCCAAATGGCTTGCATCAATATCTCAGGAATGATTTATGTATTCACTGTAATTCAACTACAAGATGGGGAAGTTAACTCAGAGGTACATTTTGTATCTTTTTGTGTGACAGGAAACCCCAGAACAATGGTTGAAATTAATTGCAGCGGAGGCAGGGGCACCGCCACCAAGCAGAATGGCTTGCGTCCGGCATGGGGCAAGATAGAGTAACGAATTCATCAAATGTACCGCCATTCATTCAAATTCGTTGTAGTGATATAGATTAAGGACCAGTAGAAGCAGAAACTCAATTATTAGGCAGATACAGAACATTTGGGAACGGTCATTGGCATACTAGTACATTCGATCAAACCCAGTCTTGCTAAAAATGAGATTATCCGACGAGGAAGAGAGTGGAAGAGATTATATTTTCGGAGAATATCGGTGGACATGATGAAATGGACTTGACGTTCCATCCAAATACACGAGTGAGTACAAGGGTGGTCTGCCGATTGATGTTGCGTGGGCGTGGATCACAGACTAGTTTGGCGTGGGCATTCACAGGGAATGGCTTGTGCGTGGCATGGCGTGAATAGATTGGACGTCATTGAGAAAGATTCCACAGCTCAAATGTGTGGTTGGATAATATCAAATGAGACGGGTGACAGCGTGGATCATTCGTCCTTCCCAATTCAGGACCATTGGACGATTTGACTGCAGTAAGGGAATATGTGACTTGGATTTGTACCAGATGAGCAGAACCGAGTTCCCTGGTTCAAAAGTCGCAGTCACGATCAATCACGGCGGCGAGGTTGATCGGAATGTCCCGAAGGTAGTACGGGATAAAATAGACGATAGCGGCACATTAGTGAACGTTAATGAACCAAATGCTCTTGGTGAAAATGTGTAGTGTAGCTGAGGACAAGCCAAGCCACATCACAAGCCACGCCGTCCACGCCCGCCCTACCAAATTCAAACTCCGCTAAGGGGCGCAAGCCATTCGGCCAAGCCATTCCGTAAAGTCTGCGAACTCGGCCCGCAATAGCCTAGCACGCATTCCTCTTCGCTGGATGATACGCCAGTGCTTTATTCTCAAAACAGGTATTCTCTTTCACCGTGATATGCTGCGCCTCGTCGGCATGGACCCTGCTACTCCCTACCCGCACGTCCTCGCCCGCCCACCACCTCTATTGACAACCCCGCAAGAGTCCCAGCGCTGCATCGTGGGCGTGAGCTCGCTCGGTGACTGTGATTTCCGGAGCGAAGAAGAGGAAGATATGGTTGATGCGCTCAGTCCTATCAACGACGAGTTGAAACGCACGAAGCTCTGGTGGCTCTTCGAATGCCTGCCGCAAAAGCTTCACTCTCAGGAGAACGACGATCCGTGGACCCATAAACTTACGTGCGTTTAGATTCCCCTGGGCCGATTTCAGCCACTGAACAGTGAAATTGTTTCAGCATGCATCGAGGGGGAAGACATGTTCCGTGGCAGTTAACGCATGCAGTCAAGATACATCGCTCAGTGAAGATGTACATGGAGACGATTGAATACACTCCCAAAACGAAATTGAAGGCGACGACGGTGCCTACGTGGGTTTTTGACTGACGACATTCTGAGTCACTGCGTTCCTACCGGCCCTAACCACAGTTTGCGCAGCTTGGCTTAGCTCTGCTTAGCCGGCGGCTAGGTCTGTATAGACCGCTAATTTAAACAGACCCTGTTGATGGCAACTAAGCCAAACTAAAAATAGCTTTGGTTAGCTTGGCTTAACTCTGCTTAGCCGGCGGCTAGACCGTCTAAACATAGTCTGTGGATGTCAGCGCAGCTCTGCTTAGCTGAAGGTAAGTGAGCCTAGCCCACCTATACTCAGCTGGCCCCAGCAACACATACTTCAACCTGGTCCTCCACGGCGCTGCTCGTCTCAGCGATAATTCCGCGGCGCACGTTAACCAATGGGGATGCAATGTAGGCTATTTTGGGAATATCATACATATAGTAGCCGGCGTCCTTCTGCCGCCAGGGTTGGCGCAACATGGGACGAGGCCTTGCGGCAACAAATATTCCAGAATGAGAAATGACTTGGAGGACAACAGGGTAGGTAGTAGGTAAATGTAGGTGTGGCTATGGCGTGCACTAACCTCTGGTTATAGCACTAGACAGAGCTACACAGAGGTAAGAATACCTACACAGATCTACACAGAGCTAACCACAGTTAGCCAGACCTACACAGACGTAAACATGGTCTGTGTAGTCACCCTAACCACAGCCCTCTGCTTAGCTCTGTTCAGGGCTCCCAACTCAGGCTGTGGTTAGGAGGGGTCGGAATGCAGTGAGTCGGAGTTTGTCCTTTCTGTCTTGTTCTTTCTGCATGTTCGACTCGACTGTTAGATGATTTTTTGGGTCTTCATCGCATGGGTATATCCTTTGTTAATGGATTTTGTTTCAAACTTTGAACCATGGTTGAATACGCGGGACATTCTCGGAGGCTTGCGGTCCGATCGGACCGAGGCGCTCGAAACCTCGTCAAATAAGCGTCCAGTTTGGTTGCTTTCGTTCGCTTCGTTTTTGTAACCCCCACCTCCTCCATGGAAAGTTTAGCTCTCGGTAATTTCCCCCTCAGCTCAGCACTCAAAGAGCAACTGAAAGAGAAACAGAATAGTAAAAACCGAATCGTCTGACCGTTAGCGGACCGGAGCGCTGGCGGCGCACAGCCAAGCGTACAGCGACCAAAGGTTCCGAAGTATTCAGCCCGGTCATATATGCCGGGACCGCGCCAGTAATTTGACTTTTTTGCGACTTTTTTTCTTGGTGTTCAAACACATTTCTGAAGCCTTTGTAAACTTTTTCCGAAAATTGAACTAAGGAGTCGCGGACACCCTCCCCATATAGGGCTGTTTCTCGGCATCTTCTGGTGGCTTCCCCTTGCCGGGGGTGTCCGTTGACTATGTCTATGGTTTCGAACTTCCATCAAGTTTCCGTAATGCCGGACAAGCAATTCTAGTCCGAGTTGTCATGGATGGTACCAGCCCAGTACTACGAACAGGGGTCTCCGAACGTAGCCTCACACATTCGGATCTCGTTCTACCACGAACCTGAAAGCACTACCCGAGGAAATTGGTCCAGCCTATCGGAAGCCTTGGATACCATAGCGTCGATCGTTGGTCGATCGCGGTTTCAAGCCGAGCATGCCCAATTAGGTTTCAAGCGCCGCGAATCAGCATTATCCGAACGTACGCTCACACGCTCGGATCCCGTTGCGTTTTCATTGTACAGGCCTGGAAGTGGTCGAGTATATAATGCTCGTTGCTCGCCTAGAGTTCTTATCGATATTCTACGCCTCAGCACAGACATGCAACTTAAAATCTCCTGTCTCGTTCTCGCGTCTGTCTTTTTTGCGGCGAAGGTCAGAGCCTGGCAGGACTTGGACACCCACAATCACAAGTTCGCGCGCTGGACAGACCCCTACAATCACAAGTTCATCGCGCCCACCGCGACGGATCAGCGCTCCCCGTGCCCGGGGCTAAATACGTGTGGCGATTTCCCCCTATTCCAAGCTAATAAACGATAATTTCACAGCCTTGCGAACCACGGATATCTCCCGCGTAATGGACGGGACATCACTGTCCCGCATATAATGAACGCCTCGATTGGTTCGCCGAACTATCTATATTATCCAAACATCCCACTGATAATTTTTCCTAGAGGGATTCGGTCTCAACTTCGACAACATCATCGTCGCGGCCAAATTCGGACTGCTCAGTAACGATACCGCCGACACCTTCGACACCATGAACCTTGGCGCTCTATCACTGTACGCCCTTCAGAAATTTCCTTTCGCCCGTGGCTGATCTTCTCTCCTACAGCCACAACCTCATCGAGCACGACGCGTCAATCTCACGCAACGACTGGGGCCCAGACGGGACAGGAGACAACGAACGTGCACTTCAACGAGACGGCGTTCTCCACGCTCGCGAACTCCAATCCGGGAAAGGACTACTACGACACCACGGCGGTGGGCCAGATGCAGAAAGAGCGCCTGGCGCACTCCATCGCGACCAACCCCGCTCTCGTCAATACTGAGAAGGAGTTCCACCTGCGTAGCGCCGAGTCTTCTTTCTACCTTTCCATCTTTGGCAACTTCAGCACCGGGATTGCCCCTAAGGAGTATGTGCTCGCTTCTCACCGCCATGATTCGATTGATTGATTGAATTGGTTACCCCTCGCCATTACAGATACGTGAATATCTTCTTCCGCGAGGAGCGCCTCCCCATTGCCGAGGGGTGGAAAAAACCCGCGCTCATCACGTCGCCCATGCTCAGGCCTATCCAGAACTTGATCCAGACCGCGTCAGAGTGGAACGCCACGCAGCCGTGCGGGCCCCTCGTTCTCTCGCCTCACATAACATTTAACGCACCGCTTGCCACTACGTGCATGCTCTAAATTTGATGCAGAGCGCGTATGATTTTCCGTCGAAATATTGTCTTCAATTAGTTGCATCAATTCATTGCGTTATCATATCTTACCTGAAAGTCCGCCTTCCTTACCGCGGTCCGGTCAAAGACGGAATTAGCTGGGACAACGCCAAACTGCCTGGAGCGGCGCCCTTCCTGTCTGTGCCCTACCCTGTCATTTCTCACTCGCGTCAGAAAGATCGACCAAGGGCTCCTCGGGGAAGGGTATAATCCAAAGGCTTATTTTATTGTGTGCCCACCAATTTCGATCATCTGCAATGTTAACGCGTTATCTCGAGCCAAACCCAGTTCGATGAATGTATCTTGATGCCACGATCTTTGAGGAAATGCGCAAGACGGTAATTTGTGCCGGCGGGGGTCATGCTATACAGTAGTACAAGATGGACCTTCGCTCCGCTCCGGCAGAACAAAGCAGTGCTGAGAAATTCACAGTTAATTCAATGCAATCCTAAAGAAAGTGTTTACAATGGATGATTTATAAATATATCTCGAAAGTATTTGTGGTTAGGAGTGTCGCAAATATGGGTGGCCTGTAAATTTGGTGTGCTGGCACTGGGAAACTTTATAGCAGGCGACGAGGGGGAACAGAGAAGGAGGGAGCCCAGACGAAGCCCAGAATCACAGTGCGAAAGTAGAAATCATTATAGAGCCAGAACTTGAAGGAGCAATTGATAATCTAGGCCAAAGAGATGTCGAGGAGGGGATTACAGAGCGTGGAGGGACCAGGAAAATTGCTGATAGACCTGGGAGGATTAGAGATTGTATACCCAACCCCCAAGACGTCGGCGTTATGCGTGCGTGGCCGCGGCATGGTCGATAACAATCTTGGCGCAGTTGCCGTTGCATTCGTGTCACTCCAGTAGTGCTGCGCTGACTGCGTCCTGAGAGCGCGGCTCTGCGGAAAGTCAGCTGAGAGCACTACGGAGACCAGCTGAGAGTTGGCGCAGTTGCCGCTGTATTCGTGTCTCTCCGGCAGTGCTGCGCTGACTGCGTCCCGAGAGCGCAGTTCTGCGGAAAGTCAGCTAAGAGCACTATGGAGACCACATGAGTCTTCCCGATGAACCCGCATGGCAGAATCTCTTGGATGAAAAAGGTTGACGGGGTCTTTCCACCGCGGTTGAACTGTGCTGTGTGGTGTCATGGGCATGCAATGGCAAAAGTTCTGTGGCTCACAGTTGCACCAATGGGGCAAGCTAATCCAAGACATCATGCGGGAACCGCGGGCGCAAGAACGAGAGCAGACCTGAGCAAATAGGGTGCAAGAGCAGAGTAAAATGGAATGGAGATACATCTACATGTGGAAATTGCACCGCCGAGCAGCCATTTCGTTAAAGAACGGTTAATACTGCGGCGCAGTTGCCAAGCCCCTGATTTTGCGTGTGACCCGGAAGCACTCCGGCTTCGTCATTGTCCATGACACATCTGCATCGCCTTAGAGATCACTTTGATTTTTCACTTTTTGGCTGACGCACACGACTCACTCACTCCCCTCATGCCTGAACCCACTGAGGACGATTCAGTCCGCTCAGGCGCAAACGGCAAGCGCAGGAGATTGCCAGGCTCATGCGACATTTGTAGGAGGAGAAAAGGCGCGATATTCTAACTAATCACGATGTATTTATTCGGGAATTGACCGAGAGACCAGTACGATGCGACAGCGCGCAACGGGGGGGCCAGCGGTGTACGAATTGCGTCAGTAACCGAGCAGAATGCACACATGCGCGTCTGCAGGTGCGTGCATGTTGAATCACGCCGTGCATCGAGTCCACAACAATTTGCAGGGAGCGGAGAACAAAGCACCACAAGAACGGTATGCCCCAGCCTTGAAGACTGGGCGGGATCAGGTTGAAAGCATCCTGTCGACTTCAGTTGTCTACATCCCATCCAACGACCCTGCCGCGTCTCATCGAATGCTCGTCGAGGTCGCACAGTATGCGCGAAGTCTGGAAGAACAACTGGCGGCCCTCACAGACCCGCCTCCTACCACCCACTTGCCGACCGAATCACTCTCATCCGACACGGCGCCGATCGCCGACCGATATCTCGGAAAATCCAGCACCAACGAATTTGTCAAATCTGCAGTGAAGCATATCCATCAGAACTCATCGTACGTGGCCAGTATTCAGCGACCAGAGCTGTGGACCACCGCACCTCAACCAGTGCGTCTGCATTCAACTGGTATTTGATCCCTTGCGAGTTGACGCTACGCCCAATAGTGGGAGAAGCTCACGACGCAACGCCCGCAACACCTGTTCCCCGACGATGATTTGCTCCACAGCCTCGTTAAAATATACCTCGAACAAATCAACCCGCTGAGCGGCATCCTGCACCTTCCGAGCTTCCGCGACGCGCTCGCGGACGGCCTGCATGTCCGCGATCCGGATTTTGGCGCCGTCGTCTTGGTTGTATGCGCCTCGGCTAGCAGATACTCCACGGATCCCAGGGTGTTTCTCGAGGGCGCGTCCGAGTACAGCTGCGGCTGGAAGTGGTTCAGACAAGTGCAGCCCCTCCGTACTTCCTTTTCGCTCGTGCCCTCGCTGTACCAATTACAGCTCATTTGCGTACGTCGCCTCATCTTCGTTCCCGGCCTCAAACTCAATGACTACATGTTCAGCTCTCTGTACTGTATCTCGCCGGGTGCGCCGCTGTGCCCTCTTTCCAAGTCGTTGTTGACACGCAATTCTCCTGCATAGCATGTCCAGGCCCGAGGAGTGCTGGATCCTCGTCGGCCTCGGAATCCGCGCCGCGCAAGCCGCGGGTGCGCACCACCGCTCGGGGTACGCCCATATGCGCGTGGCGCCACTCGAGGCCGAGCAGTACAAGCGCGTGTATTGGATTTTGGTGACCACGGACGCGTTCATGAGCTCGTTTCAAGGGCGCCCGGCCATCGCGGGCGGCACAGAGTGCGTCTTTCATTCTCTCCGTTTCTCCGCGCTCTACCTTTTTTTGCTCATGGAGAACCCAGCGTCGAACTCGACTTTCCCATCGAGTGCGAGTCCGACGACCATTACGGGGGGTCGCCAGACGCGGTCCAATCGCCCCGGACGACACGCACGAGTGCCTTCCTCGGCGCGTTCCTCCGATTGGCGCTCATCTTCGAGCGCATCCAAGGGGCCGTCGTACGAATATAATCTCCCCCCTCTCTTGTCTTGCTGTCTGAAAATCTGACTTCGCGTCGAACAGTACCCCAGGGACGGGCGGACCTGCTCGCCCGACATCGTCGCGGATTTGATGTACGCTTGCTCCAGCTTGCTTCCTACCTCGACGTGTGCGCTGATGCAAACAATCCCAACCCAGTGCCGCGCTCAATGGATGGGTCGAGCTCATCCCCGAGCATCGTGCGTACATAATTTCTTCGTAAATAGCCACGGTCATCGTGGATGGATGTTGACTGTAAGATATATATATAGTGCTGTGGGATCCGTATCAAGAGAATCAGGTATGTACTCACTGCACTATATCTTCTCTCGTCTAGTGCCTCCCATTGACCGCCTCCACCTGATGCAGATCTTCCTCGACCAATCTGTTATTCTGTGCGTCGCGCCCTCTCTCTTGAACGTTCCCTATCCCGCGTAATATATTAAATGATATGCCAGATACACGACATATTATCACGGTAATGCATCCGCTCTGCTAAATTACTTATTGCATTCCAGACCCCAACTGATGCGGTGCTAGCGCAAATCCTGATCCACCGTCCATTCATCCAAGCGCCGGGGAAGGCGCCGATTTCAGACGTACGTCGTTCTTCTGTTCTGTGCCTTGCCTTCCTAACACCGCCAACATTCACTTATGTTATATGTTATATTAAGACGAACTTCCCCTCGCTCGCCATCTGCGCCAATGCCGCGCGCGCGTGTAACCGCGTCATGGACCTGCACGCGCGGCGCGGGCGCGGGCTCTTGCCGCTTGCGAACGTCATGGTACGCCGCCCCTCCCTCCCCGCGGACGAACGAAACGCGGTCCGCTGACTTGACGGTGGGGGATGGACAATAGAATGCGCTGTTCGACTCCGCCATCATGATTCTCATCAACGTGTGGGCCGTCGTCGGCCCAGGTGGCCCCGCGCGCGGACGCCGGAGGACTTTAACCGCGCGACGGCCGATGCACAGAATTGCGTGCGTGTGCTGCGGTTGTATGAGCGCCGGTGCGTCCTCACTGAACTTAAATACTATCCCATTCCATTCTATTTTCCGCGAGTCTGATCTACGAGCGGCAGATTCCGCGTCGCAAGGCGCAATTGCGATATCATCTCCGTGCTGCTCAACCTGGGCAAGACCTCGGCTGACGGATCGGGGCTGAAACGCCCACGCGAGCCACAGCCCGACGACCTGGCCCTGGACGTATTTCCTCCGAGCACATCCCAACACCCACCCACTGCGTCGTCGAACATTTTGCCTGTGGAGGAGGCCACCCCTGCGTCGTCGGGCATTTTGTCGGTGGAGGATGAAATACAGGCGCTGCAGATCTCGATGCTGGAAATGGACCCGCTGTTCGCGCTGCCACTGCACACCGAAGAGTTCGGCCGGCTGCCCGTATATGACTCGGTTGACTGTGATGCGGCTTTCGGGGCAGGTGGTGGCCCGCTGCAGCTCGGCATTCCGGATCTGTACCGTGACGCGTTCGAGCCCGGAATGCACTATGATCACGATATAGTGTCGATGGCGGATTTCGGTATGCTTCAAGATGGACTTGAGGGTGCAGGCCGAGAACAAATGCAGGCGGCACCGCAGTCATTCGACATACCTTCGGGCAACGGGTGGGTCCGATAGCGGTTCTGGATTGTTTCTGACACATGATGACAGGTGGGGGGATTGGTGCGCGTACTTGGCCAGTGTTGACGGCTTTGGTCAGGGGCCTTTTTAAGCCGCTCCACACGCGGATGCGCGGGAGTGACATGGGTGGACTTCAGTGTGCGGAACAGGGAAAGAAGCATACGTAGGGAGTGGGAGGATAACTCTGAAGTCACGAAATTTAAAGTTGTTATTATAATTTTTGGAAGATCCCAATTGCTTGAGCGCAGAGATGTCGACGCTTTTGCAAGATACACGAACCGAGCTTGGTTGGGGACTCACTTCCATCCATTCCCATGTCGTTTGATGTGATCCGGGAGAGTAGTGGTTTGAGTCCACTCAAGGACATTGGCTGACACTCTATTGTGCACGATTGGTTGATTATGGCCGTATGGAGTCTTTATCCAACTCTTCCGTAGCAATCGGAAGAAAATAAAGATGCCCATAGATTGGGTGGCTTGTCTCTTTGATATATTTTCCCGGGGCTAATTACTACTGGCATCAGTTTAATTGATGGTTATAGCTCTTAACGACTCAGGTACGTCGTAACGTGCACAATTACTGTATTATATTTCACGTATCACCCTGAATGTGCATCTCGCAATGGATTTGATTCACGTCGTTCTGGCGATAGCCGCCATAAATAAATTGAATACAAGTAGCATGAGCAAGACCCAGCTAAGGTCATTAGAATCGTGCGTGGACAAGGACACAGACTGTGCACGGCGCACAGCCACGGCTACACTTCGTAAATGGTCGAGGTATTGGGAGCGAACTCATCCTCGAGACGATAAATCCGTTCGTCGGAAAAAGCGTCCCACCCAAAAAAGACGTCCCAAAAGGGAAATAAACGCTCGTCGCACCGCGCAGTGCTACCGCACCCAGCACCATCGGTCGCTCCGGACATCCTGAGGGGGGTATCCCTGCGTGCTCGGTTTGAAATTTCAATCTATCAAATCACGCCTAAGTGCTTCCAGCCGTTATGGTAAGTAATACCTGCTTGCTCATCATTACTGCACCTAACGGCTGGACTCGAGCCTACTGTGCTCCTTTTTTATATGACGTCGATTTGATGTTGCCCACGCCTGTTTCTCAGAGTTTATGGAGGCATGGAGTGTCAATCTAAATTCGTACACAAACGTTGTACGAATAACGCACACACCAAATTGAACGTTATTTCAACCACTCGGAGTTTTCCGGTGACTGTGTTATGTGGTTCAAATTATTTAACATTGGATTTGGGATGTGGATTTCTCGTTGCGAAGAGTTCAATCACGGTCCAATTACCTATTAAAAGATCCCGACGCACTCATCTTCTGTTCATGAGAGTCTCTCGGTCCCTAGGTGAAAAAACAAGAAAATCAGGGTCCTCTCATCTTCCACAATCATCCTTAGCTTTCCTCACGTGTTGGCTGATTAAAATGGTGTTCTGTGCTTTGGAGCTGAAAACAGTGAAGTGGGGAACAAGGACAATTCTGGGGAGTGTCCCGTACTCGTTTGCCGTCCTGAGCATGGTCGGAACCAGGCGGAGAACCGCGAGAGCCGTTGAAAGGTAGTTGACCTGTAGACTGCATTGAAGATATCAGCAGTCAATTAGAGGAAATATATACTGGGACTGACGTTGTCTCCCAGCCATCCTAGGTCGTCGTGTGTTTGCGAGTCTCCATCGCAGCATTTGCAAACAGGATGTCCAGCCGCCCTCCGTCTTTTTCCCACTGGTCCCCGAACCTCGTCACCGACGCGAAATCCCCAAGATCGAGCATCCACAGCTCGCCCTTGGTGTATCCGGTCTCTACCCTGAGCCCTGCGAATTGAGTTAACAATGAGTCTCCTGAGTGAAAATTATGGAGGAAAAAAACGAACTATTAAGGGCTGCTTCTCCTCGAGGTGCGCTCCGGCAGGCAAAGATAATGCGGACGGGATTCATCCCTGCGAAATGCTTGACTGCTTTAAAACCGCGCCTTAGAGAATGATATAAATAAGAACTGCGGCAAGGTAAATAGCGCACGGCGCACCTAGGACACAGAAGGTTTCTCCCGTCAAATCCTCTTTGACGACAGGGGGCTGCTTTCCCGTCTGCTTTCGGATCCTCTCACGCATTCCAGGTTGCAGCATGATTCAAAATTGTGTTTGTGATTGGGTTGGGAGAGAGCGAAAGTATTATCGGACGATTCGCCATCATGCTCGTTTTTAAGCACGATGGCCGGGCTTGCGGCGCCGCGTCAGAGCCAGCGAAAATTGATCTTACCTGGTAGAGTCAGTTGGTAGGTGACTGACCACGGCGCCGAGTAATCATCCATGACACATTGCGGCGCCGACTCGCTCGGCGTCCTGGTTTCATTGTTTCTTTGATCAGTACTTACTCGGCGCCGTGGTCTATTCACTGGCCTTTTTTGCCCGTTGTCCAACAGGTAAGTTTTTTGCTGTGTCATTTCATCACAACTCAGTTCATAAGCGAAGAAGGTTGAGGAACTGGCCTAGCGCAACCTCAGTCAATTTCTTCTGGCCAAGGACCTGTGTGATTGCCATAAAATATGTATATTGCGACAGGTTGTGTCTCATCCCCTCAGGCAAAGGTTTTCGTATATTGTGCAGCGCCTCCATCTCAACAGCTGGTTCACAAACAAGTTGCGTCTCATTCCCACACCCAAGATGATGAGATTTCCCTGGTACAAATCTCGTCGCAGAACCGCAGCCTACCGCACAGAAAGCGGCCCGCGCGGAAAGCGCACCGCAAACAGCACGAACGCGGACAGCAGCGCCGTCAAAGCATTGAACACAAACACCAGATTGGGGTGCCCAATCTCCGACAGGAACGCGAACAGCGCGCCGTACAACGACACCGTCGTGATCATCGCCGTCGTCTGCGTCACCCTCAGCCCGGCGTAATGGAAGCGAAGAAGAATGTATTTAACGCACCTCGACGAGCGCGATGGCGGAGAGCGCGTCGCTCTTCCGGCTCGCGGGGACCATGTCGAGGAGGACGCCCTTGCACGCTGGCGCGGTGCCCGACGCGAGCGGGAGGATCAGCGCCCCGGCCCAGATGTGCGCGCTGGTGCTCGAGAAGACGAGCAGCCCCACGAGGAACGCGTCGACGACCATCCTGCGGCCGTGTCAGTACGGCGGCAAATGTACATGGAAGGTAGGGACGACGCACGAGTAGCGCAGGAACGCGAGGTCGAATGCGCTGCCGTACTTTTTGTCCGTGGGCGGGATGGCGTCTTGCAGGGTGGCGGGGCTCTCGGTTGTCGTTTCGACGGAGGCGACTTCGTTGGGCTCGAGGCAGTTCGTCTCCGTCAGTGGGCCCTCCGCGGGCGGAAGAGCTGGTGGAGCGGTGGCCGTGAGCTGGGAGAATAAGTTACGCCCACGCGCGATTATTCGCGGGAAGGCGAGCGTGAGGAAGGCGGCGCGTGACAGCGCATTGCCCGACATCCTGGTCAACATTGGTAAATATGAAATCTAAATTGCCATTGGACGTACAAGAATCCGTTGTCGCCCGGTTTGAACCCATACTGGTTCGTCGCAGTAAGCTGGAGCATCAGCGGCTATAAAGTAATCAGGGAAAGAAAAGCGGCCACAAGATGGCAACGCACCACATAGGCGGTGGCCATGACGGACCAGAAGGCCCCGAATGCGAGCAAAGGGAGGCCCCAGAATCTTCCTTTGCCGTCAGCGTATTTTGCGGGGAGGAAGATCCGCAGGCAGTGGAGGAATGCAAAGAGGGACTCGTCGTTCTTCGGCTCTTGCCCGGATGAGGAGTTGGGGTCGGTCTTGGATGGGAATCCCCCGGGCGGGATGTACGGCAGACAGAAAGCGGTAAAGAGTGTTGAGCCGACGAGGAGGCAGAAGGTTATTTCGAAGGGAGCAGACAGCCCAAAGAAATCGTTGCTCAGTCCACCGCATATGTAGCCTGGCGAGACTCTGTCACGAAGTATATATATCTGATCGTGCTTGGATACGCACCGTTTGCCACACCCAACATGGCCATCCCGGCCAGCACTCCAAAAGCGGCCGTTCGTTCCTCCGGCTCGACGACCTCCGCCATGTACGAGTTTGCTGACAGGAGATATCCAGCGCCGCCACCCAGAATGGTGATTAGCTGGGTGCATTGCATGACTGTTATTCCCAGCCGGCCGCCAGTCATCGCTGAATTTGTGTTGAGAATGGATCTCGAGATAACCGGGCGACTTACTGGCATATATCTGCGTCAGGTTCCTCAACGCGGGCCAGAAGGTCTGATTCACAATGGCCGTTCGCAAGCCCAAGTTCTTGATTTGCCATGTGGTAACGATGAGATTCAACGTTCCGCTGAACTGTTGATGCAAGTAAGCTACCAGTGTTAAACAGAGAAATTGAGACACACCGTCGTGAGCGTAACCATGACCGTGATATCCTTCGCTGTGCGAGTGTCTATCGCCGTAACGGCGCACGCGTCCCCAGTGCCCTCATACGGCGGGTGTGAGTCGTAGTACTCCTGACAGTTGAATATGCGATACGCGTAGAACAGCGGAGTGGCGGTCTTTGCACACAAGTCTTCAGTGAGAGCTTGCGACCGGAATAGCGCACAAACTCACAAAGGCAAACGTCGTGGAGAGCAGGAAGGTCGCGAGGAGGACGCGCCGGTATGGGCTGAAGAAGCCTTTGCGCTTCACATGTTCGTTGCCTGCGCCCTTGGTGAGCAGGGGCGTCCCCTCAGTTGCGGTCATGTCGGGTGGGAGTCGGTCGCACGGCCGCTTCGATATCTACCATCGTTATCGCCAGGAACATTCAGGCAGTTTCCGGGCGGTCCGACTTGGGCCCGCCACATGATAGAATTACAAACTCCGGACGCCGCGGCGAACTGTGAGTTCGGTAGTGAAATATTTGGAACTGTTCCCGGTGCGAATCACTGAGAATGAGCTAAGCAGACGTCAGCGAGGAGTCGGAGAATTGATCAAGTATGTGTGTTCTTACAGATTCCTTTTCACTTAGTTGGCTTACGCTAAAATCCAACCGTTTACTGAGTAGGGAGTCCAGGACCCTGAACAAAATTCAAACAATCCGGACGGAGGCTGAGTTTTCCCGAATCCCAGCAAAGGAACACAACATTTTCGGTACAAAATGCCTGTAGGTTTGGCCTGGTGGGCGGTATCCACAAATTCGAGCAGCTTTTCAAGTATCGGCCCTATGTAAATCATAAGCATGATTCTCAAGTGTAATTCCTCTTACGAGAGAACCAGATCGATGTCAAGTCATTGATGGCCGCTGAGGCCGTGCCTGCGGCACACCTCCGTCCTAACCACGACGAGCGCGCTGCTAAATGGATCCATTGTCCATTCTTTCAACCGTTCTATCGACGTCGATCGCCATATATCACTGGTTCGACGACTTGAAATCCAAGGAAAATGCTCTCCTAGACCTGAAGAGCAGTGTATCGTCCGTCAACCTCATCCTACATCCACTCCGTGAAAAGGCTGCAACTGGCGTGCTAGATTCGCAACCTGGGATCCTTGCATGCCTCCAGGATGTCGGTCAATGCTTGAACAATGCGCAGGATCACCTGCACGTCTGGCAGGAGTCCGAGGCTCGCAAGCGAGGCCCACTTTCCCGGCGGATCCTTGCGTTTTTGGATCCATCGCAGGTACTCGACATGCTCAAAGAAGACCGGGTGCGGCTCAATCAGACAGTTACCGCATTGTCCCTCGCGATCCAGCTTGCCTGGCTCCCTGGCCCTCAGGCTGCAGCACCGGTATCGCCACTCGACTTGATCGATAACCACGAAGTCAAGGCATTTTGGCGACAGATGATCGGAGAGAGCGGGTATTTTACCCCCAATTTTCAAAATTCTGTTTTTTGACATGACGCTGCAGCGCTTCTTCTTTTCGCTGCCCACTAAACGTGTTTCGTTCAGCGTTGAGCAATTGGATTGGGTCAGATATCAGCATCCCGGATACTTTGATGTTCCAGTTGGACGAGCAAGGCTTTGGGAGCGTGACACCTTCCAGCTTTAGCCGGTTTGTGGGGACTCAATCGGTCGTCCATGCGATCTCCCAAAAGACTCGGTCGGGTTTGTGCTCGGGAGCCCCAAATTGATCGCTGTATTAATACATTCTACTCAGTTCTGTCAACTCCGCAAGGCATTCCCCTCATCGTCTGGGTCTCTGAAGATCTGGAAATATACCGCTCAAATATCGAGTATGCTGAATCCCTGGGCATAAAAGTCGTGTCATTCTCGTCTCTCGCCGCCGTCACATCCTGGATGGAACTGAACGAACGTGAGTCCGTCCAGTCCGTGTATTATTCAATCCGCAACTGAACTTCCCATCGCAGCGTTCGTGCGTGCGGTGGCCGGCAGCCACCGCCTGCGGTTCGTATCTGATGCTACGCGCAACGAGGGTGGGATCTTCAACCCCGCTGCGGGCGAGCTGCTCCTTCGGCACATCAGAGGGTACGCCCTCCCGTCGCCGTGTCTGATATTCGCGCCCACCGTCGCCACGACGGGGTACGTGCTGGCGTACACCCGCGCGGGATCAACCGCCGACCCCCATATCGTGCGGGGATACATAAAGGCGCTGGCGGACGGCGTCCGCGACGTCGAGTGGGTGGGCTTCGATGTGCGTTCGGGTGGGGAAGCCGCAGAGTGGCAGCCTGCTGCCCAAACAGGCGCTGCGCACCGATGCTTCAACGTCAAACCACTCTTGGTGTACGTCACCGGCACGAAACCGGCGCAGGACCAGGTGAACATCGACTATGCGGCGTCGCTCGGGCTCACCGTCGTCAGCCTATTCAGCACCGTCCAGCTCCGCCAGTACCTCGAGACCAACCAAGGTGCGTCTCGCGTGCTGCTGTGGTCTCCGATCCTCCTGATTTAGATACGTTGTCGTGGCGCAGACGAGCTGCGCCGAATGGCCACAGCCCACCGTCTGCGGTTCATCACGCAGAACGTGCGCCTCGAGAACGGAGTGCCGGTGCTCGGCGCAGGCGAGGACGCGATGAAGTGCGTGCGCGCGCAGGGGCTCGCCGCGCCGGTGCTTGTGCTGTCCACGTCGAGCATCGCCGGCACGCGGTTCGTGGCGTCGTATGGGCGTGCGGGCTCGACGACGGATGCGCGGGTTGTGCGCGGGTTCGTCGAGGCGCTGGCCGCGGGCGTCCGTGACACGGAGTGGGTCGGGTTCGATAGGAAATTTGGAGCGGCGGCGGAATAGTTCGAGGTTGTTTTATCTGTGTTCCAATGTATTCAGCCGTCTTGCACTATTGTCAGGTTGGGCGCTATTAATCCTTGGGCGGCTGAATTGTTTGCAAGATCGGCTGCTTCTCGAATACTTGTTTGATGGTCCGAAGTGCTATTACAGGATGTAGTGTACATGAGGAGCTATGCTCCAGCGGACGGGATATACAATATAATGACAGCCTACCGCTTGGATTTGAGGGGGGAGTTACACCTCCAATACTCCAAGTAATGTCCGAGGCAAGAACACCACCTCAAAGAACAGACAGTGGGGGGGGGGATACGGTGGCCACCCCACGGAAAATATGGATAAGGCTAGAATGGGTGGCGGTAAAATACCAGAGTTTGCCCTATTACACAAATTCAATTACATTGCTCGTGTCGCGTTGTATAGCTAAACTCAAACATCGTTACCACGCCAGAAACATTCAGGCAGTTTCCGGACGGTCCGACTTCGGCCCGCCACATGATAAGAATTACTCCGTACGCCGCGGCGAACTGGGTTCGGTAATGAAATATTTGGAGCCGTTTCCCGGTGCGAATCACTGAGAACGAGCTAAGTAGACGTCAGTGAGGAGTGGGAGAATTGATCAATGCTGACTTGGGGCATCGAACAACATCGGCCCGAAGTACTTATGTGTGTTCTTACAGATTCCTTTTCACGTAGGCTTACGGTTTTTGAAATAAATAAAAAACGGCGTACCGCACGAAAAAATATGGATAAGGCTAGATTAGGTGGCGGCATAAGTAATGGCAGGGTTGCCTCTCGAAATCCTGTTCTCCGGAATATGTACATTTCCTCAATACGTAGGACATGGTTCAACAGCAAATTCGGGACCTGGAAACAGTGCCGCACCACTGCGACTCCAACACCTCACACAACTGAAAACAATCGCTTTGAAGCCCCAAATCCGGCTTCCAAATAATTGTAACCCCAACAGTGAATTCAAATTTCGGTTATATGGCACATATAGTGTGCAAAAATTATCAGTTGACAACTGTCGATGCAAACAGGAAAGTGCCTTGCAAGCTGGCACTGAACCACTAAATGAATGACAACTTTGTTAGTGAAAAACACCAGTGAGAAGAGACTTCCCTGAGTACAATGCATTGTTAGTGACATTGGAGGCAACGTCCTCAGGCCTTCGTCTTGGTAAAATTCCTCGAAATTGATGTCGATCCCATGCCGAAATCCATAAAGGGAAGCCAGTCGGTTTTCTGACAGGCTGACACCGGGAGCAGCTAAAATCCATCCCAAACAACGAAAAAATATCATTTTACTGAATCTGGGGACCCTGCAGTCAACCCTCTGGATTTAAACCATGCAAAGGATACCCTGGCGTAGAGCGGAGATTTGCAGTCTGTTTGTAAAGCTATTGTTGGAGGATGGACTTATGATAACATCCAATTTGGCCAGGTCCATCTGAAGTGGTTCAGCACTTGCATAAATTCATGAGTGCAAGTTTAACTTGGTTTGCCGTGCCGATGCCGGAAGTTGAAATGATGGGATCAATAGTGGCGATCAAGCTACGATGTGAGCGATTATTAAGATTTAACATGTGCGCTGCGTGGAAGTTGTCAGGCAGAATTCTGAGATGTCCCCCAAGTAAGTAGATTTCATTGTAATCTGTTTTCTAAAACCCTGTAAAATATAATGAATTTTTTGTACACCATATCGCCCATACGGTTAATCAAGTTAATGAATGCAAAACTACTGCCTCAACTTTCAAGTCTGGGACATCTTTACTACATGGACAACGCACGGTGAGTCTCAAAGAAAAGAATTCATTATTGCCATGCAGATACAAACAGCTCTCCTCCTGCTAGCCCAGCGCCGCCTCCATCTTGGGCAGCAGCGACAATTCACTCCACCACCAGATCTGCGAGCTATCCTGCTCGGCCCAGGCTGCGCCCGTCCAAAACGTATTGCGCCGGCCCTCGAGCGCATAAAGCTCCTTGTAGAAGCCATTTGCAACATCGTGCGGCGCCGCGGCGAGGCGAAAGGGCGCGTGAATCTTCAGAAAATCAAACGTCACGTTAGCAGGGTCGCCCGCGGCGTTGCCGTGCGCGATCAGGCGGTCAATCTCGCCGTGGATGAGGGCCTCTACGTCGGCATCGGTCCAACCGCTCTCCTCGAGCGCGCCGAACGTCGCAGAAAAGCGCCCCTCGGGCAGTGGCGAGTACATAAAGGCGCCCGGAAGCGAGAGCAGGTTATCCGGGGTGTGTGTGCCGATGTTGGTATAGTGGCTGGTGTTAAGCCCCGGGTGCGCAAAGACGGTGACACCGTACGTGATACCGTGCAGCTTGGAGAAGACGGCACGCTCGTGCGCGTCGAGGTCCATGTGTGCCGATGCGAGCGAGGCGAGTGAGGGTGGGATGGCGACGAGCAGCTTGCGGGCTTTTATGAGTGTGGTCTCATTACCTGACAACGCCGAGGATGTAGAGAGCACGCAGACGCCGCTGGCGTCGCCTTCTTTTTCTTCTGCCAGCCCAAAACACCGGCCAGAGCGGTCAACGTCGAGCACGGTGCTGTTGAGGAACACGTTCTGCGCGCCGAGATACGCGGCAGCGGCCGAGTAAATGTCCTGGTTGTTGCCCGAGGCAGCATTGATGAAGCCCTTGACGATAGCCTCGACGAGCTTTGGGTCGAACCCGTGGATCGCGTGGTACGTTGGCAACTGCCATAGGTTGCCACTATTCTGCGCGATGCTCTCGTAGAACTGCAGCATGGAGGTGAAATTGTGCCGCGCCGCAAAGACCGTAAAAGGTTCCAGCAGCTCGTCCGGCACGGGGTACGTCAGGTTCTCGTACGAGAGCGTGAGATATGGGTACGTCGCGTTGGCGAACGCGGCATAGGCCATCAGCGCGGGGAGGAACGAGTCGGCCTGGGCCTGAACGTCGAAGCCGGGCACCGTCTTTCCCGTGGCCAGGTCGAGGAACACGTCGCTCGTTCCTGCTCCCATCACTACGGGTGCCGTCGGCACGCCGAGTAGTGAGAAGTAGGCGTTGTTGAAGGTGTTGTTGTAGTAGATAGTGACGCCGAGGTTGAACGGCGCGCCAGTGGCCGGGTCATGGTATGTCTCGACGTGGCCGCCCAATCGGCCCTGCCGCTCGAGTACAGCAACGGACCGCCCGCGGGCAAGAAGATTGACAGCCGCATACGTCCCCGACGAGCCGCCGCCAATGACGACCACGTCACGGGAGATGGTCGTGTAGTCTGGTGGAAGCGAAGCAGCTGCGTGCGCTAAGATAAAGGCGGAGAGGAAGGGGAGCAGAAAATACCCCATTCTAGGCTTCACGCACTCGTCTACCCAATGTGCCAACTATATACATGTGGGCTCCGGACTTAAGACTGATAGCCGGACTCTCCCCAGTCCGCTGTAGTCCGATCATCCAATTTGTCATCTAAAGACTGTGTTCGACATACGCAGGATAGCATTCATTGTTTATTTATACGCATTGTTTTCCCATGAGAACTGAAAACCGACAGGAAAGCTGACAGCTACAGAGCTCCCGGAAGTTTTGTGTTCCACCGCCCTCGCTTATTTTAGGACGCGCGGGAGTTATCAATGCCTGTACAAGTCGAAATACACCAAGGCTTGTCGTGCTATCAATTCAACCTTAAGCTTCTCCATCTTCGCACATCCGGAATTATCGCTCATGAAGGCGGGCAGTGACCATCTGGCTTGAGGATACGTAGTATGTGCTTAAGGCCAACTCCGATCACGTCCGATGTATCAATCTCGCTTGGGAACACACATCAGTAGCCGGACGTATGGAAGACGGAATTTGGGGGCGTAGCTGTGTGGCCACCTCCTTATCACTTACCCTAATGTCTGGCTGGGGAAGTAGACGACGTGACGCTGGGCTGAGTATCTTCTTTCCATTTCGTTTCTCATTTTTATTGCGTTACTGATTCAGCTTAGGACCAGATCGAGAGCCTTTTAAAAAAATTGTACGGCACCCTTTTACCCTTACTCCACATGCCGAATGGAGCCCCCCATCCTCGGGCCGGCAATGATGTCCCTCGAAGATTGGAAAATAAACGTTATCGAGGAGTTGGGGACTAATAAATGCTGACTTGAAGCATCGAACAATATCGCCCCAAAGTATGTGTCGTCTTCTGTCGTCTTACAGATTCCATTCACCTTAGTTGGCTTACGGTTTTTGAAACAAGTAAAAAACGGCGTGCCGCGCGGAAAAAAATATGGATAAAGCGGTGTTAGATTAGGCGGCAATTCAGTCCGAGATCAGCAGCATAATACCAGAGACTTTGCCCTAGTACACAAGTTCTTGCATCGCTTGTACAGCTAAACTCGACCTTTAGCACGCTATGTCTCACCGCCCCGGCGTGTAGGGCTCATTGGTCTTGAATATGAGCCCCGGCTTGCGCTGCGCGAGATCAAGTATCATCTCCGCGAAATAGCTGTTTGCCTGGAGAGGAGAATCAGATATCATCGCCTGAATTTCGTGCGTGATTTTGTTTAAAGAAAAGGACCTACCCAGGCGAACCACGGCCGTGTATACACCCGGTCCAGTGCAGGGGAGTAGATTGACTGGCCTTCGTGGATGAGGCCCAGACCCGCGGTGTTCTGTGATAAACAAGTATCAAGTATCAGATGGACTCCATGAGTGTGAGACAAGGACTTGGACCGAATCCAAGTCCTGGGGTTGAAGACGTACATTGGCTATCTGGTACAAAGACCGCAGAATTTCCTGGTCGTCGTCCGTCCCGAAGATCGAGGAAACCAGCGACATAGGCCATGGGTGCCACGCGTCGACATGCGGGCCGCTATACATAAATTTTCCCCGGTTAGTCACCGAATAAAGGAAAAGAGGAAACCTCGCACCCGATTCCGCTGAAGGTCTTCCCTGCGGCAAAGTAGGGGTTCTTGTGCGAGAGCAGGTGTTTCCGGGTCGCGACGTATGCGGGATTGTGCTTGTCGAGGAAGCCAAGGTACGGCAGCGAGAGGAGGGACTGGTGTGCGCGATAATTAGACTGGGGAAAGAAGAAAACAGGAAATACACACGGGAACGTTCGCGTCGTCCATTATATATCTGCCGCCGAACCCTTCAAAACGCATCAATGAACTAAAACTCGCATCGCCACGGGGAGACGCACCGTTCGTCTCGTACGCGAAGATATCGTCGGCCAACTAGGCGCGAAGGAAAGAAAATCAGCCCACGAGGACACCTCGCGCAATTTTCTCCGCTCACCGTCGTCGCCCACACCGCTTCGTGCACACGTTTACTCAGCACCGTCGCCTGCGCGCTGACGTTCTTTCCCTGCCCGGTCTTAGCCTGGCCCGAGGCGGTGAGGATATCCGCCAGGTGCGCGAGCTCGACGGAGAGCATCGCGTTCGCGGGCGTGAGGAACGCGAACATGCTCAGGTCGTCGCTGGGGCGGTGGTGCGTGCCGACCAGACCTGCGGACCGCAAATTCGTTAGTATATACATAGGCGAAGTAACCGGCGTTTTTTCACTCCGGAAGCTTAGAGTTGGAGACCCCACGTACCTGTGTACGCTTTCGGCTCCCCGTTTCCCTTGTTGTCCACAGCGGGGCTGAGCGAGGCGCCACCGCCCGTCCAGTTGTAATACGAGATGAAGTTGTAGTCCTCGTCGAACGAGGGTTGCGACTGCTCGTTGATGACGCGAAATATTTGGACGATGGCGGAATACCCTGGGTGACGTGTTAATGAAAGCCAAGATTTAGATTTATAGGTAAAGGAGGAAATAAAACACGGCGAGAAGAAAACTTCTCGACGTGGATCACGCTTAAATAATGGACGAAAGAAAAGGCGCACTACGCACAATCCGCATTCATGAACGACGCGTCTTTCGTCGCGCCATAGTAGGATCGCGAGAGCTTCAGGAACCCGCAGAGCGAGTCGAGCTCGTACTACTCGCGAGTTAATGATGAGACAAGGAGGAGTTTCAGGCGTACTTTGCACTCGAACACGGTCTGGTTATTCACCGGCCTAAACAAGTCAATTACGAGAAAAACGAATCTCCCAGGAGCACGGACGGGTTAACAGTTACGCCATCCGCATAGTCGTTGTGGCTCGGGGAGAGACCGGATTCGGGCGGGGGCTGGAAAGCACCGTCTGTAACGAGGGTGAGGATAACTATCCCCGGAAACACAGTGTAAACTCACAGTACGGATATTCTGCGACGTAGCGCGCCTCGTTGTTGATCACTGCTTTGACGAGCGTCGCTAGCGCCGGGTCGGAGGACAGCAGCGGGGTATAATGGGCGAACTGAGAAGCATGAGATGTAAGTCGCCTTGGTAATAAATTAGAGCATACCTGGTTGGCGGTGTCGCGCAGCCACTGAGCACTGGAATAGTTATAATTAGCTGTTCAGGCGGAGTGGGCGATGAATTTGACAAACGTGATATCCTGGGAGGGAAAGTTAGCAATTAATGACGAATTTAAACGGGCCGAGTCGCACCCCAGTGATGATGAACGCGAGGTTTTCTGTCTGGTAGTGACATTTTATTATATTAGTGCGATAACAGAGCAGGGAGGTGTGGTGCACGGACAGCGTTAAAATATTTTACAGTCGTATCTTTTGAACGATTGGTTCAGCGTCGACTAGGACTAATGTAAGCGCGGACTTGACGCACCCAAGGTATTGGGGAACGTGTTCTCGAAGAGACGCGCGAGATCGGGGTCCTTCAGCCGTGTCTTCATATCAGTGATGACTTTCTGAAAAGTAAGCGCGTGAGCTGGGTATCAAATTGGATCAGGAGCAGACGCACCTCGACAGACGTGCTGTTGAAAGTCCGACAGCCTGCGTCAAAAGTAGTGTGAATAATAGCTCTATGCGATTTCCTGGATGACGCACCGGGGCTGGGACGCATGTACGGCAGGGCTAGTGGTCCGGTTGACGGGTTACCCTGTGGGGTCTGCGAAAATAGCGCTCAGCACACCGGCCCATACGTAAAACGGCACAGGATTCGAACCTTTGCATAGGTGGCGTAGTCAGGGCACTGGGCGCAACCGCCCTTGACCAGCGCAGCAGCCAAGACGGCGGCGAATCCGAGTTTCATCGTGACTTGTAAACGCGGTGGATGTCCTGCACCGACGATTTGACCTGGCTGCTTTTAAATGGCGGCAGAGCTGGGGAATTTTGAAATTCGTGTGATAGCTGGCAGTTGGAGAGGGCGCTTATCAATCGCCAGCCAATCATGGCGGTCAGAGCGGATCAGGCGGAGTGAGAGCGCGCCGGGACTGCTTGGCGAGTAGATAACGGCTCCAACGATTCAAGTCGCCGAGTCCGTAGGCAATCTTCCTTCTCCATAGAAATATTGGCTAGCCGATTTGGCCCTAAACCAAATCTGCACGATGGAGGCATCTGAGGCTGTGCTAGGGCGCCAATCGAGCATCAGAAGACAAACATGCCACATCATCAGCACTGCCCCAACGCTTCTTTCCTCTTACGACCAGCTCGCGACAGGGTCCCCAAGCATAAGCTTGGAAGTCAACCTGCTTTAATTGGAAATCCGAGTCCGAAGTCGGTCGAAAGCAGACTTATGCCACCTTTAACGGCGCGAACCGACTGGTTTCTGATACTTAGGAGTGAAACTGACCATCCCACGCGATCCACAATGGCGACAAGGTAGGTAGAATTCTGTGGCATTACGCGGCAGTTCAACTCAGGATCACCAATTTCAGGAAATATTCCGAGGCACGTAGATTACCTACCTCATCCGACGACATCAACTCTTCCATGCTCAGTTCTTCTGGAATTCTACCACAAAACGCTGGATCTCTCTATACATCCCAATGAGGACCGAAAATCAATTTGGCTCGTTGGTACCCCATCGTATTTCTCGTCGTTCACTGGCGGCGACAAGGCGGCGATGAACCTAACTTCAAGGAAATCTCCTTCAAGTGTGTAAACCACCGCCTCAAACCAGTATTCATTTGGCCGCATTTGAGGTACGGAAGGTTTAAGCTAATTGTCTCCCGCTCCCCGAACTACGCAGTCTCCGACTAATGAATTCTGTCAGTGCCCGGACGAGTTCGACCAGTGTTCCCAGGCTGTGCAATGCCGCTGGCGTATTTCGCATGCTGCGGGATCTAATACCATTCGCGCAGACATTGCAAACCGTTCTACTTAATTACAGACTGCGGACGTGTTGAGCTGTGCCTCGAGGCTAGCAATCGGATGCGGTAGATGAGCAAAAGGTAAGCACCGCCCAGAACACGTCATGTCGGGATCGTCGGGAGGCGGTGCGGAATTTGCACAGCTTCCCGTAGATTGCGCATTTGTCGCATCTGATGAGCATCTTCTCCGGATCTCGGTTTGATCTGATCCTCTCTTGTCAAATGCATTCTCGATTCCAAGTCGGCTTCATCGGACTCGTTATACTGTTCGCTTCCTCTAGGACTTGCTATCAGACTATTCCCAACTCCGCGACGAAACCAGTGTCCATGCACTGCCGCCTCCGCAAAGCTGTAAATCCATCAACCATTGACGTCGGTTGCCCGCTCACATCCCCATATAGGTGCGATGAACCCTTTTATGGAGAAAGGCTGTGTGCGGAATGTCCATCCGGAGGCGGTATCTCCCGTCATGGCGGGATCTACAGGCCCAAACAAGCATTCACCCCGATTTAAATAGAGCGGAGTCTCGTGTCTGCTTCTCCCCAACACTCAAACACCCTCTCATCACTGAGATACATGCCAGGGAAACACGCCCGTTTCGCCACAGAAAACACCTTCCATTCGCCGCCTCCCCTACTTGACTCGTCCCATTCATCTGGGACGCCATTAACCCCGCCATCTCTTCCGTATGCCAGCCTTCCTCGTCCCACCTCATATGCCCCTCGCCGCTCCTACACGGACTCATCGGCGGCGAAAGCACGGGCACATAAACTGGTCGCATTCTCCGAGTCCCCTCTCCTCAGCTACGACATCTCGCTGCATCCCTCGTCGATATCCACCCACCACCACGGCTTGTCGTCGAGCACCTTCCTCGAGCCCGCCATTTATCCTCCCCAACTCACCATGTCCATCGTCACGCCACACCTCCCGTGGTCCATTCCCGTGGCAGCCTCCAACGGCCGCTACATCACCGTGGCGGATGTCTTGTCCACCCTGTACCGCACGCTCCGCGTTAATGTGACCCCTGCGGAATTCCACGGGTTGAAGACACACAAACTCATGCGCCGGGTGACTGCTGCATACACCGACCGCTACACGCGACTGAAAGGACATCGCGGGTACGGGGACGAGAAGACCGGCGGCGTAAAACGCGTCGATTTCCTGATGGGATGCACGAGATTCCATGGACTGTCCCCAGCCGGTGCGGCTGATGTATGGCGGATCCACGTCTCATAATCATATACCACATTCTACATACCCCATATATATGCTAAGGCATTATGATTTCCACTAGTTTTATGCTTATGTACTATGCTATTCCCGATGTTTTCGTCAAATTCACAGCGTCAGATGATCTGCTAGTGAGAATTATGGAGTCCGACTTTGATTTATATATATAATTATGCGCAACTCTTTTGATGGACTGTGAAAACCAACCGCAGGATCGGCGTGCGACAACCAACGCCAGTCCAAACCGTCGGATTTCTCAAGGATGTGTAGGAATATTAGTCTTCTACCTCTTACTTTGTCTAGGGCTGGGAGATGGAGATCAAAATTATTCCAGACTTCTACTGTCTTGTTTCGCAGAAATGGAACGGCAGACCCTTCCGAGCTTGGTGCAAATCCAAAAAGGGGGCCAAACAGACGATTGAATGGGCAGATCGGACGAGGTGGAGCCGCATGGCGATGCGACGAGGGACAGGGTCCGTGAAACGGAGGCATAGTGAGTGAGACAGGGTGAAGTTCGGAAGAAGGTGATTGCAAGGTTGATCATCTGGAAAGGGCGTCCGATCCACGACTGGCGCGCAAACGCGCATTTTACCTCTGGGGAAATCACCTCAAGCTCACAGGCCCCGCCAAATTTACCTTGAGAACCCTCGCATCGGGATTCGGGAAAGCGCCCACCGACCCCACCATCGACCCCGTCATTAGTTCCAGTTGAGGATGAATTAGTTTACAGTTGTATCACGTTAGCATGGACTCTATAATATATTTATTGTTCGAGCATTTGGATGTTTAATATCAGATCACGACAATCGTCACCATTCCCAATCCAGTTCCAACTGTAACCCACGGGTTCCATTTCATTTTTTGAGTATTCCACTTTCATCTTGCCTGAACTTCACTTTCAACCCACTTGGAACTGATTTCAGCGTTTAATTGAAGCTCAGTGCTACCTAATTTTGACCCCAAGAAATAAACATCTCAACAGTTACATTCAAAAAGGAAGTCGGTGTCGAGTTTTATACACACGAAGATTAACTGAATCGAACAATCAAAAGAGAAGCCTTACCTCATCTTTATAGCAACCTGTGGGTTGAAACCTAATGAACAGAAGGTTGTCTCGAGCTATACCCGATTTGAATTGGTTGTCCAGGTGCAAGCATGCGTGCACACTGCTTCTTAAACCCGCTGGTTAAATTTAATACATTCCGCTGTCGCGTACTTAGAGGACAAGATAGAATTATCATCGCATATATTGTAAGTGCTCGTGTACGTGTGTGAAACTGCGAGAATTATGTCAAGTACTCCCACCAGCACAAGTCTTTGAACCAAAAATCAGCGTTGCAATACGATCCATCGTTGATGACCTCCACAAAACGTCGCACCCTCAGTGTTGAAAATGTTCAGCTCCTCTCTAAGAATCATAGATGTTTTATGAACTCAAAACTTCGTTGACGATGTCACTCGATCTCTGTGATTGTACCGTGAGCTCTAGGTTCGATGTTCCGTTGAAATTCGTGGGAATAATTTGCCGCTGGACGTTGCAAGGATCCATTGTGGACACAAAATCCACGATTTTTGAACAACCACTCGACTGGTTTATCAGTGGCTGTTGGTCGCAGGGATCCTAGACATATAATTTATATACAGGGCTAACGCGAAGTCACATTCGATTGGCCGTCGGTGATATACCATTGGAGATAGATTTTACTGGCAAGCTTCAAATTTCCGGTTCATTCCGAGAAAAACTTCAATAATGACAGGAAGGAATCAGGTTCCCTGCAGCCTATGTAAGTCTTACCGACGTAGATAGGTCATAAATTTGTAAGGACGCCGTTGAGCCGTCGGTGATAACCGTGCGGAGTTGAAAAAAACGTGTTTGAAAAAGTCACGTCCCAACTCTTCCCTCTTCCTCCCTTCTTCCTCCATCCTCATTCTGGCCCTAAATTCTGGCCCTATAATTTCCACCGCGTCACGAATTCTCGCTCCTCCGCATCATATTGTATTATGGCCTGTGCCAAGACACTTAAGGAAGCCACCCGGCGTCAGCGGCGAGCAACACCCGTACAGTGTACACCTTCTGTACATATACCCGGAGACCCTTATGGGAGTTTGTGGTCGGCCACCTCCCGCCGAATGAAAACAGTTGTGCTACAAGGGGAACACCATCTCGAGTCTTTAATTGCTGGCGAAGCCCCCATCGACCTGGCCGTCTGCCGTAATTAACAAGCATATAAACGGGATGTGCTTATCGACCTCGGCACATGCCCACCAAAGGCAGTGTCGAGGTGCGTCAACCGCATCCCGTCCATCAATCAACTCCTGCATGTGGATAAAATCCCAAAGAGCCTACGTTAGAGCCGCAAGCCTTGCGAAAACTGTTCGTTATATATTAGATTCACTGGGCATCGTGTGGCCTGCTGATAGTCGTGACCAAAATATATACCGGTTTGGCAGATGCCTGATCTCGACCGCAACGTTTCCACCTTGGTTGCGCTCCACCCACCATTCGGTCTTGTCCGCGTTGTTATGAGGATAAGATAGATTCCGGTTGAATGATCCTTTGATTTCCTAAGCGGGACCGGCCGTGTAATCCTACCTACCTACCTACCTACCGGCTCCCACGCGTGATATCGGTAGTTCGAAGTTGCCATGCGAGTGAAACAATGTACAATTGACAGAATGAAATGCAGGGATGCAAACGGAGAGTCGTAGACATGATTCAGGCACACAGAGATGACAACAAGTCAGGATAGTATTTTATTAAAAATTATACAAGTCTAACTGGACTTTAATGATTATAGTGCGAAAGAGCGAGGGAGCGCGGAGCGCAGGACGGTGGGCAATGACCGTGATCTACCTGGTTGCACATAAATAAAAAACAATAAATAGTGCGCAAACCAGAAACCAAAAAAATTAACGGAAACCCCGAGATGAAATAATGAGTGTGGGCTGCGAGAGTTTTGGAGCGTTTGGACAAGCAACGATTATGCCTTTGCAGCAGCGATGATGACATCGGCCGCCTTCTCGGACATCTGTGCGCCCGTAGTCAGTATCGTTGGTCAGATTCACAGAACGAGGTACGAACCATGTACGTGGGCGTAGCGACAAAGAATCCGGGAATCGTTGGCCAAGAGCTGATGTCGACCACGCGCAAGTTGGCGACGCCGCGAACCTTGAAGTTACCATCGAGTACGGCCATGGGATCTGCGGCAAGTCAGTACCAGCCACCTTAATCGAAACATGTAGACGCACCAGAGTCGATACCCATCTTGTTCGTGCAGCATGCGTGGTGACCTGAGTGGAGAGAATCGAGATGAGTCTCGGACATTGAGGACGCAGAATCTGACTTACCAAAGACGTTCTCCAGAATGTGGTCCTGGATCTCCACGTCGGTCGTGACATCCGGGGTAGGGAAGATACGCGCATCGACATGGGCGTTGAGATCGCCGTTCTCAACGACACCCCAGGCAGATTTGATGCCGGTCATAACTGCGTTGATATCAGACTGACCACCAGCGGCCTCGAAGTGGCGCTTCTCGATGTGGAGCAGGTCCTGGGGGTCGCTACCAGTAAGGCTGACCGAGCCGCGCGAAGAGGGGTGCGCCTTGAGAACCACAGCCGTGAGGACGTTCTTGTGCTCGGCGAGCTCCTGCGCGAAGCCGTGGAAGAAGCCGCGGAAGTAACCGGTCAGCCAGTAAGTGAACAGGTCGGGCTGCGTCAGGCTGGGGTCGCTCTTGGCCATCGTGGTGAACAGCGCTGGGCCCTGACCGTAAACACCGTTCTGCCAGTTGTTGAGGCACGGGTCGTCCTTGACATCGTAGAGGAATGTGCAGCCGTTCAAGAGGGTGAAGTTCTGCTTCAGGCCCCAGATGCTGGCAACCTCGTCGTGATCTGTTTGAATGGCATTCAGCAAAATGCTTGAGCGCGCGAAAGGTGAGTATTTTACCTTGAAGGTTCTGTCCAACACCGGGAAGGTTGACGACGGGGGTGATGCCAAACTGCTTGAGTTCGGTTTGGTTACCAATACCAGAAAGCTGAGATACGATCAGAGATTGTGGACGTAGAACAAGTGGTATCATACCATGAGCTAAAAAGAACACGTCAAATTATATTTTAAACAAAATAAGAAGGAGACACTCACCAGTTGGGGAGACTGGAAGACACCGGCGCTGACGATAACCTCGTGGCGGGCAGTCACAAGCTTGGTGGTCAATTTGCCCTTGCCGGCGAAGTTGCTTGCGACGGCGATGGCCCCTCCCACAGCAATGTTGACTCCGAACGCAGTGGGCAAGCCGCCACCGGAGGGAGTGCACAATGCGATCTTGGTAGCGAGGGTACTGTAGGAAATCGACAGCTTGCCTTTGGTGGCCACCTGAACGTCGGTGAGCCGGCTGCGCACGGAGGTTCTGTTGCGGGTGTTGTCGATGGTGTAGCTGGGGTTGCCAACACCAACAGCGGCGACGTTCGCGATGGCGTTCACATCGGCGATACCGGGACCGGACGATGAAATCGTGTTAATGACGCTGAGGAACTGCGTGTCTAAAATAAAAATCGTAAACGTCATATACACGGAGTTGAACGGATTGTGTTTTACCGTTGAAGGTCGGGGTCAAGATTACGGAGGTGGGGTTGGTAGTGGTCTTCAGCCATCCGTTGAAACCGTGGTCCTGGGTGTCGGTGGAGGCGGCAGAGAGATCATCCTCGATGCGGTTGAAATAGTTGCGCATGTTGCTGTACGACCAGGTTTGGTCGTTGAACATCGACGCGAGGTTGTTGAAATCCTGCTGGGTGTCGGCGACGTTGTTCAACATGGCATTGTGAACCTGTAGTGGGATGCCTCAGCACTTGTATGGAAGTGATCAACGAAGTGCACCGCACCGTGGATCCGCCTAACGCACGGGCGCGGGGATACCAAGCATTGTTGCGCGGGAACTGAGCGCCGGGGGAGAACTCATTATAAGTATAAGCTAACTCGATCGCGGGGTCTGGAGTGAGAGCAAGGATCAAGAGCTGGAGGCTAAAAATGAATGAGGGAATGTACCTTCCACAGAACGCCCAAAGTATAAAGGAATCGTCGTGTTGACGCTGATAACGTTGTTTCCAGCTTCAACCACGAGAACTAGATGAATACTCGTCAGTTTTCGCTTCTCATGAGCGGTCCATATGTACCAGAGAACCCGTTTTCTGCCAAACGAGCAGCAAGGGGTCCACCACCCACACCCGATCCAACAACAATATAATCAAAATTTGCGGCGGAGGCCGGGGGGCACACCGGCAAAGTTGCAGCCTTCGCAATAGAAATAGCGAGAGAAACGCCCGCCAAGAGGCGAGACACGGAGGGAGAGAACATTGAAAAGAACAAGGGAGGGGAAGGAAGGGCGAAAGAATGCAGTCAGCAACGGGACTTGGGGAGTTTATATTCCAGAGCTGTCAGGTAATTTACCCCCGCTGGACAATGCCCTGCTCGCCGGGGATAAGCAAGTGGAATCAAAACGAGACCGATTCCGCAACCATCCACATTTGGTCCCGCTCACTGACCTTCAGCGTCTAACCGGCGATATGTATGGTTCCTGACACCAAGTGTTTTATCCGTCAGAATAGCCGGGATCCTAGTCGATGGAGAGGAAAATACGTACTGTATCCATCCGACGGTAAGGGTTTCCGGACTAATTGGCAAAAGTTTGCTGCATCCGATGGATGGTCGGAGGAGTCTAATTTTAACCTGGGATTGAGTTCTTTGCCTCGCGTGCGCAACGTTTCTACACAATCTTCGATAATGACAACCTCAACTTTTTAGAACATCGGGGTTCATTGGACATATCGTGGGAACAAGCTGTCCAGGCCCAAACGGCATCATTGCCCCCTGTTTTGTCCTCACGAGGGTGTCCGCAGCCCTGATCTGGATGAGCGCCTCAGTCCGGTGTGATTCCGGAACTAATTTTGTTTTTTTTATACTTCGGACAGCCTGCGAGACTAATACTTGGCTGGGATATACCGAAAGGATCGGCGACAGATGCTTATCGCAACCCTGGGTTGGAAGATTTCCCAGGATGTCACTCAAATATGATGAGTGGTTGTGAAGAATGTAACTAAGTATACGGCGCATAGACAACCAATTTAATGATACTACGATAGCCTAGACCACTACCACTTAGGCGAGAACGTAGTAGGCAGTCGGCGGTGTCCGACGCAAGAGCACGCTATTGAAACCGGCGCTACTAAGCGGGACGGCGGCTGCGCATGCTACCTAGCTACTACCTACCTAGCTTCTAGAGTCAGAATGTCAAATTTAGCGTGGCCTCACAGTGCGGGGATTCTTCAGTATCTATGGCTCCCCTTCCCACAACTTCCCACAACCTGCTCGGGCTTAAAATATTTCTTGCACCGAGTAGGTTTTCGGTTCCGAAATGTTGCAAAACTTGAGCTGTGTATTCGCTTCGCATGGTGGAGTCGCCAATCGTCACGTTCTCGGATATAGCTCTATACAGCTTCTGCGTTAGGCGCTTGTTCTTGACGTCCCAAATTGAATTTCTTTTGATTTCTTGAGCAACCGTGAGCGTGCCCGCTCCACTCTCGCACAGGTGCAGAGCAAATACTCTGCGTGCGTGGGAATGATGCGCCCAGGTTGGCGTGTTGGGTAATTTAAAGCCGTATACGGGTCACATCATAAGATCTGCCTCTGCACTAGGTATCACTTTCTGTAGGTATCCTACGGCTTATCATCGATGCTCACACGACACATTCTACCTACCCACCTAAATAGAGACCGATTCGGCCAATCGTTGCTGGCCGGGGTACTGCGCCGCGGTCGAGGCTCGGGCTCGAGGCTGACTGTTCAGCAAGCGAGTGCGAGCATCGCACGCTCGGTGCTTTTGCTCGGCGAACTGTTATCGTTTCCATTCCTGTTTCATATCTATTTCCGCCATCTCCGTTTCCAGTGCGCAACAATATATTCGGAATTATTCAAGGCCGCAATGTTGGCACCAAAGATAGGGATCACTGATTCAATGATTTGCGAAAAGAATGTCCAGGTGGCTGTGCAGATCCATCAAGAACCACAGCTGCGAGAAGAAAAATAATCGGGAAAAATATGAGTTCTATAAAGTCATACCCCCGGGTGCACAATGCCTGGGGCTCCCGATGTCTTCTGCCGCCTTTCCTTCACCGCTGGCAACTTTCCACCTTCCCTCAACAACCATCACCATGATTCGGCACGCCGCCCTATCGTCAACCTGTCATTGGCTGTGAATTTGAAGCTCCGCCAAACCCTGACTGATCGCTGCTGTAATGTTCAGTTTTGTTCGCCAATGGCTCCCGGTGCTTCATGGCTTCATCGGAATTTTGAACACAATAGGTCTAGCTTTGTGTCTAGAAGTATTTTCGTGATTCTTCTTTGCAGGAAACAGCAAAATTGGAAATCGTACGCGTCGTTGACTATCCCCAGTAGGTAAGTCAGTGAATTACGATCAAATGGCGATTTATACGCCGATGGTCTTGATTTGTGACAATGTAAATGACATGGGTAAGATATTGGAGTCCAAAAGAAAAAGGCGCTCGACTGTGGGGTTTTTGACGACTCTCCAGCCGTTTCGGTTCAAACTCCCGCAAGATGCACACGTGTTACACACTGAAAGCACCAACCAGCACCTCTCAAAGAGGTCCCGATCTTTCATGTTCGCCACTGGTAGCCACCGACCATTCGGAGTCCATTTCCTGAGATATAGTCGTTAATTTTTGGTTTAAGCAGCACTGAAGTGGACGAATACCACTGGCCTTCGCTGAACTGGAGTTTAGCAATCGAAAATGAAGCTGGGGTGTAGCCCATCCACACGGTGCCCGCGGTAGTTACTAGTCCGCGAGAGATATCGAACTGTGCCATGTGGTACAATGAAGGATAATCTGATTTTGATCTCCAACATAGAGATCCATAGAGATAGACGTGCGAAAACTCCCGACATTCGTAACTTATAAACACAGCCAAGGCTCCACTGAAGAGTTCCTGACCCACCGAAATTGACAGAACATTAATTTAGAACTCGAGTTCAACCGCACGAACACACAGTGACCCTAATCAATCATATCAGCGTTTCACGAGCAACGCCAACGGCACTGGAGTTCCAGCCGCGCGGTCATTGACGACGATCAGGTATTGTGTTATCTATTGCGTTCCTCTTCTTAACTCAGACGGGATCGCTGGATTTCCCACTTCGCGGTCCTCGAGACATGGACGTTGATGATTGGTCTTGAGCCAATAACTGGTGCCATTCTCGAGCCGGTGGGGGGGGGTTCCTTGGATTATTTCTCCCTCGGAGACGGACATTTTTCCATAGGGGGGGCGAGCTCGCCAAGCGGAAAGCATTGAGCATACTTAACCAACCAAGTTAACTGCTGTCGGCACGATGAGTGATCCAATAATATCATACATCAGTGGCGGTGTTGCTCTTCCTCGTTGACCACCACCTTTAAAGAGCCTCAAGGCTTTCATGGAACATTCTTCGGACTATATTATGCGAAACTGCTTGATTTGTCGAAACGCCAGAGAAGCAATGGAGAGAAAGCGTTGGGCGATTATCATTGGTTGCCTCGAAATGGTTATTACTAACAGGTCCACAACCGGTTTGCGGACCCGAGACATCATCCATTACATTACTGCAAGATAAGCTCCATGATGTATCTAATGTGGGCAGTTGGCCTTCCCTCAGTTTGGCCTGCAGCACTGAAAGGCCTTCTAATTACACCTTTCGTGGTTTTGGGTGGCAACTGGACTTCCAACATCAGCCGCTGGGCGACTTCCACAGGGATATCCGAGAGTGCGCGCCATCTTCGTCACTTCGTTACTTCGCGTAGTGTTGGGAAACTTTGTCACTTTGATGGGAATTGGTGAAAGTTCATCACTTTGATGGCTTTCTATGAAAGCTCGTGAGTTAGTATTCCAGGCTTGTCAAGCGCCGACTCCTCGGCACATCACGGAGTGATGAAAATCAACAGTTTGCCGAGATAGCCGGTTAGGTTCGGGTGAGGTTAGTGTTTTGGTTAGGTGGTTTTGGTTAGAGGTTAGGGGTTTGAGGTTACTGGTTAGTAGTTAGTGGTTAGGGTTAGTGGTTAGTGTTAGGATGAGGGATCTATATAAAAAACATTCCCCGGCTTGTGTGAATGAACACTGATGGCCGGTGTTCCGAGGTCTTGAAGGTGCCGAGTTGAAGTGACGAGCTTTCACAGAAAGGAGGCAAAGTGACGAACTTTCTCAGATTCCCATCAAAGTGACAAAGTTTCGTGTACCTACGCGAAGTAACGAAGTGACGAAGGTGGCTACTACTTGATATCCGACTCCCTCAATCAGCGCGACGGGAAGAACTCTGGACCTTCTGCCGGTATGAATCGTGGCGACCAGGAATCATGACTCCACACACAGCATCCTCCCCAAATGCGATGGATCCCATCTTTCTGGTTCTGGCTTGCGTATGAGTTGCTATTTTATCCGTCGGCTTTGTTTCTGCATGCGGAATTACCACCAAGAGGAACACCAAGAGACCGCATGGGTCCAGCGAGACAAAAATAAAGCTATCATCTTATATCTACAGCTACGCATACCAAAGTCGTCAAACAATGAGAAATCATAAGCTGCTGTACAGAGGGATATCAACAGCAAAAGGGATGGCATATGGAACATGCTGGGAAAGAACACGGACGCAATCAAGGTCCGATTGTGCTGTATAACTGCTAATTCAACAGAGAATTGCAGTCCGATTTTTGGGTTCCGGCAGTCCCAGTGCCAGGCTGCAGTATGCGCATGCCGCAAGATCCGGGTTCCTTTCGTTTCCACCCCATTCTCGTGGAATCCTGTACTATCACTCTGGACAGCGCGTCGGTTGCCGCCACGCAGATTCGGAAAAGAGGGGCTGAATAGCTGTGGATTGTTTGCACATGTTCCGCAATCGGGGCGGTGTGAAGGGGCAGGCCGCAGCTGAAACTCCTATCAACCGACCTCTCTCAAGCACCCCCATCATGCGTCCAATGTACAAATTCTTCAGAGTGTTCCTCGCTGTGTCGCTTGCCCTGTTCTTTGGCTTGTTTTTCGGTTTGAACTACCCTGGTAACATCCACATTTCATCCTGGAGCGATTGAAGCTAACTTTTACCACAGAAATCGTAAGGCATGGCTGGCCTCTCACTCGATGCACGGTTCTCAGCTCAGAGATTGCCACACGATACTGCTGCGAGACATCTTGCTCGACAGGATCGTGCCAAAGTGCTCCCGGAGGCTCGCCACAATGTAGCTCGGTCATATCGTCCATCGACAGTGGATATAGCCCCAGTGCATGTGCTTCGAATTCTTCTTCCTGTCCCTCACAGTCAGGTAGCGTTTGCGATGGAGGGTTCGTGCTTCTATTTCCATCTTGATATACGACTAAGACCTGCTTCGCAGTTATTACTGCTGCAATACGTGCTGCCAGACGTGCCAGTCTTGCACCTCGAGGTACACAAAACACTGGAATAAGTATTTCAATTGAGATACTGAGAGTTTCGATAGCTGCTCGGGAAATCCTCCGACGTGCACTCAATCCTGCACCTCCTACACGTAAGTACCCACCTCTCAACTGGCTGTCACTATGAAAATTGCCCGGCTAATAAATCGTCCAGGTGCAACTGCTACTGCTGCTCGTCAAGCTCTGATCTCTATTGCACTCTATCCTGCCCAATCTGCTACAAGGTCGACCTTCAACTCCTCTACTCGTCTCGGGACGGCGAATCGCATAACGTCTCCTACGTTCAAGATTTTTCGAAAGACGTCAACAGCGCAGACAACTTTTTGAATCGACACCTGGCTAACAGCACCTCGTTTTGCAATTATAACCCCAAGGACGAGTCTCAGGTTGGTTGCTTCAGCGTTTAAATTTACATGGACACTGCTCATTCCGATATATTAGGTCCTGTTCGATGTCTCATTCACCGCATGGAAATGGGCTATAACGGCCGTTTTTGGAATCCTTCCCTTATTTGTGGCCCTCAGCTTATTCACATATTTCCTCCTCGTCCTCCCTTGCTCGAACTTGGTGCGCGCTGGGTATAATGATTCAGTATATGCCACGAGAGCAAGGGCTCTGGGCAAGAAATCTCTAGGGATGCTGTCATTAAAGCGCTCGGACACTGAAGCTAACGGTGGCTTGGATGTCCCACCGCCGGCATACGAGCCGAAGGCGGAGACTGAATAATTGGGGGGGGGGATATATATTATGTTGATCTTGATTTGTATCATACGCCCATTACAGCGGATAATTCTAATCAGAAATCCCCGTACTTTGGTACAGGGGGTTGCTGCTATTCAACAAACCCCATGATCTTTTTCTATTCAACAACCCTCCCGTGTGTTCTCAGGGCCCCACCCGGATCAGCGCTGCCGCTGATGCTGCTGTGCCGTGGGCGGCGCTACCTATGCCCCCCTTCTTAGCAAGTAATTTTTTCATTTTTATTTTTGTGGAGCGTTTGGGATAATGCAAATAAAGTAATTTTTATCTAATCGGTCGGCATCGATGACGAAGGTGGATTCCGACTCAGAGCTCCAAATCCATCCGTGTCATTGTGAGTAGCCGCGGGAGGTCGCGGTCTGAATTCCGCGGAAGGCGTCGTGGATCACACAGCGAATGTTTTGGTTCAGTTCCGAACTCAAGCTGGAGTGGAGCGTGACCTACGCCATCGCTCGAGTCAAGTCGGCTCGCGCATTATTTGGACTTGCCACTGGCGGCAGAGGATCATGGAGTATATTTGCGCCTACTCGTCAGCTGGAGTGATAAGATAACCTATCGATACATGATTGGACAGATATACAATAGCAGGCGAGGATCACTCACTTGTTCTCTCCCCGGAGCGACGTTCGCTGACGAACGTCTTCGCCCTGACCCAGTGATCCTTTCCCTCCCGCGCACCCGTCTCCCAGTCCACTTCGAGATCCCCGATCATAAACATCACAAATCACGGATCGAGGGAGAGCTCCGCTCGGCGAGGGGCATCCATTTCGAGGGCAACGCGGTTGGAGTATACTATCGCGAGGATCTCGAGCGATTTGCAGTATTTAAGGGCACTTTGATAGAAGGAATTGCGCATGAACACCTCGTCGTGGAAAGAAAGATGGTGAACCCGCGCAGCCGTGCAAGCCCGGACCACCGCTCTCATATGCCTTTTAGATCGATGTACCCGATGATGTCGAGATGAATTATGTTGTAAAAGGGGTGGAAATCCATCTGACCACCGGGAAATAGTGGTGCCAAGCAGAGGGACGCACGCGGTAAAGGGAGTTCTGCCAGAAGCGGTGGCAAAGTGGGGCCGTCTCCTGTGAGGGCGAGGTCGATGATCGCGAGATTGACGGTAGCACGACATGAAGAGAGTCGAATCATATCTGCAGGGGACCCATGAATCGGACATGGCGAACATGGTCGTGGAAGAAAGACGCGGGCTTGCTCCCGGAGTCCATTAGCTTACAGAGCGCAGCCACCGTGGGGCTAAAAACGCTGTTCTTAGGTGCCGTGTGGCCAGCTGAATAGAGCGTGAGTACTTCATATAGCAGGGGCTCAATCCTAGGTCAATATTGTGAATGGCTTCGATAACATGCTCTCGAACAATCGCAAGTACATCATGATACCATAGTCTAACTCGTCCAGCGACTTGGATAAGAGTCGGCATAGTTTCTGGGTTGACGAAGGCTGTGACCTTAAATATCAGTCTCTCCAGGTCCTCTGGCAGAGTCCCGCTACTGAGGACATAGTCATAAGGCGCAGCGGCGATGTGGTGGAGGACGTCAAGAGAAGATGGGTGGCTGTGCATGCAAGATAATCATCTGTGCCGCAAGCTGTGCCGTATCCGGCGAGTCACTGAGTCAGCTCTTCGCTACCACCTCGATGTCCTTTCTCAACCTCCCGGAGGACGTTGTCTGCTACGCTCTTTGCATCTGTGATATATCCTCCGTCATATCCATTAGCCAGGTGCGACAAGTTCGTTGCAGTTCACCAACCTAGTTCTTACTACTGTACTGGTGCAGACGAACAAATACTTGTACCATCTAGCATTCGTCCCAACCATCTGGATGTCTCTCGTAGAGGATCTCCGTAATCGCGGCTTTTTCGACCGGCTATCTGCCACAGATATACGCAAGATGTCAACTCAGACTCTGGTCGCCCTCGTGAGGCGGTCGGTGGTTGGCCCAGAGACATGGTCACCACCCAGACTTCAGTCACCGCAACCCAATGCGTTCTCAAGAATTCGGAACAAACTTGGCAGTTACCGGGGACAAACAGCCGCTCTAGGTGGAAATGTACCTCCAAGGCAAGCGTCTACACCCATTGTGCTGCGCCCAGCGATCTCTCCCGAGCTTCCCCTGCCCTTCCACATAGAACTCCTTCGGGGAGGGAAGTATGCCCTATTTAGCGACCGAGGCGGCCAAGTTCTCGCATGCTGGCGGGTGGCTGATAATTCGTTGGTCGGGACGTATTGCATCGGAATCCCCTCTTCCACCATTTCAGACTTCGCGGCTGAAATGCTCCATGGCGGCGAACGGGCAAATATTGTCATATGCATCCGAATGCCGCAAAATACGTAAGGATATGACTCAAGTTGCGGTTCAGTGTCCTGACACTTTGCCATTGTATTCTAGGCCTAGGTGTTTCGTGCAGGTCATTGGCTGGGATTTTGCGACAGGGGTGGCAGAACTGCTCTCAATGACTGAGTCCACAGATTATCACTCGTGCACTTCACCTAAAATATGTTCCAACGTTGTCGCCGTACACGCGTACAGGCAATCGCCGTGGGGGAAAATGTATGTCATCATAGACTGGCATGCACAGCAGTGTTGCAAGATCCTCCGCACTGGTTATCTTGTGCGTCAATTACACACCCTTCTACATACTAAATTAATGATCTAAATGAATGTCCGCAGAGGTTTACCCTCTCGAGGTTCAATATCTCCATGGAACTCGTTCCTGATTACTTCATCCTCACCACAATTTCGCCTTCAGATATCACACATGAGATCAGGGTCTACGCCATGGCCTCTCTGTCTGGTTCCTGGACACCGGTGGGACATCATAATACCACTGATCCAGTACGATTATCGGATATCCCGCACGTCATATCGAGCACGGTCAGGCTTAAGGGTGTGCCCATCCGCCCTGGCGTACTCGCAGTCCACGAAAGTCCACTTCAATGTGGCGTTTACCGGGTGTGGCTTCACGTCCAACATTCCGAGCCTTGGCTTCTCGGCTCCAGGGATCACGCTCTGCTGTGCAAGTTCCGCTTGTCTCTCCCAGTGGCAGGCGGTCGTGAATTCACCTGGCGGCAACAAAGCCGCATCCCAGCAGAAGCGGTTGGCACGACGCGCACCCGCGGAATCTCGTACTCCGGTCATACACCGGCTCATTGGCCCCCCGGACTCAGTCAACGAATCTTGCCGCCAGAAATACCCCCTGCACCGATCTTCGTGGAAATGCCTCAAGAAACGGTGTCTGCCTGGGCAAAGGTCGCGCCGTATAGCGGGGCACTGATCTACTTGACACGTAGCGCATTCGTCTTGTACTATTTTGAATAGAATCTTGCTTTCAACAACGTCAGAGCTCCAGTATAATTTCTAGTTTCTTTCTTGCACGTCAAAAGATTACATATCTCTCCCCGACCAACGAGAAGTCGATAGTACCCACTGTGGTCCAATGATTGCCGCGGAGAGCCAATGAGACTGTTCGCAGACTCCACCTAGATTGACCGAAATTTACATAAAATTGGAACTCAAGTTCAAAACAAATACCCTAGGCCAATAAATCATCTCAGCGTACAACGGGCTTCACGAGCAACGGCATTTGGTTTCCAGCCGCGCGCTCGCTGAGTACAATGGGACGCTGCACTATCGCGGTCCCCTTCTTCCCCACATCCGCGATCGGGACAGCCAGCTCAAATTCGAGTCCTCGAACGAGAGTGAATATCAAAGCCTTCATTCTGCGACCGCGCGTCAATATGAGAAGGCCGTGAGGAGGAATTCGGGGGCACTTACTCAACAAGCGAGAACCGGAATCCGATGCAGCTGCGCGGTCCGCCTAGGAACGTCATCATGTGGCCCCAGACACTGGGAATCGTGTTCGATACAGGTGTCGCGGCCTCCCAGCGTTCAGGTCTGCCGGAATTACATATGGACGGGAATGAGAAGAAGAGTGAAAGCTTAAACGCACTTGAATTCCATAGCATCCGGTCCCCAGATCTGCACATCGCGGTTCAGGGCGAGGATCGGAATGAAGATCGGGTCGCCTTTCCGGATGCTGGAGACGTGTTAGTCGCGGGCGAACTTATGAGGAGGGTAAGGACCTCAAGGTTTCGTGCACGGTCCCGTTCGCATCCGTGAAAGGTGTGCCCAGTGGTACGACGTCGTCCCGCAAGGCAACCCGGCCTGAGAAAAATTGAGGGATCTAGAAGGAGGATTGAATTGGGAATAAATCTCACTAGTGCCGGTGACGGGCGCATGCACCCGGAGGGTCTCGCGCACCTATGTTCACAGTTCAGTGTGGGAGATCATAATGATGGGAATTGAAACGTACGACGCAGTCGAGGTATGGAAGGGCATTGAGCTCATCCATGGTTGGGTTGTCCGTTGATACGGTGAGCAATTCCTCCCGTAGTCGCGTTTGCGCAGCCATGTTTTGGGTGAGTGCAAACAGCGCCCAAGTCACTGCCGTACTGGTTTGCGAATCAATATTTTGGACAGTTGGATCCACTGTCTCATTACCTTGTCGTCTCATGCCCAGCAACCTAAACTATGATCAGCGCAGCGCGAAACCAAAAGAAAGCGGACAAACCAGGAACGTAGGGACCTCTGTTGTTTCAACTTAGTATTTGGGGAAGAGGATAAAATAACAGGGGTTACTCACGAGCGAGGACATCTTTGTCCGACAGTCGTTGGCTCGCCGGAATCTCCTTGGATGTGTTGGCGCGAACGAGGAGGGTGAGCAGGTCGCGCCCACGGCCAGTCTCAAAAGTCCCATTCTCCGCAATCTCGCGTTTGCTATCGGCGAGCAGCTTGCCTCCAATGCGCATCATCGTCGCCTGAGAGTCACTATTGATCTTGTCCTGCTTCGTGGGCTGAAAAATTGATAGGATGTCTGTCAGCATCATATACGCGGAGGAATTCCACTTTCTTACTATGTGGCGGAGAGCGCGAAAGCGTGATTGGATGACGCGAATCAAGCTGAACCCCGTTTCAGCGGCGAAAACCGCCTCGAACGCTTCCGCGAGCTCGTCGGGCTTTTGGTCGGCCTCTGCCCCTAGCGCATTGATCCTGTAGTTGAATCCTGGCATCACATCAGATTCCCGGGTTACAAACAGAGTCAGAGAATTACCCGCAAGCCCGATGATGTCGAGTGTGGCCTTGCTCAACCACGAGAGGATCTCCACGCGGGCAACACCACCGTCCTTCGCTGCCTGTGCTGCCCAAATATCTCGAAGCTTATCGGAATTAAATGTCATTAAGGTGAACTGGGAAAGGGGAACGTAGAGATACCTCGATGGACTTGTCAACGAAGATACTGGTGAGTGCACGAACTTGCGGTGCTCCAAATGCGGGGTTCTAGAGAAGGGTCTTAAGGATTTGTGTTTACACTGGTGGATGTTCGACAATACCATAATTTTACGCTAGAACATCGAAAATTTCATCAGTTTCATAGCTGGACCTGTGCAAAAAACGCGCACCTGCTGCTTATGAACGTCGCCCTCAACAACGAGAATGCCTGTGGAAATTATTCATCTCGATTGCAAGAAATGCGTGACGAAAGGCGCCTACCTGGCCCCACAATGCGGCCGAGACTAAAGCGTGAAGCCTCGGACTTCTGGTAGATCTGCGTGTTAGACAGGAAGTGGTGAATTGCCTTGGTATCCTGGGTGAACAGTCGAGATTTGTTCTGCCCAGCCGGTATCAAAAATGGTCTCCCAAGAAATAAAACTATGCAGAACTCACGAACAACCCGTAAAACTTCATAGTTTGACCGTATTGCTGAATCCAGCGTTCCTCAAGACCGGAGTCTTCCTAAGGGAAGGACAGTTAGAACTATCGGGGGATGGGGCCCAAAAACACGCACATCCTCCATGATCTCCTTCAGGTTCCCATATAGCCAGTGTGTGGACTTGGGGCCGCGCAAGTTCCGCACCGGGGACGTGAGCTCTCCATAGATTGCCTTCAAAAGCTCGTAGAGCGCGTAGGCGCCGAGGGTCGCAAACAGCGAGGCGATAAGCTTTAGCAGCATGGTGGACGAAGATTGAAAGAAAGTGGCGCCTTAACCCCCCGCCCTTTAAGTTACGGAGTTCCATACGTTATCGGTGGCATGACATACTGCGCATTAGATGCCTTGACTGGGCCGCAGTGCCGCGGTCGGAAAGTCCAGACTCCACCCGTTGTAGATGATTACCGAAGCGTCAGAGCGTCGGATTTCTGTGTTCGTGGTTGCTTGTTTCCCCAATTGATTCTGCCGCACCAGAAGGTTACCAAATTCTGCAGACCAACAGCCCCTACGGTTTAATTCCAGATTAAAGGGAGCGGCAATTCCTTCAGATGAGGATCAGCGGGCCGGTCGGAAGCCATGTGCTCCGCCTGTCCGACTGCGGTCACGCCTGATGTTGGCAGAATGCTGGAATTCTGCCATTTCAATTTGACCGGTGGCTCAATTTTAGGAAGTCCGGCAGAATTCGGCACAATAACCCGGGTAGGCTGGATATGTATACATGTGTTTGGTTCCTTAGCAAGACGCGTCATGTCACGTGTTTGCTCATGATGACGTTGTAAGTCCTCCCCGGACCACAGCGTGTATCGAGTGGCTCTCTGGAATTTCTGCGCACATTCCTGTTGGTTTGTGGGGCACTTGAAAGTGACAAAGTCCGCATTAATATTCCAGGCGAGGTGTCCACAAGCGAATCTCAGACGATCAAAAAACTACGCCGCCCCACCGCAGCCCGCCGCCCACCGCTAATTCACGCTCCCGGTCCGGTATTAACCGTTCTTTATGGGTGCAATTTCCCATGTAGATGTATCTCCATTCCATTTTTACTCTGCTCTTGCACCCCATTTGCTCAGGTGCTCTGCTCTCGTTCTTACGCCCGCGGTTCCCGCATAATTTCTTGGATTAGCTTGCCCCATTGGTGCAACTTTGAACCACAGAACTTTTGCCATTGCATGCCCATGACACCACACAGCACAGTTCAACCGCGGTGGAAAGGTCCCGTCAACCTTTTTCATCCAAGAGATTCTGCCATGCGGGTTCATCGGGAAGACTCATGTGGTCTCCATCGTGCTCTTAGCTGACTTTCCACAGAACTGCGCTCTCAGGACGCAGTCAGCGCAGCACTGCTGGAGAGACACGAATAAAACGGCAACTGCGCCAACTCTCAGCTGGTCTCCGTAGTGCTCTCAGCTGACTTTCCGTAGAGCCGCGCTCTCAGGACGCAGTCAGCGCAGCACTACCGGAGTGACACGAATGCAACGGCAACTGCGCCAAGACTGTTATCGTCCATGCCGCGGCCACGCACGCATAACGCCGACGTCTTGGGGGTTGGGTATAAAATCTCTAATCCTCCCAGGTCTACCAGCGATTTTCCTGGTCCCTCCACGCTCTGTAATCCCCTCCTCGACATCTCTTTGGCCTAGATTATCAATTGCTCCTTCAAGTTCTGGCTCCATAATGATTTCTACTTTCGCACTGTGATTCTGGGCTTCGTCTGGGCTCCCTCCTTCTCTGTTCCCCCTCGTCGCCTGCTATAAAGTCTCCCAGTGCCATCACACCAAATTTCCAGGCCACCAATATTTGCGACACTCCTAACCACAATTACTTTCGAGATATATTCGTAAATCATCCATTGTAAACACTTTCTTTAGCATTGCATTGAATTAACTGTGAATTTCTCAGCACGGCTTTGTTCTGCCGGAGCGGAGCGAAGGTCCATCTTGTATAGTATCAGGAAGCATGTGTATTGTGTTGCTGCCGTACAATTGCGGACCGCGGTCGTGCCTGGTTTACGGATGGAGGTATAATATATTGAATCTTCCCATCACCGAAAGTAAGATCCGTGGTATTCCGTGACGGCGTTATTGAGTCGGAGGTTCAATCGGAGGTCGAAGCGGAGGAGGAACTATAATAACTGTACTTGGACCACACGGCAATACAGTGCAGTGGGTGGGCATGAGAAGAAAGACAGGATCAAGCTAATATTTACTGGCTGATAGTTGAGACAGACTGTAGATTCTCATCACAAACACGCGAGCCTGTACGATCGCGAGATTCCAAGATTTTCAGCGTTTGTTTACAAGAGACTAAATTCGTATGAGCTAAGGCTTGGAGCGTACTGGCCTGGCCGCTTGCGCGCTATTGAATCCTTGAATAACAGGTATTAGCTACATATAGAGAATGAACTATTTTTGCTGTAACACGCCGTACATATTGCACTTTCCCTATTTGGAACTCGCGTCGACGGCTCCGATTGTGGGATTAATCTATTTAGCATTGAGAACAACCCCGGGTTGTTGGGCCATCTGGACTTTCCCCTGATTTATTCTGGCAATTTGGGTACAGTTTTCAGCAAATTTTTGGCACAAGGAGGAATTTGGCCAGTTGAACGCGGAGAAAAATGGCAGGTAGCTCGTGCAGATAGTCGATAGTCTATCACTTCAGGTAATTTTCTTGGGGGCTTTCAGCAGCACTCGGAACACAGTAAAAGCATCCCGCCCCATCGCCAACAGCCGCCATCAAATTTCGACTTACGAATCATGGGGTTGTTGAATAGAAAAATGATCCAACAAGCGGGGTTCTCGACAACGGGGGTTGTTGAATAGATTAATCCGATTCAGAACGATTCGGAAATGTTTACGGGCTTGTGGGATATATAGATACTCTGGGAAATACCTCGGAAAAGCGCAGCCCGTCGGTCACAATACACCGGCAGCAAACTGAGAATGTGTCCTTGTTGGGATTGCACCGAGTAATCAAAGTGATTAATAACAGGGAGGCTAGAAGAACCCCGGACGGGGTAAGAAGAGAAGCACGGCCTGTCGCAGCCGTGTCTTCTTCGGCAGAAAAAGGCGTTCTTCATGAGGGTTTGCGAGTCGCCAGAGTTGATTCGACCAGAACGATGAGCGGCGAAGACGATAGAAACGAGCGAATTTTGAAAGAATTTCGAGTCGCTGCGAGAAGGACATTTCTTCTTGACTTTGCGCCGAGGTAGCTATATATACCTAGTACGCAGATATTTCAACTGAAGATTCGAGTTGAACAAATATTGACCGCGTCCGTTTTGGTGCTACTGAAATTTGAAACGGTGTGGGATAAGGTTCAAGCGACAGAAGGGCAAAATGGCAAGAGAATCGCTCCGCGGGGCGGTAATTGCGCGCGGCTGCATGGAGCTACACGACTAATGGTGGGGTAAAAATAGATCTCGCCAAGGCTCTCCACATGCAACGCACGCGATGTATATAAGCTGCGGCACATGCCGTTTTTTTTCGATCGTTCGCCCTTGGTCGCCCTCTTTCTACCTCCACGCACCCATTCTCGAATACTCGTGCAAGTATCGCAATGGCTGACGTCGGCGCAATCGCAGCAGAGAGCGAGGTCGTCAAGCACAACAAAATTGAGACCGAATACCCGTCCGACAAGTCCTTCGTCGAATCCGCCGACGATGGCCCCGACGACGTCCACGCTGGCCTCATCTTCCCCACCGAAGAGGAGCGCGCTACTCTCCGTCGCGTTTCCGACTCCATCCCCTGGAATGCATACCGTGCGTCTGATCGCCCTCTTCATTGCTAGTCTTCTAACCTCGGGGCTAGTCATCGCCAGTGTCGAGGCTGCGGAGCGATTCTCGGTACGTTGTACCGCACATTTCCTACTCCAGCAGACGGTTAATCATTCCTCCCACTCCAGTTCTACGGCTCCCAGGTCGTCTTCGTGCGTTATATACGATGCTTTTGTCCTGCGCGCAGTAACACCTCGCTAGACGAACTTCATCCAACACGGCCTCCCTCCTGGCTCGCACACGGGTGCAGGGGGCCCCAATGGGCAATCGGGTGCTCTAGGAAAAGGGCAACAGACATCAACCGGGATCGGTACATTCTATCAGTTCTGGTCAGTGTCAACCATCTGTGATGCCTTACGGTGTTTTATCCCCGCTCAGGTGTTATGTCACCCCCCTCCTTGGCGCGTACATTGCCGATGTGCACCTCGGGCGCTACAACACCGTCATCGTCGCCGTCGGCATTGCACTCATCGGACACATTATCCTCATCGTCTCTGCTGTTCCCGGCGTCATCGAAGACTCCAACAAGGCGTTCGGTGTGTTCCTCCTCGCAGAAATCGTTATGGGTTTCGGTCCGTATTTTTGTCCCTCGGGATGGTTCTTCCATTGATCGCGGCTGTGATATCCAGGCACGGGATTGTTCAAGGCAAACATTTCGCCGCTTGTCGCTGAGCAGTATCGCCGCACCAAGCTTTTCGTCGTGACCACGAGCAAAGGCGAGCGTGTCATTGTTGACCCTACCGTCACCGTTGCACGCGTGTACATGGTACGCCTCTTATTTTATTTATTTCCCCGGACAACATCTCACAACACGCACAGTATTTCTACCTGTTCATCAACATCGGTGCCCTCGTCGGCCAGATCACCATGGCGTACTCGGAGAAGGTCCGCCCCTCCGTTTCCCGCCCATGTCCGTTACTGACGCGCCACAACTAGTACGTGGGCTTCTGGCTCGCCTACACCCTCCCCACCGTCGTCTTCCTCTTCTGCCCGCTCGTCCTCATCGCCGGGCGGAACCGCTACATCCGCTCCCCGCCGACGGGCTCCGTCCTCGCGCTCTTCCTCAAGGCGTTCGGCTTCGCCGCGAAGGGCCGCTGGTCGCTCAACCCCGTCGCGACGTATAGGAACCTCACCGCGGCGGACTTCTGGGACGCCGCGAAGCCGAGCAACGTCGCGGGGCCCCGCCCCGCGTGGATGACGTTCGACGACCAGTGGGTCGACGAGCTGGCGCGCGGGATCAAGGCATGCTGGGTGTTCCTGTGGTTCCCCATCTACTGTGCGCCGCACCTTCTTTCCTGCGTGATATCGCCGCTGCCCAGAGTCGGTCGCTGATGTTCCGGCGCAGGGCTCACGTACAACCAGCTGAATAACAACCTGGTGTCGCAGGCCGCGACGATGGAGACGCACGGGCTGCCCAACGACGTGCTGTCCAACCTCGACCCCCTGGCCCTCATCATCCTGATCCCCATCTGCGATCAACTGGTGCGTTCTTTACACTAGATTTTTTTTACAACAACCATCTCAAATGCTCACCCCGCTGGCAGATCTACCCCGCGCTGCTGCGCTGGGGCTGGAACTTCACCGCGCTCAAGAAGATCTGCGCCGGTTTCCTGACGGGCGCCGCCGCGATGGTGTGGGCTGCGGTCGTGCAGCACTACATCTACAAGGTACCTCCCCCCTCCCACCCTCCCTTCCTTCCTTCCCTCCTTCCTTGCAGTGCTAAAAAGGATCCCGCCAGACCAACCCCTGCGGCGACGCCGCCGCAACCTGCACGGACGCCGCCGGCAACGCGCTCGTCTCCCCGCTCAACGTGTGGATCCAAACCGGCGCCTACGTCCTCATCGCCATCTCCGAGATCTTCGCCTCCATCACGGGCCTCGAGTACGCGTTCACGAAGGCGCCGAAGAACATGCGCTCGCTCGTCATGTCCATCTTCCTCTTCATGTCCGCGATCTCGTCCGCGCTGGGCGAGGCGTTCGTCGCGCTGTCGACGGACCCGCTGCTCGTGTGGAACTACGGCTCGATGGCGGTGCTGGCGTTCGTCGCGGGGGTGCTGTTTTGGGTGTCGGTGCGGAGGGTGGATGCGAGGGAGGATGAGCTGAATATGTTGGCTGCGGGGCATGTGGGGACGGAGAAGGTTGCGGTGGGGGCGTAGAAGAGGGATGTACGAGTTTACTTATGATGATGGGGCACGATCTTAAGGATCAGCTATTACTTACATAGACGATGGACCATTGTTGTCGGACATGCTAGTAGTTATGCTATAATGAAATTTCACTTTTAGTTCTCCGTGGATGGGGCGCGGGATACGCGCGCTGTGTGTTCGAGAGGTGACAGCGGTGGTCGCTGTGGATATGTCGGGTGGGATACGGGCCTTCTCATCAGGGCGAAATGTTCAATGTTGAGTGCGTTACATACAGACTTCAAAGTTTTCGTTGATCTCATTTACTCGAATTACCTTTTCTTTTTCACCGCTGAATATGTATACACATGTTTGGTTGCTCAGCGAGACGCGCCATGTCACGTGGAAGCTGGGAGGCCACGTTTGAATTTGAAATTTAACGACGCCAAGACGACGCTCATCTTTGCACATCACCTTCGAGCTGGAGAAAGCCTGTTACCTGCAGACCTATGGGACATAAGTACGAATCGGACCCGTGCCTCGTTGCGGGCTGTGAATTTTGCCTGGAAGTTCAAGGGGAAAGCCTGAAACTGTTGGGAATTTCAGTCTAAATTCTTACGGCGTGTGCTCGTGGATGTCGGCCCCCGCTGTCTCAAGGCAGTGTGATTCTCGGAGACAAGAACATCGCGCTAAATACCGCCGTGTGTATCTGGCGCCTAAAAGACACGAACGGCCTGTTTGGAATGCCCTCTGGGAGGAGTTTCTGTGTTCGTTTGTTGGGCGCTTGGAAACCCAAAGTTGCTTATTGTCACTCCGTGAGTTGACAGTCGCGTAAATTACAGACAGGCCTACTTACACAACCAAATGAATTATGAATAGCGTTTCGAGAACGTAATCGTCGAGACGCCGTCACTGATGCCAGCGCGAATCAACAGACTTTGCGACCATGCATCCTTCTGAGCTGACGATCCAAGATGGAGGAGTTCTGAAGAAGTGCTTTCGTAGTTCTTCCAAAAAAAGTGGGCATAGTCGCAAGCGAAGGGGATGCCTCAGGCGGGAAAAAGGTGAGTCTACGGACTCAGAGGATTACTCAAAGCATCAAAAGCTGTGCAGCCGCCCACCACGGCCTCCACGGGACTGTCGGGGTTTAGCGGGTAAGCGATATGATTATAAATTCGCGCGTCTCTGAGTCTTTTTTGTCCTCTACTTCTACTCGTGCTGCGCTCATTGCGAATGTACCCCCGATCCTCCAGCTCGATACACGCAAGATTACCCGGCCAGCAGCTCGATTCCTCAGGCTCGGGTGTAGCCCATCCCGATTTGCCCATGCCGACCCCTGACAAACCTCTCCCTACATCCTATATCCACCGATCCCGGATTGCCGCATCTGTCTTGCAAGAACTCAGCTTTTTATCCCAACTCCCATACGTGAAGCAGGTAGCGAGTGTGAGTCTGCTGATTCTCGAGACGGTACAGGTGCGTTCACGGCTTTTGGGCTCTTCTCTTCCGTGGCTGACTCCATCCACCAGGGAGTGAGATCGAATAAACAGCAATGCTTGGCAATGGTTGAGCAGATCGACGAGATTCTATGCCGGATCATCGATCTCTGCCTCAAGAGTTCAGACGAATTGCAACCGGGCTTGCTGGATGCAATGGCCAGGTTCACAGAGTGCGTCTCGCCCAGCTTTCAGTGCCATTTCTGATCCCTATCTCAGAACTCTGCAAAAGATAGAATCATACCTGCGAACACAGCAGGAAGCCGGAAAATTGAAACGTTTCTTTAAGCAGCAGGGGAATACCGCCCAGCTCGAACAGTGCAGGCTAGGTTTGGAGCAGGCGATGGATGCATTCTCGGTAAGCCTCTGTACCCCATTGAAAGAATTACCTCTAACCGGTATCGTTTGAGCAGGTTTACTCTCGATTAGCCCAGTCCTCTGCTCTTGCGGCGATGAGGGATGAAGCCGAAAGAAAGCATCGAGAAATACTTGATCTCATTTTGCATGAATCGGATGGAGCGTCTATCGCCACTTCTGATCATTCAACGGAGGTGTGTTCGATTCTTTCACCGCATGGCCGGGTGCGCTGAATGAGGCAATACAGACTCGTAGTCTCCTTATGAGTCTCAGAGATAGGTTCGCTTTATGCAACACCGGCGCCGTGATATTTGTGCTGAAGAATTACTAGCTCTAGTAGAATCTCGCTCGAGTTACTTCCAGCTGCACCACAAATATTCCACGGCCGACAGTCCGAGTTGGATGAAGTGGTTGAAATGCTGCTCCAATCAAGCGCTCGAGTCGCAATCCTGGGCCCAGGAGGAATTGGGAAGACGAGTCTGGCTAGGGCCGCACTTCATCACGCCGATATCGTCGCGAAGTTCCAACACCGGTACTTCGTATCGTGTGAGTCGGCTCTAACGATCGGCGATCTCTATTCTGCCATCGTGCAGAGTCTCGGCATAGAGTACTCAGGAAAACTAGCGAAGTCAATCATCATTGAAAACCTCTCAGCCAAAACAGCTTGCCTCTTGGTTCTCGACAACTTCGAAACGATTTGGGAACCAAGCGAAATGCGCGGGCCAGTGGAGGCATTCCTGGCCCTTCTAGCTGATATTCCACAGGTTACACTTGTGGTGAGTCATTCTTTGCGGGCGATGCACAGTGCGATGAATTACGCTCAGGTCACAATGCGCGGTCTCGAGAGACCTCTCAAAGTCCGATGGACGCGACCCTTTCTTCCTCCTCTGAAACCCCTCAATGATACTGCTGCCCATCTCACATTCATCGATATCTCGGACGCGGAAGATGACGGTCATTTAACGGAACTTCTGGCCCTTACAGGGAACTTGCCCCTCGCCATCACCCTCATGGCCAGTGTCGCCGCATTTGAAGGCTGCGAGGGCACTTTAATGCGGTGGAGGGACGAACATATTTCACTTCTGTCGGATGGATATTCGAAAGAGTCCAATCTCGAAATATCCCTCCGCGTCTCACTGTCCAGCCCACGCATGACATCCAAACCAGAGGCCGTCCAGCTTTTGGGCTTGTTGTCCGTTCTTCCGGATGGCGCAAGCGATGAACTCCTCACGTATGGCTCGGCCGACTTTCTGCGACACAAAACCACATTGCTTCGGACGTCCCTTGCCTACATTGGCGCAGATGGGAGGATGAAATCCTTACCGCCCGTACGCGAGTTCATCAAGAAAGCGTATGGTCCCACCACAGCGATGGCCCGCAAAATCAGGCTGCACTGGGATGAAACTTTGGCGCTCTGGAAAACATACCAACTTCCCGCCAGCGATATGCTTCGTCGTCTGATCCAAAATGTTGGTAATATTACCAGTTTACTGGAGTGGGAGCTACAGAATGCACCTACCGACCCTGCCAATTTGGAGAGAATTGCGTATGAAATCATCAATACCAATGCTTTCATCTGGGCTACTACCGGCAGTCTATGCCCCCTCATGCACAGAATCGCAGATATAGCCGAACGTCTCGACGACCCCAAACTGCGTGGGCTCTTGGCAATGTATCGCTTGCGGAGCGATATCGCCGGGCCTGTTCCACTTTCAGAAGCCCCGGATTTGATTTTGCGGGGTATCCAAAGTTTCGAACAAGCCAATGATCCCTCCGGCGAAGGTGTGTCCCAAATCTTTTAATCACGGCTATGATATTGATCGGCCATGGCAGTTGAATTTCGAGTTCAGGCTGGGGTTTATTACTTCCGTGCAGGGGATCACCCGAAGGCGCTGGCCCATTGCAATGCTGCCCTGGCATTAGCGTGCAAAACCAATGACATTGCTGGCCAATTTAATGCTCAATGTCATTTGGCGACGTTCAAAAACACGAGCGGTGATTTTCGAGGTGCGCGAGGCTTCGCTCGTGATGCTCTACAGCTTGCTGGTATGATTGGCAACTTTCGGAAGGAGACCGAAGCTATGAAGGAAGAAGCTAAAGCTTCCGTCGGCCTCGGAGATTTTGTTCGTGGCATCGAGCTTTGTTCCCGTACGACACGGCTCATCGCCGCTGCCGGTCTGGCCGGTACTCCGATAGAATTAATTCTCCTCGACTTCGAGGCAGAACTCTATCTCAAAAAAACAGAGTATCAATCATCGAGACGACTCAACGATGCCATTGTCCGCTCGACTTCTGTGCACAAATCTGCGCTTCTCCGTGCCAATTCTGTCGCGAATATCTTATCCATTGATATTCGCCTCGGCGTCATCGATTCGGAGGACGAGGTGCAGGTTATTCTCACGAAAACGCGACACGTCTTCTCCAGCAATGGATACCATCGCGGATTGCTTATGTGCGATAGAATCCTCGCCGATTTTTTCGTTCACGCTGGTAAAAAATCCCAGGCAAAGGACATGTACGAAAAATGCGTTCGGTCCCTAGGGTCCTCGCAGAGTGTCATTACTGCCTCTTTGGGTCAACTGGGCGACGCGAAACTTGGACTGTCCGATCTACATTCGGCTTCCCTGTGGTCCACCATATACCTGGCCCTTGCGAGAGAAGTTGGAAGCCATCTCCTTCTTAGCCGGGCGTTGCTTCTACTGGGCGACATTTTCTTGATTCAGGAAGACGAAGACACGGCCGTTGTGCTTTTCACGGTCGCACTGGACGAGTTCACGCGTATGGAAGTTTATTGTGGGAAGGCCGAGTGCCTTGTTGGACTTGCCAAAATCAGGGAGAAGCGCGGGGATAAGGCTGGAGCAAATGCCAAGTTCGATGAAGCACGGCTGACGTTCGAGAGGTCGGGATTAAAAGTCCCAGCGATCCTTAGCACATAGTCATTATATTTAATTAATTAATTAACTAATTAGAGTTTATTCACTGGCGCCTTCAAAATCTTCCAATAAAATACCCGCTATCTCCGAGACACATTGCAGTTTATCGGGAGACGACCTCATCCCCGAATGAAAGTGCTAAGTATAACCCAAGGATAACCTAATACTTCCATCACATTGATCATCGCCACGTCCTTTGCCTTCTCCTTCCTCCATCCTCAGCCTTCCAGGGGACATCCGGCTTTGTTCATCCTTTCAGCTCTTCAGGGATCCATGGGTATGAGCCTGGATACTCCGAGCACTCTTCCGCGGTTCTCCGACGAAATAATCCTAGAAGTCCTGCATCACTGCTCTGACGCGGAGCTACTCGAGCTCTCCACGATTTCAAGGCACATCCACGAGCTCGCCCTGTTGTCACTTCTCAGCCGCTATGGGATAACTGAATCTGACATCGCCTCGAACTCGTTCCCACCTTTGTCGACCAGCGGCGCCTTCCGCGCCTTTCCTCTCGCGCGCTTTATTACCGGGGTCGACGAGCTGCGTTTGCAATTCGACTACAATTGTCAGCTGGAGAAGGATGTACGGGCACTCACTAATCTTGTGCGAAGACTCCCACCCATCAAGAAGATTGACCTGGAGTTCCCCCCGCGGTTTGTGCGGGCGCAGACGGCTGCAGTGCGGCGATGCGATATGGAGGGCGCCATGCTCGCCCTGATATCCGCATATCGTTCACGGCCCTCCGTGGCCGTTTCACCGCTCACGTTATCCATCATTCGCCCGCGCAAACCCGCGTTTTACGCCGTCCGCCGGTTGTATTCTGGCATACGTGCCATGGGGTCCAAAAACTACGTACGGAAAGGCCCGTTAATTGATGACCAGGAATTTCGCAAGGAGATGTTCTTATTCGCGCTCCTGCGCGTCGGGGGTGTCATCCCAAACATATCTATCCGGGCCTTCGACCCCCCCAACCCGCTCGGTACCTTGATTGTTCTCCGCGCGGCAGGTATTGCCAACCTGCGCTTCCCATCCAATCTCAAACTCTCATGCGCCGAGATGTCTGCAGTCTTCGACAACTTAAAGCTTCCGCTCCTGCGCAGCGTCGAGGCTGCGCTGTCCACCATTTCCCCCCCATCCCTACTCGCGTTCCTCTGCCGCCACCCAAGTCTGCAGCGGCTGCAGCTCCGCGGGCCCCCAGATCATCCGAAAGCCAAGTCTAAAACATGCACTGAGCGCGAACCGCTTGCGCCCGGCGCGCTGCCGCAGCTTGAGCACGTCCTGGGGAGCGCGCACTTCGTTGCGTGGGTGCTCGCCTCGGCGCACCCCTTCCCGCAATTCACCGCCGTCACCATCGAGCTGCACAAGGGCGTCTTCATCCGGGAAGACTATCAAAATGCTCTGTGCGGCATTGCGCTGCGACCCGTCCTGTGCACGCTCACACTGCACCTCGAGGGCTGGGACCCGTGGAGTGCGAAGGATTTCGACGCGGCAACGGCGCCCGAGCGCGATCTGTCGCAGATCGCAGATCTGCGCCTGACGTTCAAGTTTCCGTCGAGGGTGGGACGGAATCTTGCGTTGCTGGTGGAATGGCTGCGGTTATTTCGGGGGTTGAGGGAGGTCTCACTGTTCGACACTATGCCCCTGGGGAATTTGTCCGGGCTGCTGGGGAAGGAGTGCCCAAACATCACGTTTACCTCGTACAAGCTCGAGAAGCAGGGTGGAGCTTGAGAAAGCACAAGATGCGAGGAAAGTACAATACGTAGGTAAATATATACATCGCTCGAAACTTCCTTTCAACCCCTCGCTATTAATGCCGCAGCGTGCGACTTTATGAGGGAATACACTGGGTCGGTAGGATATATGGCATACCCATCGTTCGGTGTCGGCCCGTTCGACAACACCGATCCCGCTTGCCTGTGTAGTCCCATGCGTCAACCAAAAAAAATCGGTCTCTGCGGCGCAACTCACCAGATCAAATCACCCGTGAGGCCGGAGCTGAGGACGGTCGAGTACCAGGTGGCATAGGAGCTGTTGCGTGTGGAGGTGGTAAGGCCAAACTCTTCCATGATCGCGGGCTTGTTCTGCGCCTTCATGACGGTTGCGTGGTCAGTGATCCACTGGCTACCCCAGGCGGTGTCGTTGGCCGTCTCGCCCCAGCTGTCCTATATCATGCATGGCGATAAACTAAATCTTCGCAGGGAAATTCAATGGTGTACGTACTGGGTACATCTGAAGTTATAAATGTATCAATCACGCAGAGAGAGTGAAGAATTGGTAGATGCTCACATGGAAGGTTCCAAAGTCCAGCGTGCTAATCTTCATGTTCGCGGCAAAGTCCACTCCCAGGGTACCTCTACATAACAATAATCAATATACCAGGTCGATAGGTATTGGAGAAACCAGACATTGACTTACTGGTAAACGAAATCAGGACTCGTCGGCTCGTTGAAGAATCCCTCATCCCCGATTGCGACGAGATGGTTCCGGTCGATCGACTTGATAAACGCAGAAATATTTGAAGCCCAATTTGTTATCGTGATGGTGTTGCAAGTCGCAGAGGCCACACTATGGAATATTTCAACAAAATGCAAAAACGACGACGAGGGTGGATGATGTACGTGGTCGTGCCTGCACACCTCGGCTCGTTGGCTAAGGGGAAGTTAGCTTTGAAAGTCAAATCAGCAGACATCGTTCACCCAGTTCCCAAGCCTAGGAGGGACGCTCGTGAGATACCGGAAAGTGCCAAAGACCACATACCATCACAGTCGGCTCGTTCACGTATCGGGAAACAACGGCATTGACGTAGGTTTTGTATGCCGCCTAGTTGGGAGGTTCAGTGGATTTTGTTATTATGATAGTGAAGAATACTTGCGATCACTGTGGGGTTGGTGAAAAACGCGTCGTGCGGTTGACCAGATCCAAGTATTTGCGCAGTGTACACGTCCATCCCGCCGAAGTCGGACCTGCGATGTCAGTTTAAACGCGCTCTTCCCCGGAGGGAAGGGATTATTCACCAGTTGTTCGTCCTGAAATATTGTGTGAACTGTGTGCAAAAAAGAGGAGATCGGGTGCGTACAATGCGATGATCACCCGTATGCCGTGAGCTTTTGCAGAGGCAATAAGCACATCTGTCAGGTTGCTTATATGAGAGACAGAAATAAAAATTGCAGTGGAAACTGGTACCGAGAGCGCCGAGACCATTAGCACCGGTGTTGACGGTAGCGGTGCTACCCGACCAGAAGTGGAAATAGACTCCGGTCGGGCTTGTCACCTCGTTGAAACCCCTGTGCCCAGATGAGGCTCGGAATCTTTGAGAGAGAGAGAAATAATGTTACATTGTCCTGTGAAAACTCATCATCGACCGTTCGCGCCGTGGAAATGAACTGATTACCTGACAGTGGTGGCGCCAGATGCGGCAATGTCCGCAAAAGCTTTGTCGATGTCGGTGCTAGAATACCCCAAAAGAGCCGGCCAGTAGGCATTCGATCTGATGACATACTAAGTTAGGGTGAGGCTCCAAGTTCTGCGACGTACCCGACCACAGTATATTTAGCTCCGTTGAGCATGAACTTCGTCCCCGATGTTGTGACGAAGCCCGTGGCTGAAGGGGGCGCGCTGGTGCTCGTTGGTGTGGAACTGGTGGCCGTACTCGTGGCAGTTGATACCGTTGTCGTCGTAGTTGATGCCGTTGTCGTTGTTGCGGTTGGCGGGAGGCATTGGAAAAACCAATCGTTTAAGACGGTGCAGACGAATCCAGTCGCACACACTATAGGGTTGTGATTAAAGATGGTATATGTAGGAATGCACAAAGACTGACCGGTGTCCCCGGTGTATCCGATGCCACCACACTGGCCAAATTCAGCGACCGTCGCGAAACTCGAGCCTGCCAAAAAGGCGAGGAGGAAAACCTGACGCAGCATTTAAGACGTTCAAGGAAAAGACGTTCTGGCTAACCCGCATACTTTATACTCTTGAGGCGTAGGGAGAATCAACAGCCGGTGGATCTTCGCCCCAGTATCGGGCTCAAAATGAGGGCGCGAGGTCCAGTCACGAGTGGGCACTCGGAATTGGATTGCACCCGTAACAACTAATAGTGAAATATGGCGGCCGCGACTGAATCAACGGAAGTGGCCCGTGAGTATTTCCAGCTGACGGTGTAGGTGAGATCTTCAACCTGTCAATCAGATTGCGGGTTGCCCATTTACGAGGATCTACCGAAACTATTCCGTGAGACGCGGATGCACTTGAGGTGAGTGAGAATACCCTTTTATGGAAGAGAATGAGGAGGCTGGACCAAGTTGAGGTTAACGTGCTTGATACACTGCATTGGCAGCGAAGGATTAATATTTGGGAGCGGCGAGGACGTTGAGAAGATACACGTTGTTTGCAGAGAGCTGAGAGATTCGGAAAAGTTGGGCACATCAGCGTAGAGCGTGTGGTTGATCCTCGCGGGGAAGTTGGTGTTGAAGAGAAAATACGAGAGACAGCCTAATCACATTTTCTTGATGCGCGACCGGCGAAGTGTGGGCGAGCATGTGGTGGCATCTGCAGAGCGACTGAGGGCGGAGGATGTTTGTTTGCGTATTGGACGGGCAGATTCGGAGTCCACGTGCAGGACCAGTTTGCGCATAGCTATAGCTAGCATGGGTGTTGGGGTTGACGAAATCACACATACACCCGGGCCGCGACCAACAGGGGAGTGCGACTGGGATTCAGCCTGGGCAACAATAAGATGTAATTAAAAATTACAGGTTCTGGGTCAAGTGCGGGTCCTCCTTGCGATCAAAGGTCCCACAGAGCCCGGAGACCCACAGAACACTTGCCCTCGATGTCGATGCCGTACGTCCAAGGTTCCGGAACGCCGCCACGAAAGGACACAGTCAGCAACTTGCCTTCGGGTTTGAGCATCCGCCCATTGTATCCCTCCACGGTGAATATAACAGGCTCAATGATTTTTACGATGCGTAGGTGAAGCATCCGATAGCCAGCGTGCTCATCGCGTGTCGAAGGCTCAAAACGAGCTATGGCGGATCCTACGAAACGAATTCATAATCTAATTCGCGGATGCTGGTGTATGACATACCGGACCAGGGGAAGTATTGCTTGGTATTGTGCTTCCGCTCTTCGAATGGGGAGAGAACAGATGGATGCAGTTCGTCTCCAACCGTCGTGAGGTGAATTCTGCTCGAGAAATTTACGGAGAACAACGAATCGAGGCGGAATAAGGTATACTGCGGTAAATGTGGCGGTGTTCGCGAAAGATGTCGCGGCACTGCGATAGCTGTTCCTCTGTCGCGAGATTCTTGTGCAGTAGCTGTTTTCGCAACCTTGTATGTCCGGTATGGCACGTAATCTGCTGTAGTAAAATTCGCCACGGCAAACCCCATGGAGCAAGTAGGTCTTGACCCCGAAGAAACGACATATAGGAATCCGCGAGAATGGGGTGGAAATGGAAGGTATTCGTTTTTGTCTGGGTATAGAACAGCCGCGCGGGAAGATTGCCCGAGATGTTTGAACCCCGGAAATGGATCTTGAAGGACATTTTGTGCGATATATCGAGGATGTCGCCCGGTTCCAGGAGCTTAGGATCCAATGTTGATATTATACGAGGCTTGCCACGTTTCCTTCTCTCGCTGTGAATCATCGCCTACTGAGTTTCATCGTTTGCAGCCAGACAAGCGGAGACGTACGCCAGCACATAGCTACGGATGAAACCCATCGACGAGGTACCACGGGTGATGAGGCGAATTGGTGCGCCTCGCAGCGCTGATAGCAAAACGCTCATGGCGGTCTGGGACAAGTCGTTGATGCACTGCCACTGGCACGTCCAATGATGCCTAGCAAAGACAAACATCGCGTCCACATCACGTCCGGACTTTCCGAAAGGTTCGGTTCATTTTCTTGACAATCTTTCTGGAAATCTCACGCATTAGTTTTCTTGGGGTTGGCGAAAAAATCAAGATAATTTTCGCTCGTCATAATGCAACCACCGCAGAACGACAAAGTAACCGGCGTCCCTTCGGCGCCACCGGGCGAGAAAGCTGCGAAGGCCGAGGAACTGAGGGCAATGTTCTCGGTCTCAGCACCGACAGAGATGCCGTCCCGTGGTGGCCTCGTCGGCGGCTAGTGGTTCGAGTAATTTAGGAATGCCAAGCGAGATTGACTTGGATATTGCAGCACACGTTGGAGCTCACGAGTGCGGCGGGGATGGTGAGTTAGAAGGGACCATTGTTGGTGCCACATCCACAGCTGGTCATGCGCGCGCCAATGCCGCGAGCAGCTAGAAAATTGGGGAGTCGGGTTGTCAATGAACCAGTCTGGAGGGGAGCAAGGAGCATAGTCACCTGTGCCAGCAATGACGGCGAGGGAAGACTTGTTGGAAAACATGGTGGTGGTTATGTAGATCATCATTCCAGGCGTCATTCACGACATCAAGGACGTTGAATTCGAGTTTGGTTAAATCCTCGCGTGTAACCATTCATGGCACTTCACTATGCAACCAATCAATCACCTCGAACTTTATTCCATAACTATGCACCGTAAACCTGTTGTCAGGAGGCATATTCTCCGCAATTGCCTCTTCTGTCGAATACGCGCTTATCCATAAGCTTTTGATATACTCCGGCGTTGGCTCTGGTTCGTGATCCTTTGCCTTGTCGACCCGAACGGAGTCAGACCTCACAGACGCGTGCTTTTTAACTTGTGCGAGTTCCTCGAGACCAAGAGAATTCAAGTATTTATACCTTGCGGGCAATTACGGTTTTTATGTCCCACATCCTTGCAATTGAAACACCTATCCTCGGCCCTCATTCTGTCTTTCTCTTCTTCAGACAATCTGGGCTTCAGTTTGGGTTGAAATCCGCCGAGGTTTTTTGCCATCACGGGATTACCGGCCCGATTGTTTTGGTGCTGTTTGTGACTGCGCCGTGAACGGCTTGCCTCCCGCCTTAGTCTTCGCTTCCGGCTTACTCTGAGACTGCTCCTCCTGCACTGGTTTTGATGGCTCACTGCCTGTTGCTCTTACCTGGAAATGACTCCCAGGTTCTACCGGCTGGCTTCAGTGGCTTCCAATCACGCTCTTCCTTGTCCAGCGCTTCCTTTGACTTCTCGAAGCGCATTGCCCAGTTGACTAACTTGTCAAGGCTGGACTCCTTTGGGCTCATTCCTCTATCAAGCCGCTTCACTCTCGGATGTACTGCTGGACACCATCCCAGAATATCTGTATGAGATGCCGCTCAGTGACATCGGGGAAACGCTTAGCCAATGACCGAATGTCGCGGATGAAGTCTCGAACGGTGCTTTTGCCTTGGTATGCGTTCATTAACCGCTTTTGTAACCGTAACTTAAAATCGATTGGAAAACAGTAATCAAACAGCGCTTTATAGACTTCTTTCACTGTCCATTTCTTCTGGTCTGTTGCGACATGATCCATGAAAAACTTGCTTGCTAACCCACTCATAAAGTTGACAATTAATTTTAGCGCCAGTTTATCAGTCAGCGCTGTCAACGCAATCCATGTGTCAATCTCGTACGCCCAATGGTCAAAAACATTGATGTTGGGTTTTGCATCCCACACAAACGGAGGCTTAATCTTTATTCCCGACATAGCCTTCTTCATCTGCGCCCCATCACCCTTCCTCTTCAAGTTTTTCTTCTTGTTCCTCCAGGCCTTTTTCCTTTTCCCGGCGCTGCTTTCCTCCGATTAATTCTCATCAGATGAACTGTTTGAGCTAGAGCTAGAGTCTGATTAACTGTTCGATGAAGTATCTACTATCTGATGACTCTGACGAGGATGAATCGGAAGGACTCGATGGGCGCCCACTTCCTTCCGTTGTGGCCCTGAACCACCCGCCCTCAGGTATTTGCGATGATGCTCGCATGTAATTACCTTTCTTTCCAGTGGCGGGTTTATCAGCGTCGGGCTTATACGCTGCCGTCTTCTTGGGCTTCGGTGCTTGCCCATCTGATTTACTAGGCTTCTCTGCCTTCTTCCCTTTCGACGGTCCCGCCTTCTTGCGGTCTTGTTCCATCTTGCGAAGATACTCGGCAAACCCAGCGCTCCTTTCGTCGGCGCTGATATCTTTTCCTTTCCCCGAACCCGAGCCCAACTTATCCCTTTTATGCTCCTTTTCAGGTACTTCGACTATTACTGCCATGCTGCTTACTCGCTGCGCAGTTTGTTCATCCGTCAAATCATTGATTGACTGACGGATCGCTTCTTGAAGATCATCCTCTTCTTGGGATTCGTGCTTCACGTTCCAATCTTCCGGGAATGGTCCAAGCTGATCCTCATCCAGACCTAGATCATACCAGGTTGGGAAGAATTTATATTCAAGCGGCATTGACCGTTGATACATTTTCTTAGCTTCCATCCGGGGACAACTAATGCCCCCTCTGGCAATTCCCAGTCCATATCGTACGGAGAACTAAGGCCTTCGGCCTGTGACGAGCCCATGCTCGAGCCAGAAGGTGAGCCATTGCTCCAACCTTCATCAGAAATCTCCTCGATCGGAGTTTACGCCATAACGGCACCCTGCTCCTCATCTTCTCCGTTATCCCGACCCTGGAACCAATCAAGGTACTCTTCCAGGTCAGATCTACGGATCCGTGGCGGGGAATAAACGCTCAAAGTGTTTAGATCTGCTGGCGGAGCGCTTCCTTGCGTAACCTCGCCCTGAGCAGCGAAGACCTCGGGCGCATCCCCCAATGGGCCTACTTCGGCCGCTTCCTCCGAAAGATTTTTCGGTGAAGGCGGAACCTTTGGCGCAACCGAAGCGTACGTCTTCATGCGCGTAGATACCATGATGTGTATCGTTAGATTTCTATACCGGTATTCGCGCGCCATAATTTCAATCGGGTGATCAGTCCGATTGCGTTGTAACACGAAAAATTTCGGACTCAAAAAAAATGTGAGGCTGCGGTGCTTCTGTTGAGAAAGTCGCAAACACTTGTATTCTTACTGTTGCTTTAGTAAACTTAGAGGCTAAGTTGAGTTGGTAAAAGTTTACGTGTTTGAACGTAGAATACCGAATCCGCTAAACTACGAGAGTATTTATACTACATACGGATTCCTGCGGATCCGGATACCTGACTCCTAATGAGTCCAACTGACTAGATATGAGTAACTACGAGTCTGAATGAGTCAAATAAAGAAAAGAGAGATGAACCGAGAGAAACCGAAACTAGATATGACTTGATTGCCATATCGGGACCGTGAGCACAGGTGTGATCCTTACACTCCGGCGTGTGGTGAAAAGTTGAACTGTGTTAAATATTCTAGCATAACGGCGCGCTACGATGGCCTTGCAAGTTGAAGTGATTTAATGAAAGCATGAATTGGAATGCAAAGAATCAATCTGACCCTGCCCGGGATGACCAATTCCCGCAATGCAGGCTACCTACGAATGATTCATCTATCTTTCATCTATATGTGTACGCGCAAAGATACGCAGAAGATCAGACACAACACTGAGGAAAGAAAGGGCATTATATTCAGAGCTCACAATATGAACAGGAACCAAATCCGCCAGTTCCATGGTTGAAAAGAAACGATCGGCAGCTCTGATCGCAGGCGGGAGAATGACTCGTTTGATCACGGTTAAGTTGACAACTCAGTTCCTAAACTTCCTTCCTTGATCTGACTCAGAGATGTGATGAGCCGATGGGAATTGAATATCCATCAAATCCATTCAATGGAGGGTATAAGACGTCGCGGAAGGAAGGAAGGAATCCCAGTTTTGTCCCCCTTTCCCGAGTACGTGTTCCGATTTATTGTTTTTCGGCTGAAGAGCTTGATTCTAGATCACCATGTCAACACTTGCGATCATGCCTGTTGTTCAGACCGCCCAAAGCCACGCCCGATACCATGAGCTGGACACGAACGCGCCTCGATTGGTGGCCAGAATCAAGGAAGTACGACGGCATCTCGACGCTGAGACCAATCGTCAGAAGTTGGTCAACCTCCACCGTGGGAAGTAGAAGCACTTCACATCAGTGACCGAACACTGATGACGCCATTTCGACACTGTTATGAACGGTCTCCATTGGAAGTACTTTTTGAGCGCTGCAATGCAGTGCTCTTCGGGCACTCCTGTAAAATCACTGCATATCAGTGTCTTTGTCTAAAACCTTGCCCTGATGTCTGCGATCACTTTTCCCGCACGGATCTGTCCGGCGTGGCGGTGCGGCTCTCATCAATCTCTCACGCGACTGCTTTCTCCTCATTCATTGCACCAAGTCACCGCTATCATACTATGCGCTGCGTCCCTGGCTCTCCCGGAATACCAACATTCATCTCTCATCTCAACCTAGCCCTCAGTTCTTGGGATGCTAGTCCAGTGCTGGTCTGAGGACTTCTGCTGGTGGTGGCGACAGGTGTGTACCGACACGTCTTCTTGCGCGGGCAGAGCCCACAGGAACATATCTTATTCATTCTTCCTTGAGGGGCTGTGTATCTGTGAGCTGCATGTGAACATAATGTCGCGCATTTGCGTGGTATATTTTCTGTGCAGCTAACGGCTACATCTGGCATATCACCTCATCTCCGATCCGACCTGCGCGAGGACTTTTCCTGCCGACTCGAGCACATCGTTGCGCTTCCTTGCCAATGCCCTCCTCGCGCAAGAACGCCCGCAATAAAAGATACTGCCACTGCTGCATCACATGTGGCAAACTACTCTCTCTGCGATCCACGCTCCACTACTATGCTGCAGTCCGGGAAATTAAATCCGAGATTTTAATCCCTGACTTGGTTACTGGCCTGTAAATCAACTCAACTCGTCCAAACGAACCCGCAACCTCTCGTAGTATCTTCCCGCCCTGCACTCGCACCCAACTCGCACCCATCACGCTCCCTAGAAGAGATGGATGGGGGTCCACCATTGTCTTGATCCATTGTGATTCGCTAACCGTACTTTCTGTAGACAAAATCTGACTCGCCACCAGTGCTACAAAAACTGCGGAGAGCCGATATTCCGCTGTCCCAGATTATTTACCGCCCCAAATCTTTTCTCTTTTTTCCCGCAAGCATGATCTGGTTTCTGAGAAGGGTCCAACAGCTCCTGGTTGCCCTGAACTGACACAATAAATATGTCACGCTCTCAAAGGATATCGAGATCGACTGCGCTGCTTCAACCAGGCAGAGAGCGAAGGATGGCCGCTACAAATAAATTTTGAAGACCTCCCGGCGAGAATCTTCCTCCTCCTACCGAGCATGAAACACTCGCATCCTCTATTTGGCTGGAATCCCTATCAAGAATTGGGTATAAAGTTTTTGCTTTCTCGCGATCCACGAAGAATCTTGATTGTGGCTTTCTTGGCTGTGGCTAGTACGTTCTGCATGGATTCTGCGTAGATTCCGGAAATATCATATCTGAACCCTTTCAGCGTTGGTCCGAAGGGTCAATCCATGAAAGAAAGTTAGGTGCCCTGGTTCTGGAAGAAGACATCGAACGTGATATATTTCGAACCTTGAACCAGCTCGTCGATACTCCCGCAACCATCTTAGAAGCTACTCTGACAATCCTCGAATCTAGTCGTCAATAGGGTTATTTCGCCAACTCCTCAACGGCCTCCATGAGAACCTCAGCGTCGATGTAACCCCCAAGAAGAGCAGTGTGACCTCCCAGTCGCCTCCACCACGCTACCAAAAGGTTAACCTTACGGTATGACTTGCCGATTTGATTCTAAACCCAATCTGACATGAATCGCCAGCTTCCGAAAAAAGAAACGGTAACTTTCCGTCACCGACGACCGTAACTTAGATAATTTCCACTGTCCAGTCACTCACTAATTCACATACACTGCCCAAAACCAAACCAAAACCAAGTGTGTAAAGGTATTCCGCCACTCTTTGGAGTATATTCCATGTGCTGATTGCTGTATAGGAGCAAAATCGCGCCCCGAGTAAACCCGAAGTGACTGCTACCAAGGACAAGAACCAAGACAGGCAGACGAAACTAAACCCAAAACAGTGAAGAAGGCTTCTAAAACCAACGAGCAGGCACCCAGATATAGTACCAGATCTCAGAAGGCTGCCGGTTAGTCACTAATTTTTGCTCTCTGCCTCGACTAACGGGTCGAGAGAAACAGATTCTTAGCTGCTCCCCGTTACAAATTGGCTGTTTCTGTTTTTGCTCTGCTGATTTCGCTCCGTCTTAATTTGTATTTTTTTTCGATCCTTATAGCCTCAAATCATTGCTGCACTCGATAAAATGCTTGTATTGAATTCTCGTCTTTCAGATTGACCAATAACACGGCTAATAAAACAAAGATTTGCAGTCTGTTTTTGCAATAAAACATGCACAGCACACGGGGGGACCCGCGAATAAATTTTAAAATAATCCTCTCGCACATTTCAATATTAAAATGATTTTTGAGTATGGTTTGATGAAACGAGCAATGCCGGAGAATATCTGAGTAAGAGTTGTTGAGGCGAGCGTAGGTCACGTGCGCATTGTTTGTTGATATTTACTCCTGTCGCTCCTTGCCTCCTCCCACCACTATCGCGCTGCCATTCACTCCCCCTGCCCATTTTGCGCGACATTCATGTTCCGTCCAATCTGGTATGCTTACCCCACCTCCTTAACCTGGTTTTGACACGCTTTACAGGTGTGATTCATCAGCGAGAAACGATTTGGGTTCCGACACAAGATCGACGCGTAAGTCTCTTCCCTTTTATCCTCTGCCTCTGGCACTCTTACACACTACTTCCCTAGGCTATATCATCTCTTTAATTCAGGCAAGATAGGCCATTAGGGCGGCTAGTACTTGTAGCTCAAGGTACGCAAAGGCTCCTTTCTTCGTTTCTTTCAGCTACTTTCTCCCCCCACATCCCACGGTTCTCGGCTGTACCTCAGCCCCGACATGTTGAATATCCACGCTGCGTCCATCTTCGCACCTTCTAGGCGTCCTCGCCGTTCCTCCTTCGCTATCTCCATCCTCCCCACCGCCGTCTTTGCTTCTTTTGCCCACCAGTCCGCAGTCAGTGGGCGGGAAGAGCTGCATCGTGCTCTCCATCTTTCAAACAAGCTACTTAACTCTCTCCAATTCCAGGTCATGCTCTGCCTTGGTCGGCCCCTCCGCACGCTTTCCCAATGGAACACGGCCAAGGCCAACACCGGCCTCATCCACACCCGGATCCCCGACACCTACGTCGATGCCCGTGGGTGGGAGGTTCGCAACAATACGGGGCAGCGCGGCGACATAGATGTGCAGCAGTCGAGGGCCTCCGGGATTTTAACGGTATGTGCCTGCCATTCCCTCATCGTCGATAGCTCGCCGTTTCCTTTCCTGCATCTTCACCACGACACAACTCTGTTCCTCTTTTTCCTTCCCCGTACGCTTGGCCTCCGCGGCACGATTCTCTCCCTTATTTTTTTTTGTCACTGTCGCCGTCAATCACTCCTTCTTTCCTCCCTTTAAGGTATCACTGCTTCCTCCCCTCTTTTCTTGTTATCCCGCGCTCCCTCTCTCCACCTTATTTTCCATGGCACTGACCACTGCGTGCAAGGACCGCAAACGACAGGACCGTCTCCGAAGCCTATGAAAATTTGCCGCGTGCTCTCACATCCCGTCAGTACGTCATGCTCGCTCTCTGGTTGCCCCACCTTTCGTCCATCCCATCCATCCTTGTTTTGGCCATGCTCTCGCCATGTCTTCTCTCCCCGCTTCAACCCTCTGTTACACTGTTCCCATTCTCTCTTCCTCTGCCCACCCTGCACTTCCATCGTTACCATATTACTATCTTCTCCTCCTCTTTCTCGCCCCGAGTCGCGCGGCTCTTTACCTGCTTTACAAGTCCAATATGTATGCTCATGGATTTCTGAACAGCCCAACGATATAAGAAGGTCGACGATAAAAGCGTTATGTCTGCGTTTGAACAGTAATGCACCTTAATCATGCCTTATATTTCAGTGCGTCAGCCCCAGCCCAATGCTCCATTCCCAAGTCGATCAGTGTGAGTGTATATCTGCTCGTTATCTATACCGTATTGATTCGGCTGTGTTTATGATTCTTCTGTGGGTTCCCGCGCCGTGTCATGCACTTGTAAGTCAGTTCTACGCTGCCAACATTCACTTACGACTCACTGCGTCTTCCAGATAATCCGCAACACCGTGCAGAAGACATTCTATTTCGACTTTGTAGGTCGTTCCATAGCCTCGTTTGTTAAATTTACTAACCTGTTACGAGCCCAGACTCGCGCGACTTCAATCCACTCGTTTTTGGACGGCGAAGGTTAGTCTATTATAACTTAGTTAATTTAGGTACATTTGTCCGACTTGAGAATATGATTTTATTTACAATTTATGCATGAAAATAAGGGAGAAGAAGGACGGGAACGACGCATGCAGAACAGTGCCTGCGACGCTGCTTATCAGTGGTCAAAGCACTGCAGTGAGGTGCTCGAAGTCACTTCTGTGAAGTGCTCTAGACACTGCACATCAGCCGGTTTTTGGCACAAAAGCACTGTTGCGCAGTGCTTACAGCCACTGTTCAAAAGTGCTCGACACACTTCATAGAGGTGCTTTCCGGACACTTTTGAGAAGTGCTTACGCTACACACAGTGCCTCGAAAGTGATCTGGCAAGTCAGGGGCGGTATTCGACTCGAAAGCAGAGGTTAGCGGACGGGATCGAGAAGCTGAAGCGTCAAATCGACTCTGCTTCGTCACACAGCCAGCTCGAGAGCATGCTGGCTGAGCTGGAATCCCAACAATCGAGTGAAAACGCCGAACTAGCGTCGTATGAGGGAGCCCTGGCGCTCAGTCGCGCACAGACGTTGCTCCCCGAGATGCTATCCGAGATATTTCTCCAGTGCAGCATCCCCTCTCCCCAGGCCTTCAGCTGGGGTCCCCTGAACCTGGAGATGCAGACCAACCTCAATGTCCTGCGGGTTTGCTCAGCGTGGCGGACTGCCGCATTGGACACACCCGCCTTGTGGTCCGAGCTGCATTACGCGGATAGTGGAACATTGCCTTTGGAGTTCTACCACTTGTGGCTGAGAAGAGCTGCGTCAGTCCCTGTCAACTTGAATATCTGGCCCTTTTTTGGATATGGTGAAGATAGCTATTGGTCTGGGGCGGCAGAGCTCCTCCACACACACTGCACTGCACTCGGGACTTTACAACTGAGACTTCCTGTGGAAGATTCAGGTATCTCAGTGCCATCACTGTTCCCTTATCCACATCAGCCAACAAACTTGCGGAATCTCACCATCCACTCATACGACGACTCCATTCACAAGGCGCTCTCGAATATTCCCTGGAGTCAATTGCGGAGTCTCGAATTCAGTGTCAGATACGACATGAGATTCATCTCACCGGCCCAACTTGCGGGCATCCTCTCACAAACCGTGAATCTAACTCACCTGCTCGCAAACCTTGGCCCCGACAGGCAGTTCGGTCCGTCTCCGACACGGGTGCTAGGCCTCCCCAGGCTTCACACATTAGATATCTCGTGGATCGACGCCGAAAGTCAGTTTGACGGAATCGTCCCTCATTCTTTCATTGATCTCTTCGACAAACTGTCCGTTCCGGCGTTGAAGTCTCTGACATTGACGACTAGTAAAGATGCCGATGCCTTCGTCCTTCCGGCGTTGACAAGCCTCACCGCTCGCTGCGCAGTTCCCCTTGAATCACTGCACATTGACATGTTTGACATGTGGTCCCCCATCTCACCTGCGGTTTTGACCGCAGCTACAATTGTTGGCCTACTGCGTGATCTCCCGTCCCTCACATCCTTACATTGGAAGTCCCAGGGCGGTGATATGCCAGACTTGGTGGAGGCTTTGACGTATACCGAGGGCGACCACACCACAATCCTTCCTAACCTTGTTGATATTTCGTTGGGACTCAACAGTTACGAGGGAGTGAGTAAACTCGCATGCATTCCTATCTCTCTGACACGATCTTCAGCTTCTGTCAGCGTTCGCTGACATGGTTGCTTCGCGTCGAGCATCAAATTCTCAATCGCAGACCATCACTTCACTAGATCGCTTCCATCTGAAAGCGTACGACCCAGTGAGCGATTACATTGACCATTTCGAAGAGCGCCCGGCGCCGGTACCATCGCTCAGCAGCACCAGCAAGACCGCCAACGAGCATGCTCTTCGTCGTCTCGAAGAACTCACTGAGAACGGACTCCGTGGAACCCTGGATTTCTGGCACTTTGGCCAGGCCCTTAAATTGGACGAGGGTGAGACCGCTGTTTCGGAGGATTTCGTGGAACTGTCACAGGTGTCCGGCGACAACTTGTTGGACTGTGATGATGATCTGGTGTGGCATTGGGTGGACGCGCAGGCACTGTACAAGCGAGGATGAACTGTACCATTTGGGGCAATACACTTTTGTACTAGAATTCATCGGGGCGTGAGCGATGATGTAAATTTTGTCCAGAAAAACACCATTTTCAGACCGAATGAATTGCAAGAGCTTTGGGTTCAACATTGATAGCACGAGTCGGAAGATAACCGCCGCGTTTATTCCCTTTGCCAGTGGAAAAGTCGCATATGAATTTTGTGCTTCACGGGCATCACAACAGATCAGACTCGGACGCACGATGGCTGCCAGTGGTGCAGGGCCGAGAAGAGGAGGCCCATGGGGGCCGGAGGAGAATCGGCACGCCCTGCAACTTGAAGGACAAGGCGCTCATGGTGGTTCGGGACAGAGTTCGTCGACGCATCACGCGGCGATATCACCTGATGCCTAACGGAGACCAATGTCGTGTCTCTCTACAGCCCTGCCCAGAATTCGCATTCTGGATGGAGTATCGCTATGCTGTTCCCGCTTCCATGTAAATTCCTGTCCCAGGGATGGCAGCGAAATTGTCCGTCTCCGATCGGGAGCGGACTCCTTACGTACTACTCTGGACGGTTGCACGGTTATACTGCAACCGCGCCCTATATAAATCACACTTGGGGAACAACCCACAAAAGCAATCCTACCGGACCATGTCCTTTGCTCCGACCAGCCCCCCGCCCATCCTCGGCATCCATCATCTCAAACTACCCACTCACTCCATCGCCGCCAAGCTGGCCTTTTACACTACTGTCCTCCCCTTCGTCCACCTACCGCACCTGGATCATCGACATCCATCGGGGGAGCTCTTCGGTGTGCTTCTGCAGCACACGCCCACCGATCTCCTCATCGAACTGCGGCACAATCCCACGCAAGCTACGGCGCAGCGCGGTTGGGATGTCATCACCTGGAGTGTCAAAACCCACGCCGATCTCGAGACGTGGCGAGCATGGCTTGTCTCGAAGGGCGTTGAATGCAGCAGGGTGCTGAAAGGGTTCCAAGGCTGGGTGCTTGCGGCGGAAGATCCGGATGGTGCGATGGTGAGGTGGTACTGCAAGGAGTCGCATGAATGGGATGAGAATGTGGATATTGGTGAGTGTCCCAAATTTCTCCCGAGATCGTTATTTGAGAGTTTAATTTAGATGAGAGATGGATTCCGAGTTCAACATAAGCACTCACCGTGTTTGCAGAAATTTATGTCATGAGCATCAATGCTTACCACGACAATCTCGCAATTGAAATATGTAACTTGCAATAATTCAACGATGTGTGTATAGGAAACCACGAGAATGGAGCGGAAATTGTATCCACAGAGAAAGGCGCACCGGCGATTCTATTTCAGAACATTTACTCCAGATCTTCTCTCACCACAACTTTCAACTGGCCGGCGGAATCCCACTCCTCAAACGCGGTGCGGACATGCTCCCGCGTCTCCTCTGCGTTGTATAGCCAGGGATCTTGAAGGAAAAGCACCGTCAAGCGTCGGGGGGTGGGGAAGGCCGTCAGCGGTAGTTCGCGCGCAAGGCTTTGCAGTGAGGTCATGCCTATGTGGCAGGGGTCGTAAATTTTAACCTCGAGATGCTGGAGATGGTTGGCGAGAAGAAGAGGCGCGAGAAGTTTCGGGACGATCCCCAGATGTTGTATATGTGTGGCCACGATCGTTATGTTTATGAGGTCGAGGAGCCCGCAAGTGGCTGAACGCTATATAAAAGTTCTTGGCTTTATTCGTCCTGGTGGGTTGCTGCGTAGAGAAGTACAAAATTAATTTCCACAGGTACACAGTTGCGAGACGAGCGCGGAGCCTACGTACGAGGATATGCGCGAATTACCAGTCTCTTGAGGTTCACGCGCCAGGGGTCAATCAATTTAGAAGCTGAAACTCGACTGTTAAATCCATCACAGATCCCGTTCAAATCGAATGGGGACAGAAGATGGTATTGGTGAATCCATTGTGATCGATGTAATTCCTTTATCTTCAACTGCCCAGGAACGTCGGTGAGGACCGAAGCATGTGAATCCGAGTAACACGCCACGAGCGTGTCATCTAGCAAGAGAAACTGAAGCTACGGCGTAGACTTTTCAAAAAGTCGCCGCACATCTTTACGCGCATCAGACCGACGCGGTGAATGGTGGGAAGACCAATCATGCCTGTCCCAGCCTCTAATGTGCCTTGGTGGTTCCTGCCGCATGTGTCGTGCATGACAAGGACCTGTAAACGAGGAAAGTCCGAAGCGCCAATGTGCTTTGGGGTCATCGATGGCCGAGCAGCCTGGATTGAATATGATGTCGTGGAAATGTAGTGCTGCGCAGAGGATCTCAAAAGAGCGGAAACCAAAGCGCAGGACTTGAGAGCTGGGGAGGAGTCATGCAGAAAGTCGGTGATGTGGTCGCAAAGCTCCTGGATCTGTAGGACGACGCTGGCCGCCATCGTTGGACGAGGGAGAAGCTGGATTGAAACTCGATATCAACTAACCGCTGGGCTCAACCAACAACCAGATACGCTGCCAGTGTCAGCAGCGGATTAACATTCCTGAGCGGCCAGAAATGGTGGGAGCATGCACTTCTACCCCAATAATATCATTACATATCAGAGGTGCACACTAGGAGACACTAGATTTATCCCATAGCACTCGCAGCGCAGCGGAATTGGGCTTGCCCGTTCTGTGGTCGATATCGTATGCCCAAGGTTCCAGCGCACTGCCATGGAGGAACACATTCAGTAACTCGCCCTCTTTAGGTTTGACCACCCGCCCTGCGTATCCTCCCTTCACGGTGCACGCGACAGGCTTGACAATTTTCACGATGCGCAGGTGAACCACCCGACGGCCCGTGTTCTCAGGCCGCGTCGAGGGCTCGAAGCGGGCTAGGGCAGATCCTAGGAGGCGTAGTCATGATCTAGTTCGCAGATGTGGTGCACGACGTACCGGACCAGGGGAAGTAGTCCTTGGCAGCGAATTCGACGAAGGGCTTGGGCCGGAATGGGTGTAGTGCATCCCCCACAGCCGTAAGGCAAGGGTTGGTTGAGAAATCGACGAAGAACAATGAATCGAGCCGGAATAAGGTATACTCGGGGTAGATGCGGTGTTCGCGAAAGATATCACGGCAGAGCGATAGCTGTTCCTCGGTCGCGAGATTCTCACGCAGTAGGTGTTCCCGAATCCTTGTATATCCGGGCTGGCACGCAATCTGCGGCAGTGTAATTCGCCACGGCAACCCACATGGAGCGAGCAAATCGTGTCCGCGCAGAAACGACGCTGGGGTGTTATCCGAGGTAACACGGAAGCTGAGACTGCCTTCTAGCGGCTCCGCACGCGCCCCAGAATCATAGTATAGGAACCCACGAGAATGGGGTGGAAACGGAATTGGGGCTTGTGCCTCAGCATACCGCAGTTGCGCGCCGGGGCCCGGCCCCACAGAATCTGGAAATCGGATCGTGATACTCTTCTTCTGCGATGGATTGAGGACGTCTTTAGATTTCAAGAGATTCTGATCCAACGTTGATAGTATATGCCTAGCAGGGCCGGGGCGTTTACGCTCGAGTCTGTAAAGCATCGCATGCGAATCCGGTGGTTTTACGGCGGGTAAGGCAGACGCACAGTGAGTCACCTATGATGCCCCCGGTATGGCGAATGGAAGTCCTCGACCTGGTACGACGGGTGATGAGGCGGATTGGTGCGAACATGAAGGTGCTCATCGCAAAGAAGTTGCCGATGTCACATGATGTATAATGACGACAAACATCGCGTCAATATAGGTCAACATCGCGTCTGGCGATGTGATTCAGTTTTTTTTTCCGAACTTTGACGATTTTCCGGGCACACATATTCGATTTGACTCACGAAGTGCTTCATGGATAGGAGGACGACCGAGTGAAACTGATTGGCTCGAATAGCTTTGCGCAAATGGCTATTATATAACTCTTTGAATCCAGGAGGCCCGACGAGAAGGTACAAACATACCATGGATGCAGGAACATAGAATAACAAGGCCTTGGAACTATTGTGAGAAAACAAGGGACTCGCGACTGCCGGACAGATGAGCGGTACTCAATGAGTGGATTGGGGTCCAGGTCTTGTCTACTGCTTCCGACCGTAGCTAATTAACTCATTAGTTACTGAATATGATACGCACCGGAAACAAAGTAAGTAGCACAAGCCAAGTTGAGAATGACGGGTTCCAACTAAGGATCAAAACCCAGAAATATTAATATTACAATTTATAGTTGGGTGAAAACTGGAGCCTGGAGGAAGGAACTCCCGAGAAGTGAACAATTGGCGAAGCGTAAAAATAGGTCTTTGGGACGCCTTGATTCATGGATCTAGTTGCGGCCGAGGCAAGGGAATGCAAGGTCGAGGCAAAAGCAAAGGTTGATAATTATTTGAGTGACGGCTTGGTGACGGCATCCCGGCATTGCCCGAGGTCACAGAGCAACAGGACCACACACGTATACCTTTACCCAAATCGTTCTCCAGTTTGTCTCCGTTTCCTGTTATCAGCTAGTTCTGCCCTGGTTTCAACGTTGCGAGCTATACCTATATCTAACCGCCGTCCAACTGAGTCCACAAACCCCATCATGCGCCAATCCATCCAAAATCCATCCGACATTTGAATCGATCTAGTCTCTGAGCCTCTGACCGTTTCTGCCAATCCAGAAAGTGTCTTGACGGCAAGAATGCGCAACAGACAACATCGCTTTCCCGTGCGTTTCTCTGCTGCGTGCTTATAGCAAACAGTATTCAAATTTATCCTGATAATATCTTGTCCTCAGAACGCTTCCTCTGCTTTTAATTACGCAGCGCCAAAGTTTACTGGGCTCTGGGAGACCACTTTACGACCTGGGAGCGCTCAGGAATCTTTGCACCATGTGGGCCACCGCCAGTGAGTGCCTAGCAAGCAGCTGCCAATCCTTTCGCTCTCTGCTGATACAATGTCACTCTTAGTATACGATGTCATTTTCAGCCTGAACACCACCTCTGCGCTCCACCCGTAAGGACTGCACCACTAGGACCGCCAACCGGTGCCTCATACGTGGCGACGTCCTGTATCGCGAATGCGGCGGCGTCGACAAATAACGCCAACGCGTGTCCCTCTGCGTCGTCGAGCACCAACAACAGCCCGGTGGTGTATGGATGGACTCGCCCCATATCTGCCCTCCCCCAAGCGCCGGATACTCGCTCGACTCGACACCGGTGAGTGTTACTTCTCCGTCTGCCGCGATTCCGCCCATATGCCACTTTTCTATTCCCGTCTTTCCCATTTCCTCTCCACGCTACGTACGGAGCTGCACGCACGCGCACATACCTAGCATCTCCGTGTCGCTTGACTCATTCATGCACCTCATCATTATCCAATCCCTCTCCTTCATTTGCCACTTTCCCCCACGTTACACGGTCCTTCGCCCTTCATTTCTCCTTCACATCGATGTATCTCCATCTATGTGCTCCGCTCCCATCCTGTCCTCTCGCATATTTCGCCCTCCCTTCCCTGTCTTCGGCGCTTCTCATTTCCTGCCTCCTGCATTACCCGTACTGACTTCCCTCCCAGCGTCGAAACACACTCTACAGCGAAGGATACGACGTGAAGGTGCGCGACGAATCGCACGGTGCGGTGGCTAGCCCTTTCCCTTTACATCCCGCACTGATTCCCTCCCAGCGCCAAAGTGACGTGTACAATGTCGCCATGATGGAGGACACGGAGTCCTTTGCACGGCCCGGTTGGACGTGGGGTGGCCACTATGGGTTGACGGAGCTGGGGGCTGAGAGCCGGAGGGGATGGCCGGGCGCGGCCACGGGCACGACAACGAGGATTGGAACGGGAGCGACTCGGGGTCTGCCGGGTATGAGAAGAATATCTCGTCGTCGAGGAGCCCTCCACACGCACCACTCGTCCTACACCCCCCTCGCCCTCTTCTTAGCGGGCAGCGAGACGCGAGGAGAGGCTGCGGCGCAAGGGACTTTGCGACAAACCGCCTCTCGCCCATCCACGCCAATGCCCCCCCCTTGTCCTTCAGAAGCACTCCCTCGCCCTTCGCGAGCACTCGACGCTTATTCAGCAACACCCCATCGTTCTTCACGAGTGCTCTCTGACTCCCTGATCCTTAACGAGCCACCCTCGTCCTCACCAACGCTTCCACCACCACGTACTGCTCCACGCACTGCGCAGTGAAATGCCTAGCTCTGCCACCATCGATCTGCACCACCGACCCGCTGCGCGGGGGACGATACATGCGCCACGTCGTGCTTCACGAGTCTCCATCCTTCTTCACGAGTCTCCCTCGTCCTTCTCACGAGCACCCTCTCATTCTTCACGACCACTCCCACCCTCCTCCAGACCGCATACTGCCGCCGCCGCACGCAACGCGCTTCCAAGCAGCGGAATGGATAGCTCCGCCCACGCGAGACCTCCCACCGCCGATAGCGTTCGCGACAGGAACACCTCATCCCTGCCGTCGTTCGCGGGCAGGTCGTCAGCACCCCCTTCTGCGACCGCGGGCTGCGCTGGGGACGTACTTTCGCCGCCACGTCGTGTCTCCGTAGCACCCTTCACAAGCCTCCCTCGTCCTTCACGAGTCCCCGCTCGTCCTTCCTGGGCAACTCCCTCGACCTTTCCGACCATTCCCGCCCTCCGCCAGACGACATGCTGCCGCCACCGCACCCAAAACGCCTCCGAGTTGGGGAGGAGATGGCTCCGCCCACACGGGAGCCCGCCGACAGCGCTCACGGCCGGAACGCCCCGTCCCTCCCGTCGTCCTTCACCTCCGACTCCTGCGAGCGCGGGCTGCGCGGGGGACTTGGACAGTACACATATTTCTGGTGCCTCACGAACCTACACCGTTCTTCACGCTTCACGGGCCTCCCTCGTCCTTCACGAGTACCCGCTCCTCCTTTCCTGGCATTCCTCGAACACTCTCACCCTCCGCCGCAGATATGCTGCCGCCACGGCCGGCAAAACGCCTCCGAGCTGCAGAATGGACACCTCCGCCCACACGGGAGCCCTGCCGACAGCGCTCGTGGCAGGAACGGCCCGTTGCGTCGTCCTTCACTGCCGACTCCCGCGAGCGCGGGCTGCGCAGGGGACTTGGACGATACACATACAACAGCGCCACCTGATGCCTCACGAGACTACACCGTTCTTCACGATTCACGCGCCTCCCCCGTCCTTCACGAGCACCCGCTCCTTCCTGGGCACTCGCTCGACCTTCCCGAGCATTCTCACCTCGCAAGGCATCGAGCAAGAGTCACGCCTCCGCCCACACGGGACCCCCACCGCCGACACCGTCGAGAGTCAGATCGCCCTATCCCTTCCGTCGTTCGTGGGCTGCACTAGGAACGATACTGCGGCCGCCACGTCTAGCGCGCCGCCGGCGCCTACAGCGTTAGAGATGCGCAGACAGCTGTCCCTAGCGTCTCCGTATCCTCGATAAGCGTCTACGTCGCTGTGTCCAGCGTCGGATATGTACACGTGAAATGGCTCCATGCTGTTTTCAGCGGTAACGCGACACTACACCCCCACCGCGAATGCCGCAGCACAAGCAGTACCGCCCAAGGGAGTCCGCGAGTGTGAACGTTTGCTGACGAAGGCAGGCGCGACGAGTGGAGATCTTCGAGAATTCGGGGATGTGGTCACTTCGCCTTCGCCCTCGTCCCCGCGTACTCCTCGTCTATCTCCCCGGCCTAGTGCAAGCGTGGAGACCATATTGTGCGGGAGCGTCGGGAGGGGAAGCAGGAGGGCGACGTGGGAGGAGCCGAGGAAAGACGCTACGGGGAAGCAAGGTCGGAAAGACCTCTACGGCCCCGTAGCTGTGCGGCGCCAGGAGACCTTAATAGCGCATTCCCCACATGGAGTCAGCTCATCGTCGACTGTTTCTCCATTCGCCATCGTCCAGCGGTTCCCTTTCCCGTTTTCTTTCCGCCCTTGTCGAGCATTTATCATTCGGACATGACCGGTCCTCATCAATCCCCAGAACTGAATGTAGGCGGCAGATAGCTTTTCCGGTACCTAATCCTTGGCGCGTGGCCACATCATAACACCCGAGCAATAGCATGCGCCAGCTTCACCAATAGCGGCGGCTCCTGAGATATTCCTGCCAGCAGGACAGACTCGGTCGGGGATTTTCCGGCTATCTGTACTACACGCAGCCACAGGATGCTGTCGTGCTATCCGTTAGCATCTGGCGGGACGCTTTTTTTGCCAGGCAAGGGAGATACTAGGGTCCCATTACGTACTTCTCCTCTCTCACTTCGATGATAGGGTCCCAATTCTCCTTTCCTTCCTCCCCCGCATATACTACCCATTCTCATTGTGATTCTGAATTTCGATATTGACCGTCTCAACAAGGAAATGCGGGCGCTTAATGGGCGCTTGTTCCTCCCCTGCCTTCAATATTCGTCTCGCGCGCTACATGCTCACCTTTTCTCCGTGTTCCATCTCTTGTTTCACCTGCTTTGTGCACATTGGAGACCACGGTCCCTGGGAAGCGAAGCTGCTCTGACGAATATGTGGCACGAGTGATGCGCCCCGTGACTGCCACGGTCATTGACGAGTGCCTGACTTGCTGCACCCCGGCCAATTAAAGGTCTTTTGTGCGCTAGGGCGCAGCTCTGGTCCGAGCTTTAAATTTTCCGCTTCCCAGCGCTGTTGTGGACACGTCCTCGCAATCATCAATACACGGTCTACTTCCTGTGCCTCGCAACCCGATCTCTATTTACAGCCCCGCGAAGGTTGCAACTCGGTGGCGTGACCGCACCTGGCGGCAACGCAGAAAGCCGATGGTCGAGCGAAGATTATCCGGGCGGAGTCGTCGGGTTTCGATGATGCTCAGACGGTATAAAGGCCAGCGTATAGACACGGTTTGGCCTGTGTGACCATGATACGCTCAACACTGGTGATTTTGGCCCTCTCGCTCGCGTCTGCGCTCGCGCAGTCCCCTATATTCGGTCAATGCGGAGGACAAGGGTGGGCGGGACCGACGAGTTCGTTCCATTGCGATTGGCTTCTCTATGGCTGCTGATCTCTATTTTTTTGGCAGCCTGTGCTACGGGCAGTGTCTGTACGTTCTCAAATCCGTTCTACTCCCAGTGCCTGCCGAGCGCGACGACCACAACGGTGGGGACGACAACCACGGTGAAGACTACCACCGCACCGCCGACGACCACCGTTAGCTCGCCTACCTCGACGGCCTCTGTGCCCGCACAGACTGGCTTTGTAAAAACGTCTGGCACACGGTTCACACTCAACGGCGCGCCATACACGCTTTTCGGGTATGTGCTATGTTATGCTCATCCAGTGTGGTTCACTCATACTATATATGTTTGTTAGTACAAACGCGTACTGGCTGCCTCTAATGGGCTACTCCACGACTGACATGAACACGGCTTTCACCGACATCGTCAACAGCGGAGCGACCACCGTCAGGTATTTTGCGTTCTGTCCATAGTTGTACTCTTGCTGACCATCAAATCCAGAACTTGGTGAGATTGTATAGCCGTTGAATGTCCAAGCTTCTCATGTCGCTATGATTACTAGGGGTTTCAATGAGGTTCTGAGTAGCAACCCAACTGCAAACGGCCCTACCCCCCTCCACGAGTGGAACGGTGCGACTGCGACCGTTAACACTGGCGCTACTGGTCTCGGAATGCTCGGTGCGTATTTGGTTCGGAATTATCTCAGCATCTAATCTGAGCGGTCAAAAATAGACGAGGTGATTGCGGCGGCGAAAGCGCACGGAATCCACTTGATCATTTCTTTGTATGTCCCCTTATCCTTCCTTTGCCCTGGCTCTCAATTCCTCTCGTTCCAGAACCAACAACTGGTGAATTATATTTTTCTGATGGGCGTGATTTTTTCCTCATCGCCGTTCAGGTCTGACTACGGAGGCATGGATGTCTACACCGCCCAAATCCTTGGCTCTGGGCAATTCCACGACGTCTTCTACACGAACCCCACCGTCATCGTGAGTCTCTAAACCTCGTTCTGATACAATCGCACTCAATAAATCATCTATCTCAGGCTGCCTTCAAGACCTACGTCCAGGCCGTCGTCACGCGGTATGTCAACGAACCCACCATCTTGGTACGCCTTTATCTTGTCGATTGAATCCTCGAATTGATGGTCATTCGACCAGGGTTGGGAGCTCGGTAGATGATTTGTTTCCTCGCTCGATATATGCAACTGACCTATGTTTAGTAAACGAGCCCAGGTGTGCTGGCAGCACGACGTGAGTAACACAGCCCCCAATATCGTAGCACACATATCTGACCGCTGCTTACGCAGGACCCAATCTCCGACCTGTACCGTCTCGACCATCTCGACTTGGGCCGCAACAATGTCTGCGTTCATCAAGTCCATCGACCCTAACCACTTGGTCGGCCTCGGCGATGAAGGGTTCTTCAACGAGCCCGGCAACTCCGACTTCGTGTACCAGTGCGTCATGCTCTATTTTGCTATTCGTCCGTTTTTGAACTTTGCGCAGAGGCACTCTGGGAATTGACTTTGCTGCGAACATGAAGATCACCACGCTCGACTTTGGTACTTTCCACGTACGCTGCAAAGTTTCCCAGCGTTTCGCATACCGAGCTGATAAATTTCTGACCTAGATGTACCCGGTATGCCCGTGTACCTGCAGGATATTGCATTCGAGTTCTGACGTATACTTGTAGGAAAGCTGGGGCGAAAGCAACGTCTTGCCATGGGGTGAACAGTGGATTACAGACCACGCGACCGTCATGACCTCTTCAAACAAGCCCGTCATCGTGGAGGAGTTCGGTATCACCGACGCGACGCGCAATGCTACGTACGCGGCATGGTACCAGACCGTCCTCAGCACAGGCCTTACGGGCGACATGATCTGGTCTGTCTTTTGTCTTTCCCTGCCCCCGTCCTTCTGTGTACATGGCTAATACATATGATGAACAGGCAAGCCGGATCGCAGCTCAGCAACGGGCCCACGCCGAACGACGGATACGCGATTTACCCGACCGACCCGGTGTACGCGCTGATGAAGACGCATGCCGCTGCGTTGAAGGCGAGGGGATGAAAAAATTTGGAGATCGCGGTTTTGTACCTGTACGTTGTATCTTCTTGAGAAATGCCACGAGTTCCGGACTCGGTCTTATCGTCCTCAACGCACATGAGAACATGTATCGCAATTTCAGATCCGGACTCAATTTACCGCATTTCATGGTTAATGTCCTCGGCTCATCATCTCACCACGGAAAGAATTATCAAACAACCCTGCATTATTATCAACTTAAATTCGTATCATAGCTATGGACGCGCTCCCGTGCGTTAAATTCTCTCCAACTAGAACAGGCTCTCCAACTCCGCCTTTATTTCGTCAATCAGCTGCTGGTCGACGTTCGAAGTCTGACGCGCCTCGACACGGCGGAATAAGCCCTCGAATTCAGATTTGATTTCGTCGATGAGTTGCTGGTCGATATTCGAGGTCTGGCGGCCAAACAAGTTGTGAATCTTGTCCTCGAACTCCGACTTGATCTCGTCGATGAGCTGCTGGTCGATGTTCGAGGTCTGACGGCCAAACAAGCTGTGGATCTTGTCCTCGAACTCCGACTTGATCTCGTCGATGAGCTGCTGGTCGACATTCGAGGTTTGGCGGCCGAATAGGCTGTGGATCTTGGCCTCGAACTCCGATTTGATTTCATCAACCAGCTGCTGGGCAGCGTTCGAAGTCTGGCGCGCCTCGGCGCGGCGGAATAAGCCCTCGAATTCGGACTTGATCTCGTCGATGAGCTGCTGGTCAATGTTCGAGGTCTGGCGGCCAAACAAGCTGTGGATCTTGTCCTCGAATTCGGACTTGATTTCGTCAATCAGCTGCTGGTCGAGGTTCGAGGTCTGGCGCGCCTCGAGCTGGGCGCTACCCCTATGAATTAGGATCGAAAATTTAGCATATGAAAGGGAGAGAACGTACTCATCACGGCGGAATGCAACCGCTGCATATTCTGTAGTTTCTCCACTCAGTGTTGCGTTCTTCCAAAGAGCATCATAAGCTAACCGTTATAAGTGCGGGGGGTACCTTCAATGAAGCGTATTAGTTTCGCCAAACAGATCGGTGATTCACGACGCACCAATCCTCCTCGATGCGAGTGCAGCATCAGCGTCAGGCTATATTAAATAAAACCTCAGTGAAATATGCAGGAAAAGGGCTTTGTGACGCACCACTGGGACAGCCGCGACGAGAGTCAGAGCCAAAGAGAGCAGCGAGAGGTTGAATAGCATCGTGAATGAACGGAAGTTAATTAGGAAATGAATAAAGAAAAGGCAGGGTAAATGAAAGAAAGCAAGGGCGATCTCAGATCGAAAGGAAAGAATATGGGACCGAGTCGTGTGAGCCGCCTTTTATAGTCGCAGTAACCACCTTGGCGGCCCGCAGGGCTGTGTCGCGCATCTTTGATGCGCATCCTTGATCGCACTGCTTCGGGAATTTATTTTCCGGTTTGTGCTCTTTTGCAGGTAGTCGCAGTACAGTTCGTGCGCAGCCTTGAGGAAAAAAAGGTCCATTAAAGGGAGATATTGGTGGAAAATATTCCGTTCGAGAATGCAGTTCGAAAAAACGGCTTCGGCGTCCTGTGAGAAGATGTTTTGAGCGTTTGAAACAAGTTGTCAACGCAACATGGATACCAATTGAAATGGAGCACGAGGATGTAGTGGACCTAAGGAAAAATTGATGTGTTCAACTTCACTGGTGTATGTCTATGGCACATATACCAAGGCATTTATGGTATTCAATACCATCCGTTGTCAATCACAACATTTCGCGGTACTGGTCTTGACGATTGAGAATGATGGGATTGATCACATCATTGATGTCAATCTCATGCCGAAATCCAATAACAGTTTCTAAGTTTCACGGACCTATCCTGGCATACCCTGGAATAAAGCCGTTTCCACTTTTTTGATATCCATTTTAGTTCTAGTTGTGGAATATGATGTGTTGAGATTTAAACGTGAAACGGCCATCCGTTTTGAGTCAGACCTTCCAGACAAGGTTTGCCGCTAGATGCCGACAGTTGAAATGATGGGATCAATGCTGACGATCAATTTCCACGATGTGACCAATCATTGAGCTACTGCAATCTTGAACCTTGAGGTTGTAACTCACAACCTCAATGTGAGCCAGCTAACGAAAATCGCTTGTGATCTGTTTTCGAAAACCCTATACGGGCTTAATTTTTGCACCCTATATCGTCCATATATGCGTTCATTAAAACGTGGTGAGCAGATGTCAAATCTGTTCACAAACAGTGGAAAGTAGCTCCGAAAACGCGACATCAGAATTCAGTATGGACACTGAACACAGTAGCAGAAAATATCGCCCACGCGAGCGACTATATTTGGGCCCATGAAAGAAAAAACAAAGCAAGGAAGGGTATATAATTATAATTGAGACTTGAGTAATTAGTTCAAACACCTCCTCAGAACGCCGGCGGAGTCTCAATCGCAAATCCAACGTCCTTCCACTGGTTTTCGAGCTTTACCAACGCATCCACCGTTTCGAGGGTCGTCTGGACATTATAAAATTAGTGATGGTTGATAGATAAATGATAAAATGTGCGCACTTGTTCTATAGTATGGAAGTCCGCGACCGTCATCCCTAGCACCTGCTCCAGCCGCGCAAAGTCCATCGGCAGTGCGTTGACGGGCTTCGTCTCCCCCACGGCGGTGATTAGGCGGCCCGCGAGCGCGGGGCGCTGCGCGGCGATGAACTCGATCGTTTTTGTAAATGGCCAGCCGTGCGGGGACGAGAGGAGCAGGCGTTTGCGGCCCACCTCCGCCGTCGGCGGGGCGCTGAGCGCGCGGACGTGCGCAGCGGCGCCGTCCCGCACGTCGGTGTAGAGCGTCTGCGGGGGGAAGACGCCGTCGGGGAATAGGTAGTTGTAGAATATAAGATTCGAAGAGAGTGTAAGGAAGGATGGTTCCGGGAGGGCGAAGTGCGGCGTCAAGGGGCCGTAGAAGTACGTCGGGTTGACTGCACCATATTGGTTATGAGCAAAGGGGAGGAAGAGAGGGGGATAGACGCACGCGTGGTGACATCGACGTGCGGGTGTTCGTCGGCCCACGCCCAAAGCGCGAGCTCCGCGAACTTCTTCGCAGCGGCATAGCTGTAAAGAGGGATACCGCACGTCAAGCCGGCCTCTTTTGTGATTGGATTCCAATCTGAGGCAAATCAACTTGTGTAAGTATGGATGATAACGGGAGAACAAGAAAAGCGTACCCTGGTCCGTGCAACTAAATTGGGGGTTTATAACTGTCGCAATCGAGCTTGTTATAACTATCTTCTTAACGCCGGCCTTCTCGCCCTGTACGACGACGTTGAGCGTCCCTTCTTCCGCCGCCTGAGACGCATGCAATGTGGTTAGTATTCATCTCGGAAAATCAATAGCAATAAGAAGGACATACGGCTAGCAGCTTCGCTGGTTCGGCGCGTCCCGGGAGCATACACGCGGTGTGGATGATCGCATGGACGCCAACCAGAGCTTCAGGAAATTGATCGCGGACGATATCCGCTATCGGTACAACCTCAAAACGCTCGCCATAGCTTGCATAGCTAGATTTGAGTTGCTCGACTTTGGCGCCACGGACAGCACTGCAGCCACGGTTATCATAAGGAAATAAGAGACTAATGGCACATACGCTCGAACGCGATATCCTTTCTCCAGAAGCTGCAGAACGACGTGAGAGCCGAGGAAGCCGGACGCGCCGGTGACCTGAAGAGCATGGGTTAGCGAGTCATGACAGACGAGGAGGCGGAAGGAAGTGGTTGGACGACGTACGAAAATAAGTTCAGACATGGTACCGAAGGCGATAAAAAGAGGTGGGGATTAGACCGATGGATGATAGTAGTACAGGATCCGCCGCCTTTATATCCTTCAGGCTCCGGTAAAACTGAAATATAGTCCGTTTATCCGTTTGGCGTGGGTTACGTCGTTTGCGCAGATGATGTTGTTGAGATGTTGCTGAGATGTCTCCAGATGACTCCCTATGACTCAGGACCGGTAGGTCCGGTGCCGGACAAAAATTTGACGATTTGGCCCCGAAACCTAGGTCCCGGACGGACAAAAATGGGGGGCTGAAGGCAAAAATGCCAGGTCCTGCCCGGACAAAATTCGAGGTCTGGCTAGGTCTAGTCAAACTTTTTTTGAGGGAAAACCATCCATTTCGTCTTTTTTCCACGCGAAACCTCCCTCGATCGCTCTGATTTCAGGAAAACAACCCCAAAAACAGAGCAGGAAGAAAAATTAGCATTTTTCCTGTCCGTGGGAGCGAGAAATTATCCTTTTGGGATGATCCCATCACCCTCGGCTAGGTCTAGGACGGACAAAAAACGCCTAAATCCTCTCGAAACCAAATCCCCGGATTGAGGAATTTGGGAACCTAGCCTTCGACGGGATTGTCAGGGGTCCTTATGACTCCCAACACCAAATAAGTCCAACGGATCAAACAAAAAATAAAGAATCGTGTGCCACAAGCGAGCGGGTTTTGAAACGTGACCGTCGGACGGAGCCGAATAACTCCGGATATCCGAAAGTTGATTCTGAGCTTGTTCAACGTCGAAAACGAAGGGAAACTGGTACATGTAAGATCCAATTATTATTCTTTACATGCCTTGCTTCGAGACTTCATCCAAACTACTATCCCCCCCCCACCGGTCCGGACTTACCTAGTACTCGGACAAACGCGAATATTTCCGCTAATACTCAACCGATTTCCGAGATTCTGGGCTTGATACATTCACTGCGTTCCGACCCTGTGTAGCCGAATGTCGGCTACATGTGTCTACGTTATCTTACGTGAGTAATCCTGTGTCTACATGCGTCTACATAGGTCTACATCATGTGGCTACCCATGTAGCCGACGCTCGGCTAGGTGCTGTTCTACGATATCTGAGCTAAAAATCTGAAGTACGATAGTGACCGTAAGGTGGCTATAAGGAATGGAAGTTCACGTATTGAATATTGAGAGGGCGTTGATATATCGACGTTAGCTTTAATATTGTGCTTGATATTAACCACCTCAGCATCATCCGGAATGGATCCTTCGTTTCTTATTGTACATATTCGCAGTCGTTTCTGTGGTTGCTTAATGCACTCACACGCTTGTGTGCGTGGCGGTTTGGCGGCGCCCGCCGCATTAATCTGCTGTGCGAAAGTGATCAATCATATGGGAGGTGCGGTGCGTTCAATTGACTGTCCCCTTTTTCTGCCTTTCGGCGGAGCTGAGTACTGAGAGCTGACAATTACGAGGACATTTTCCCGTCTAAACACCGGAGGAGGTATCTCGCTGGGTCTCGCAATAGGATATGCGCCAGAAGCTCAAGGTCCTTCAAGTTCCTCACTGAGTTATCAACACTCCCGTTTCATTTTCAGCTCAGCGAGCGACGGTTCGTGCTTGGTGTGGACATACGAACCAGCTACCTGGGCCCATTCATCATTGGATGGAAACAGATGTATTTGCGTCTCCACTCCGTGAAGTACCGCGTACATCCCGAGCAGAAATTAAAAGTTACAGATTTTCTTTGCGGCCCCCTTGTTCAAAGTGCATACCTGATCCCATGCAGTTATACCTCTATCATGATCAGAGACGTCGACAAGTTCGAATTGGACTTGGATTCGACACCGGGTGCGTGTCGACGCTTTTATAGATTTATTTACAGCTGATGCGTCAAGTTCCCGCCCGCAATTTCAATCTCGAGACTAATAGTATGTGCCGCACGATATTGATAATCTCTCCGTTTCTCCTACCCACGCACACGTTTGCACGATGAATCGCATCGGTGCTGGAATTCACAGACGCAGACGCAAATTAGCTCAGATATATCTCTTCACACACCCCAGAATCTGTGGTGGCTATACAATTTCGGCAACATGCAACAAATATACACTAGACGGGCCCATTGGCCTTCCTGCACCCATGTTTCTCGCGATGTTCTTTCCATCCCTGCTTCAAACATGAGGAATCACAAAAAAAGACCCGACCATTGCAAATGCCTGCCGCCAATCGAGGAACCATTGAGTTTGTGTTCAAGCAAGTTGAGAAATGATAACCACGTACCGCCACATCGCTTCCAAGGCCCCGTCGACCCACACGTGAAGCAGCGCTGCCACGGACCCGCCTTCGCGGTGCGCGCCTCCTCTTCGACATCCACGCCGTCAAAAAATCCGCCGGGAAGACTGAGCCGGAGTTGCCACAGGTCCGTAAAGTTCCGCGAGTCCGACAGCGGCGCAGCATTCCGCGATGGCACGAAGACATGATTTTTGTACCCGCCGAAGAGGAAGACCTTGCCCGTTTTCGTGTCGGTGACGAGTGTCGATTCCGCGCGGTAAGTGGGGAACCCGCGCGTAAGCACCTGCTTCCAGACCATTGGGGCCAGCGCTGAAGAGCCGCTCGAGTTCGCATCGGCGATGAAGGTGTCGGCGTAGTAGGAGTACCCGACCGGGATTTGAAGCTCGTCTACCCACGTCGGCGCGCTCGCGCTGTATCCGCCGAAAAAGATGACTTTGTCCAGAACCGGATTCTTGCAAGCTCGTCAGTAGGAGAGCACCACGGGGTGGGCACGACAACATACATATGTGCACGCCATCTCTGAGCGGGGCGAGGGCACGTTTCCGCGCAGCCGCTCGCGCGTCCATTTCTCCGCCTTGATATCCCAGCTCCACAGGTCGTCGTACACATGCGAGTAAAAGGGCGGCGCGTCGTGGCACTCTTGGAGGTGCAGCCAAGTCGGGCGATCCGACTGTCCGAACATGAAGAAGATGCGCGACGCGTCCTTGGCGACCCAGCTCTGGCACCGCCCCCGCGGGCCCGGGCTCGACGCGGACGGCGTGTGGACCGCCGACCCACTCAGGCGACGCCATTTGGCGCTGCGTAGGTTTAGTTCCATTAGAACGTCCGTGCCCACGACTTTGTTCCCGCTGAATATATACAGCCGATCTCCAACACATTGCGCAGTGTATTCCAGAAACCGCCAGGGGTACGGCCACTTGGGCATTTGCGTATCAGCGACGAATTTGGTCTTCAAAATTTGCCATTTACGCCGCTTCGTCTCGAAGAAAGCGATCGCCGGTTCTAGGCCAGTGAACACAAATAAACGCCCATCGGGATGCGGGACTATGTGAAACCCTCCGAGATCGCCTGTGAGCTCCTCTGGGACATGGAAATCAGGGAGTCGCCGCCAGCAGTCTAGTTTTGCCAGATCGAGCACCCAGAAATCTCGGTACCAGGGTCCCTCGATGCATTTCCCGCCACCGAGCAGATATAGTTGATCTAAACATTCATGATTAAGTGGTGGCAAGATATATAAAAAATAGCAGCGAACCATCGAACGCACACATTGCGTAGCTAGTGCGGGGACCTGGCCCGCTGGATGTTGGGATGCTTAGTTTTTCCCACGAGCCACGAAGTTGAAGATGTGGATGGTCAATAGACAGAGTAGCCGCCATCTCGGGATTGGGATGCCGAAGACGCACGATATCAATCCCCAGAAATGGCGTAAGCTCGAGAATTTGGCGGGTTCCTTTGATGTTCTCCGGCATTTGATAGAATATTTCATCCGCCAGCCAGCGGCGGTGCACGGCGCTACCGGTGTTTCCCACCGCAAAGAACACTTCGGAAGCGAGGCAGAGGGTGGTGAGTCGCTCGAAATAGTAATCGGAGGATCTGCTCTGCATCGGGATCCATTCTGCATAGACTTTTATGGTCCAGTAATGAGAGTATAGCGCCGATTGCTTACCGAAGGACGACTCGCGAAAAGCGGCCTCTAGATTTTTGTCGAGGATGTCCGCTTCCTCCACCCACAATAAAGCCTGTCGCCGACGTTCATTGGATGAATGGACAAAAGGGAGAAGAGCGTACGCTATCATAGTCCACCAATTGTCTCGAGCATTCGATAGCACCATTGATGCAAGCCATTAAATCAACTGTATGCCATGCATTCTTGGATTTGAGCGCACGGTAGATGGCTGAGTCTGCAGTAGCTGAAGGTAACGGCGCTGCGACCATTTCCGATGCGGCTTCGATGTACGTTGACCGTGCTTTGTCGTATCTCTTGGCAGCAAATTGTAGGTCGGCTTTACCCTTCAGAACATTCGCCCGCACGAAGCAAGTGATTCTGTCTCTGCTGTTCTGCGGGCAGAGGTCATCGAGTCGGTCTGGATTTCGCTGCAGCTTTTGAATAAGGCGCGTTTGGGGTCTGCGGGTCACGGCGCCAGCATTGTGAGAGAACTGTATGGTTTTAGATGACTCTGGATAGTCTGGGATAGGACGAGGAGGGGTGGTATCATCCTCTACCATGGCCTGAAATTCGTGTTGGTGGGAGGGGGAAAAAAGGTTGCCATCAAATGACGCCATTTATGGCACGTAAGAATCGACCAACCTAAACGTAAACGAAAGTCTTAACTATCAGCGAGGATTAATTGTCCACAGGAAGAGCAGGATCTTGCGTGTGAGAACTGCCAGAAATATTGAGCTTGGGCAGTGGAGTCGATGCAGACTCGTGGCGAAGCATAAGAGACGGAATCCAGGGTCCAGGAAAATCCTATGTAGCAGGACACACGCAGAAGGTGGAACACGTAACCGCGGACTTCCCAGAAGACTTTGGGCGGAGAATGGGATTATACAACGCTGAGTATACCGCCGTGAAGTCGTGCTGCGATGGAGTGAAGCCAACCGCAAATCTATACTTATCCAAATTATCTCGGACAGCACACAAAAAAATTAAAGAAAATTCGCAGCCGAGAAAGGAAGCCTATAACTCCTTGAAACGCGGAAGCGGGGAACGTGAAGTAATTAGGTTCCTGTGAGCGCATGGCCGAGGAAGCCAATTCTGGGTGGCTGAGCGAGAAGCGCCAAAAAAAAGGAATCGCGTGAGCATTTCTTCGGAAGACTCACGGGGAGTCCGCCGCACACGCGTCGGTCTGCACTCCTCGTTTTGCGGGATAAATCTGGGCTGTCCTAGAGTGCATTTTCATGTTATGTTTCTCGACGGTGTGTGCCTGTTATAACGGACTCAAGTATCGAATTGTGGGTGCTGATATTTCTCCACGCTAGTATTGGGATACCCGCCTCAGCAGCATTATCCGGAGTAGGGGCCTCGTTTCTATTGTACCCTGTATCTGTACTTACTTAATGCATTCACGGTCGTCTTCCCTGTAGGATGTACCTGGTGTTGTATCCCCAACTTTGCACCCCAACTGGCTCGGCAAGGAATTGAATTCTGAGGCTTGGGCGCACCTTCGCAAACCTGCCGGCGGAACGACACTCAGTTCCTGCCGCCATATGTCCGGGGTCCTGAATCGGTAAGTTAGGTTCAGTACATATCTACAGTACACAGTACAGCCAGTAGATTCCAACCGAAGCTGCCCAGCATTAAATTATTTCCTGGCCGTCTTCTCTGCCATCTCAAGCCATTCAGTGGCACCGAACTATTGATATTCTACCTTAACAAAATCATTTAACTAACGCGTGAGACAGTCTCCCACAGTCAGACTCCAAGTAAAATAAAATTTATGACATTCAATAATTTTTGTTAATTCGTAGCTGTGCACCAACACATTTGGTTGAAACATGGTGAAAATCAACGAAAACAATCACAGTACAAGAACAAAGTGGGCTGTGCCTTAGGTCTCTTTTCCTAAAATCATCTATTGACCAGGGTTTAGTCGTTTGTGAAGTCAACATCATAGAAGGACTCTCGATCACTCGACGGACTATTGTATTTCATAGCAATGCGCTACGTATTTTACAGCTCTTTGCAGAACTTAGGGCGCGACTCGAAATTTTTCCTTTTTAGGTACTTTTTTGATGGTTTGGACCAGGACAGCCGCCCTTGTCTCAATTCTTGTCCGTTCCCCTGGCCGATATGCTCAATCGCTTCGCATACCAAATACGCAGTTAACCGCGTCTTTAGAATTTTTATATTACACTTAGGGATGCTTTGTGAGCACCGAAAGGAGTTGTTTCTGATCATTTTTGATTATCTTTGAGCAGGACAGCTGTTCTGATCTCAGTTGTCTGCCTTTTTCTTCGGGAATAGGCTCAATCTATTCGCATTCAAAATGCGCAGTTAACCGTCTTCTCAGATTTTCAACCTGACCTCCAATATGACTTCCTGTTGGATGAAATACCCAGTAGGTCATCACTTTTGATTGGCATTCAGCAGAACAGCTGCTGCTGCTTCAATCCTTTACCGTTTTCCGCCATCATAGGCTGATTCTACTCGTATAATCTCTCCGCAGGCAACCACCAAATCAGAATTGGGAATTATAGATTTAATATAATTTTTAGTTTCTCACCTGCTCTCAGTGAAAAGACACAGTGAATATCCTGTAGTGTGTATTATCATAATGCAACTATGATTTAGGCAAGGTACTAGAGTAAAGTGCAACATTTCAATGAAATAATAGTTTGTGGGCACCCCAAAAACAGTTCACGACTGTCTTGCTGGAAAGCCTGCTTACAAACAAACTGCTGTACCGGGCAAGTGTCGTGAGAGCCAGTTGGGAAATCGAAGGACATCATAAACTGCGGATTCACTAGGCGAAGAGATTGCGCCTATAGGTTAAACAAACAATTAAGATCTGAGGCTGCAGCAGCTGTTCTACTGAATGCCAATCAAAAGTGATGACCTACTGGGTATTTCATCCAACAGGAAGTCATATTGGAGGTCAGGTTGAAAATCTGAGAATGCGGTTAACTGCACATTTTGAATGCGAATAGATTGAGCCTATTCCCGAAGAAAAAGGCAGACAACTGAGATCAGAACAGCTGTCCTGCTCAAAGATAATCAAAAATGATCAGAAACAACTCCTTTCGATGCTCACAAAGGATCCTTAAGTGTAATATAAAAATTCTGAAGATGTGGTTAACTGCGTATTTGGTATGCGAAGCGATTGAGCATATCGGCCAGGGGAACGGACAAGAATTGAGACAAGGGCGGCTGTCCTGGTCCAAACCATCAAAAAAGTACCTAAAAAGGAAAAATTTCGAGTCGCGCCCTAAGTTCTGCAAAGAGCTGTAATGCTTATGCATACAAACTGTTTTTCTCCTCATCAAAATATCATCGGTCCAAATTACGTTCGAGTGTGGGAAGTGCTCAATGTGCGTCTCAGAAAAAATTAAAAGACGGATCCCCGCACAAGCAGGACCAGAGATCCACTCGCAATTTAAGTGACTCGGGTAAAGCGGCCCGAAACCCGCGCGCCAATCATTTTATGCTTCGCACAACCCACGTTGGCACAGCCCACGACTGTCCTCTCCTCCCATCCTGATATGCAGTCTACGAGAACGATGCAAAGCGAGACTGAAGACCGAAAACGTACCACCACTGTAGTCCCATCTCATCGGTACTTACTTCACGTGCAGATCGCGACGAATCAGCGACCTCCAAACTTTGGGCGGTGTATATTTCCGAGGCAGAGAAATACGATAAAGCCTTGGTGGAAAGCTGGAGGAGTGATATGGAGGGTCTGCCCATCTTTGTTGGTGACCTTCACCCCCCTAAAAATCGCGTACTCATTCAAGAGTGGACGCACAGGCTGGTCTCTTTTCCGCCAGTTTAACGGCTTTCCTTATTGAAAGCTACAAGACGCTGAGCCCTGACCAAGGAGAGCGCGCGATCGCGATACTGGTACATATTTCGCACCAACTCTCAGTATCTGACACTGGGTCGTCTGCTGAGCTCCCGATGCCCGGCGTTTTCACGCCTTCCGCCACTTCTCTGGCCTGCAACACCCTGTGGTTCCTCAGTCTCGGACTCAGTCTCTCGTGCGCGCTCGTCGCAACCCTTGTAGAGCAATGGGCCAGAGACTTTATCCAAAAAACCGACATGCGTCCGTCGCCCGTCATCCGTGCGCGGATATTCTCGTATCTCTATTACGGCCTCTGCAGATTCAAGATGCACGCCGTGGTGGAGCTCATCCCCCTTCTCCTGCACAGCTCTCTCATCCTGTTCTTTGCCGGACTTGTCGCGTTTCTACAGCCCATTAGCACTGCCATCATGGCTGTCGCGGCTGCACTGCTCATCGTGATAGTCTCCTTCTTTAGCTATCTCACTATCCTGCCCATCTTACATTCCGACTGCCCATACCGCACTCCCCTTTCGGGCCTGACACGTCACATATACATCTGGATTTGTTCCTTACGCTGTCTCGGATTCCCTCAGCGACGGGATCCGGACGACAAGGAATCGGGACCCGTATCCACAGTGTCGGTGGCTTCGGAAACTCCCACTCTGGTCGAAGTCATGACACAGCATGCGACGGACTATTCACCGGAAAGAGTCGATCGCGATTGTCGCGCCTTAGTCTGGACCGTGAAATCTTTGACAGACGACGGGGAACTGGAGCCCTTTGTGGAGGCGATTTCTGACGTGATCGGGGGAAATCCCAGACGAACGCAGTTATACGAGGAGGAAATAACTGTTCTTCTCCGTCACCCGAAAGTACGGTTAGTGTCACGCATCGAAGGCCTGCTGCGAGGCTGTGAAAGTGGCCTTTTGTTCACCGAAGCTCGACATCGCCGTCAAATCTCATGCTTGAAGGCCATATGGGCCATCGCTCACTTGGAAGTCGAATCAAAGGAGCCCTTCCATGGATTCAACTTTGATGTGTTGAAAATGGGGGCTTTATCTACCTTGGATCCCAATGTTCAACCTTATTTCCTCTCCGCACAAGCTCTTGCTCGCTGTAATCTGGCATGTTGGGCCCAGAAACTCACAAGTAACACCACTTGGGATATCCTGCACTATCGCCCAAATGCTATTCAGGGCGGTCTGACCGTGAATCACCGCGAACATTCTGATCTAGGCATGGCGCTAGAGCTCCAGCATCTCACCAACTATGCATCGAAACCAATCCATGTGGGACCGGCCCTGCATGACATTCTTCCCATAGATTTCGAGGACAGACTCGTAGAGATCCCCAATCGTCTGACCACCCTGGATAGAATTATCCCACCCTCCCCATCTCAGATGATGGTGGCATATCTCCAAGATGCATCCACTCTCCAATTTCCGCCCTACGAACTAGTTTCCACGGGAGAGGCAATCATACGCCATAAGTTGGGCTTGACTGAATACGACAGATGGGATATACGTTCACGATTTGCCGCCATAATTTCCGATCCTCAAGTGGCTCGCCTAAAGGCACATCCGGGAGTACACCACATCGACGTGATAGTTCGGATTTTGGTTTCACTCTGGCAACAGCACGGGCCATACGACCATGACGACCCATACGATACCCGGCGGCAAGGTGATCACGGTAGCCCGACCTTCACCGAAAGCCTCTTGAAGTATGTTGGAAGTCGGGACGATGACGAAGCGTTGATAACAGGGCTAGCGGGCTGTGATCATGGTCGCTTTTCTTCGAGATTAGCAGCACATCTCCGGATGGATCTCCTCAGGCAGCGCGAGGCTTTCGAGGCGATCTGGCGTCTGTTTGCCTTCTTTGCGCATCAGAGACGAGACCCAGTGACGTCTCAGCAGATGATCCCGGCCAGCTTCGACGAAGGAACTGTCATAGCATTCCGGCCCTCAGCGCTACCCGGTATCGGTCAGTCACTTGCTGCCCTCATGCGACTGTTGATGCTACGGGCATTACCATCGGAGCAACTGCCCTCAATGCACCCTCCAGGAGGCCCCCAGTCGGTCCAGTATGACCCGATATGGGACCAAGCACGGCGCGAGACCCATTTCCTCATCCTCATTGAATTTATTGAGGATTGTGCTTCATGGCATGAACCTTACAGGGCGGCCGATACCCTGCGCCACATCCTGGGTCCCGCATGGTACAGGGGAGGATTGTGCATCGACGGTGCAATCCAGCAGCGGTTTGCAAGGAGTCTGGCGGGACTCAAGGACATTACCCGTACTTATTTGATGAAAGTAGTTGTGGACTCCTTCATCTCCACACACAGTACGACGGCTCATCGGCCTTGCGACTCCCGGGACGCTTAGACGATGCAAAAGCACTGCATATAATCTCGGATCTGTTGCGGTGTGAATCGGATTACATGGATCTTGACCTAGCAGTGCTCGAGCTTCTCCGCAAGGACTACGAATCCGCTCTCGAAAGGGAGACAGGCACTGGTAGTGAGGCCCTTGCCCAGAGTACTTGGGCAACGATGTTGAAGAATGGGTGTGTCGAGGGCTAGAAGTTGTAGAAATATGGCATTTGAATTACTTTTGAATCAACACTACGAATCGTCTGCGATCAAATTTAAGCTCTGAATCACGATGATACATTAAACATGTTAACGCGGTACGCCAGCGCGACCTGATGTCGAGGTAAGGAACGGGGGATAGCTGGCGTATCAACCAGCGTATGCGCGCGTGGGGGCGTCTTCCTCTTCCGCCTGCGAGTTTATTGGCGACGGGTCGGGGTGCGTCGTTTTTATATTGTCTTTTTTGTGTTAGGACGCTTTTCTCCTTATTTCTTTACACCTTCCCCCGCCGACGCAATAAACGTCCAATTCGACTTCACATGTTTTGGCACCTGTCCTATTTCCTTTTTGGGACGTTAATTTTTGGGACTCTTTTTGCGTTTTGTTCTTCTGCGTTTCTGTTTCCGCGCCCCGGATATCTGGGATCGGGCCCTTCATCCGTTGGGTGCTGCCTCCCAGTGCGGCCTTCCCTCCATTCGTTCTCTTAGGTTCCCTATATCCCCCGCATGACACTATCACTAACACCTCTCCCTCCACCCCCACCATCCTCTCAATACCCACCGCGGATGCCCGTCGCCTATGCCGCAGACATGTCTTGCTGTCGTCGTTCTTCTATGCGCCGGTGGTGCCGTTTACGGAGGCCGCTAGTTCTACACCCGCGGGGCTGCAGTCGCACACATGCCGGATTTCCAATTCACGACAGATGGTGCTCCCTGAGCCTCGACCTCTGGCGCGCTGGCTCCGCGAGCTCCGATATCTACGCGCCCGGACTCTGCGATTTGTGGGAAAGGTCTGGCGTATCATAGGGTGCACATTCTTGTTGAACTTTACCAGTGCGTTCCCATTCCAGCGGACTTCACTATCGAAATGTGGGCGCTGATGTTTCTTCGCGGTAGCAAGTGTGATAGATACCTCGCCTCAGCATGATCTGTACAGATTCCCAACTGGCTCTCTGATTGCTTAGTGCTCTTGCACGCTCGTCCCTTCTGTATATACTTCCGGCGGAGCTGGATACTGAGCCGTAACTTATGAGTCCCTGCTCAGATGCGGGAGAAGATAAATACCCACCAGGCTCGCGCAATCGTTATAGGTCCCTTTTATTCAGCTTGGCGAGCGAGGGCTCGTACTTGTTCCGGCCATTACCAGTAAGATATTTGACGCACCTCACACATCACGAGGACAAAGTAAAGCTAGGTTTACGACCTCGCAATTCTGACACATCTCTTCCATTGTTCACAGTGCATACCTGATCCTCAATTATACCTGCTCTCGCACAGAGTATCAGTTCAGTTCCCTGTTAAGATATTTTTTCTTCTCCACACTTCAGTTTCTTAACGGTGACTCTCCACGTCCGAAATGCAGCCAGATTTTCTAGAAATTAGTGAATAGCCCCCACCTGTCACTGGTGAGTGTCTAATGCTAGATGACCCCTTCCAGTTCACGCCGAAGTAATTTAGCCTTTTACTGGTCCTCCAGTGACAGATGGACTACCTTGGCGCGTGTAACTTTCTAATCTTCCTGCACGTCCACTTCTCCGACTCGTCCCCCAGCGCACGCGTCAAATCCCAAACAGTCCCGCCAAAGCCCGTCCAAAAGCCGAAAACTGAACTGCCCAATCCAATATTAATATCATACTGTACGTACACCGCGAGGAAGAGACCCATCTTGGCTCCAGTCGCGTTTAATTGCTATGATTGTGCTCGCGTCGAGTTCTTGTCAGACTTACTTCCCTCCGAGATTACTTATTGGCCGGACTCTGATTCGCAGTAAAGTTCTGAGTCCCACTCCCACCCAGATACACGTTGATTCAGTTATATATTTACCCCCAGCTGATGTGTCAAGTTCCCTTCGAATTCAATGCCTAATACGCGCCGAGCCGAATGATAATCTCTCCTCTGACACCCAAGCGCACGCTGCACGATCTCTGTTCATATGGGCTCCTCCTCCTCGCAGTGCACGCGCCGCGCACTTCAATCGGCTAGCCGGGACCTCGGAAGGAACTGACTGCCTGCGCGGAAGGGACTACCTCCGAGGCGTGAGACGGCCTCCACCCACTATCCCCGGAGGGACCCGCGCGCATCCACTCCAATCTCCCAACATCATCTTGAAAACCGCGCGTTATAGTTATACATTTGCTTCTCAGAGAGCTCTCCTCAAGTTGTCGTCTTCCTCCGAAGTTAATATCGACTTTCTGAGGAGCTGTTGATTTCCGAACCCTCCGGGATTTGCATTACACGCATACCTAACTCTCTAGACTTTTGTTTTATTTATTTCCCGAAGGGCTACTGTACCACCCAGCCTTCAATTATACGCTTCGGCCGTCGTGATTTTGTTTCTGCTTTAATTACGTCAGGACCCCGACGTATATGCGCCTGGTTCGCCGAACATTTGAATTTAAATTTGAACAGCGCGTCGGAGAGATCCAATCCAATTCCCTGCTATGTTTATATTATACCTGTACGTTATAAAAGGGAGGGACGTGTTGAATCAACGACTTGTGCGTTGAACTTCTGATATATCCATTCATTCATTCCACTTCCACAGATTCAACTTCGACTTCGACTCGACTCGACGTGTCGAGGATTTATAGATCCATTCCCCTGGCTCATGTTGCCGGGTAGGCTATCCAGATTCCAATCGCAACCCAGGAAGTTCACGCGCACAACCTCCGGCCTTCCTGGCCTAATCCGCGCAGACTGATGTTGATAAATCTCTCCTTTCCCCAGCACGCCGCACGACATCTCTCATATGGGAACGGGCGCGCGTGGGGATACCTCTTCCTCCCACGCGCTGCGCAGGTAGCTACTGTATAGCGCGCGGAGCGTAAATAAACCTCAAACACGGCAACGAGTGGCCAGAACGCGAGGGGACAATACAACGCGAGTTGAATTTATCGTTCGGATTTACTGTCCAAACGTTCAAGAACGCATGCTTGCAAGAATCCTTTGAATCCTCTGAATTCAATCCAATCCGGGGTATTTTCATTAATTCGGTATCAGCTCCTCCGCTCCTCCTTCCTCCTTCCCCCCGTTAACTCGCTAGAGATCGCATCAAGCGCATCAACTTGTCGTCGGATAACTCCTCATAGATTCGCATTAAAGCTCAAAATCTTGTTAATCAGCACGCCCCCGGGAAAGTCCATCATCATCATGCCCGTGCGGTGCACCTCGGCGTGCACGTCCGTCCCCTGGCCGAGGTAGATGAGGAGGAAGGGGTTTACGCCCTAGAGGTGGGTGAGTTTTGATGAAATGAAGACGGATGGAAACGCATAGGGTGGAGGGAATAGGTGGGGGAGGGGAGGGAGGGCACGCAAAGAGGGAGGAGGGAGGAAGGGAAGGAGGAGGGATCGGCGAGGCGAGAGGAAGAAAGGAGGGAATACACACCTGCGTCCCACCGCCCCCGCCGGCAACCTGGTAGGGCTCGGCGAAGATGCTGGAGCCGGAGCAGAAGTTGACGTACATGGCGGTCTGGTCGCCCGCGTTGGTCGTGTCGAGGAAGCGGCGGACCTGCGCACACAATGTCAGCACAACTCGAAGCAAATGAAAATAATTCGAGAGCAAGAACAAGTAAACGCACCTGATCGCGCTTGGTCGCAATCGCACCCGTATTCGGGACATCATAATTATCCTGCACCCACGTCGAGTCCCCATCGTTCCACCCCGAGAACTGCGCGAGCCCGTACTGCTCCGTGCGGCCCCCCTGCGGGCCATTGATCACCGCCAACACGATCTTGCTCCGAATATCCCCCATCGTCGGCGTCCCCGCCGCGCTCGCGCGATTAATGCTCGGCGCCCACAGCCGTCTCTGCGCCGCGGGGCTATTGCGCGCGTACATGTCAAAGATATCGATGAAGGACGCTTGGCCGGAGACGTCCGTGCAGCTGCCGATCTGGCCGGTGCACTCCTGCTTGACGCGCATGACGACGGCCTCGGCGGGGTGCGCGGAGAGGAAGGCGTCGATCTTGTTGAGGACGTCGTCGAAGTTTGCGTTTTGGTAGACGGCGCCGTGGTGCACGACGAAGGTGTTGCCGGTGTTGACGCGCAGGCGGATGTCGAACATGCGGATGCCCGCGTTGAGCTGCGCCGTGAGTGTATCCGCGGAGGCGCCGAAGTTCTCTGGAAAACACGGTTAGTATACTGCGTATAATGATATGGATGGAGGGGGTGGCGCACCCTGGCATTCGGTGAGGTCGCCGCCGAAGAGGGCCATGGACTCGTGGGTGCCGGGGATGGAGATGGAGGCGAGCGAGGCGGCGTCGGGGACCTTCATCATCCAGTCGGGGTTGCTCGCCGTTGAGAGGGTGCGGTACGAGTCGTCCTGCGCGAGGATCGCCGGCACGAGCAGCAGCACGAGCGAGATGGGGAGTGTCAGCATCGTGCGGGGGGCGAGAGGGGGGCGGGGGAAGCTGAAGCTAGAGTCGTCGCGACGAGCTTATGTACGGTCTCGCGTCGCCAGGCATCGTGCGCATGGGCTCGTGGGTGGATTGCATGTGGCCTTTCACAAGGGCGAGCACAAGACACGCGGTCGCATCAGCGTGCATCGCTTTCTTGATTCTCGACGCTGATCTTCGCTGTCGCCAAGACTCTGCAATTCATATATTCGCGGGGAGGAATGGAGGGAAATTGAAAGCGTCCATTGATGCGGGGAACGATGAAAGCGAGAGAAGAGGAACCGTGGCAATGGGGTGGCAAAGCAAAGGCATCGCATACACGTGATGGTTTAAACATGCATCAGATGATTGACGCGTATGTTCGCACGCCTCGTTAACACAGAGCTTGACGAGAGAAATAGCCTTCAAGTATAGAAACAGGTTAGTGGATTGCAGGAATTGGTTGTTTCTCCTTAGTCCTATTGAACTTCAAGCGGAATTGCATATTGCTGAGGTGAAATAAAACTTACAACGGAGCAGAGATGAGTTTCAGGGCATTATCACGGAACGTTAATACAATATTTCCGTCGAGGGAGCCAGCGAGCCGAGATTAACAATCCTAAATTCTGGCGAGAATGAGATGAAACGGTCATGGGTGGAGTCCAAAGGTCGCAAAATGAAACTAACCAGAGCCCCAAGTGACGGGGGAGTCCGTGTGCAGCTTAGCAAGGGCTCCGCATCGTCTCGTCTGCTGAGTCGGAGTCTGGGTCTGCATTCTCAGTAATTCCAGCCCTGATGCATAGCGACATCGTGCAAACGTGCCCGTGGGTATGAGCAATCAATATCGTGGCGCACGTATTAGTCTAGAGACTGCGGGCGTAATTGACACCTGTACATCAGCAGGAAATAAATAAATAAATCTATGATGCGTGAAGCATCGACACGCACCCGGCCCGGCGTTGAGTTCAAGTCCGAGTCGACTTTGTTTGTCCAGGGAATAAATAATTGATAACTACTTGCTGACAGCGATACGCACCCCAATAATCGGGAGTCGGGAATCAATAAGTTACCACAAGGTTTTAGGGCTTTACAACATGCACGCGCAACAAGTAATCAACTTGCGACGTGCGAATCGATTCAACAAGTCCAATGCTCTTTAGTGTCATATGTGTATGTTTATATCTGTGTCTGGACCCAGCGGAGAACTTGGATCTCTCGGACGCGCTGTACGAAATTTCAATGTACAGCGAATCGAGGGGGTTCGACACATACACCTATTGTACACCTACACCTACGTCGGTCGATGTCCGAGGAATAACTGACCAGGGACGTCGTTGTGTGTGAGGTGTACCGAGTACCACCTGAACCATGACATAATCATCCGACCGTCGGCTCCAAGCCATTGCCTGCCGGAATAAATCTAAACTGCGGAGCAGGACCTTGAGTAAAAATGACGGAGGGTTTGGACAATCGGCTGTGATCGCACCCTAGGATACGCCAGACTTGTCCCACAAATGGCGGAGCCCAGCCGCATTCTTGATATCGGCGTCCACGTCGAACGCCCAAGGTTCTGGCGCACGGTGATAGTGGGACACAGTCAATAGCTGTCCCTCTTCGGGTTTTCCCATCCGCCCTGCGTATCCCTCCACAGTGCGTGCAACGGGCTGGACGATCTTCACGATGCGTAGGTGGAGCATCCGATGGCCAGCGTGCTCGGCGCGTGTCGAAGGCTCAAGACGAGCTACGGCGGATCCTACGAGACGAATTTATAGGTGAATTCGTAGCTGGTGCATGACATACCGGACCAAGGGAAGAATTTCGTGGAGTTCTTGTTCCGCTCTGTGAACGGCCAGAGAACAGATGTATGCAGCTCGTCCCCAACCGTCGTGAGGGAAACCTGGCTGGAGAAATTTACGGAGAACAACGAGTCGAGGCGGAATAAAGTATATTGCGGGTAAATGCGGGGGTGTTCGCGAAAGATGTCGCGGCAGTGTGATAGCTGTTCCTCTGTCGCGAGATTCTCGTGCAGTAGCTGTTTCCGCAACTTTGTATGTCCGGTGTGGCATGCAATCTGCGGCAGTGAAATTCGCCAGGGCAAACCGCATGGAGCAAGCAAGTCTTGACCTCGAAGAAACGACGATGGGGTGTTATCCGGCGTGAGGCGAAAGCGGACACTGGACGCTAGTGGCGACGCATGCGCCTCAGAGTGGTAATATAGGAATCCGCGAGAATTGGGTGGAAATGGAGGGTGTCCGGTTTTTGTCTGGATATAGAACAGCTCCGCGCCAGGACCGCGCGGGATGCCTGAATCCTGGAAATGGATCGTGGAAGACTTCTTGTGCGATATGTCGAGGATGTCCTCCGGTTGCAGGAGCTTAGGATCCAATGTTGATATTATGCGAGGCTTGCCACGTTTCCTTCTCTCGCTGTCAAGTATCGCCTATGAATTTCGTCGTTTGTAGCCAGGCAAGCGGAGACGTACCCCAACGCATAGCTACGGATGAAAACGGTCGACAAGGTAGGGCGGGTGATGAGGCGAATTGGTGCGTTTCGCAGCACCCAAACGCTCATGGCGGTGTGGGACAAAAGTCTTTGATGCACTGCCACGTCAAAACATGCCTATAGCAAAAACAAACATCGCGTCAACATCACGTCCGGACTTTCCCGAACGCTTCAATTTTCATGACATTCTTTCTGGAAATCACTCTCATGCGATAATTGAATGATTCTGTTAGGGTGGAATATTAATTGTCCTGTACATGTGCCACTGAATGCCTTGACATAGCAGCGAGGAAGGTCGGGAAATAATTTAATGCTGGGCACTTCGATTGGGATTTACAGGCTGTAGATACGCACTGAATCTACCTTGCCGATTCAGAGCCCCCGGATATATGGCGGCAGGAACTGGGTGTCGTTCCGCCGGCAGGTATGTGAATGTCGCATGAACCGCAACGCCCAGGCCTCAGAATTCAATTCCTGGCCGAGCGAAAGGGCATCTCCTAATTTGGTAGTACCTTCGTCTGCAATATAATAGATGACTGCATCCGTAATTCCGGAAGACGTGAGATAAGGTGGCAAAGTTGGGGGTATGTATGTATGAATCAGATGCGGTAGGTGTGGCTGGGTGAGTGGGCTCCATTCCCGATCCGTTCTTCTCGCTGCGAAAATCGCCCCATTCGTGTGGTTGAGTCTGTGCTGGGCTGAAAGATTTGAACAAAGGTGGGGATAAAACACGAAGTACATCCATACGGTAAAGACAAGCGTCAATGCAGTAAGCCAGTAGAGAAACAGGATACAAAAAAAACGAGGCCTCTACTCAGGATAATGATGCTGAGGCGGGTATCCCAATACTAGCGTAGAGAAATATTAGCACCCATAGTTCGATACTGGAGTCCATTGTAATAGGCACACACCGTTGAGAAGCACAGCATGGAAAAGAACTGTAGGACAACCCAGAGTTATCCTACAACACGAGGAGTACACTTTGTGGTCGAGATCGTGTGACCAAGGTTGCGGTGTGGCCAGTGAAGTAGCATACTCAAAATACAGTCACACTCAAGCTTATCCACTTTAGGACTAGCGAAGAAGAGATGCCAGCGGACGGGATATACCAGCAAAGGAGAAATATCAATGATTCCCGAGTCCGAGACCAGCAAAGAGAAAAATACGAGGGACAGCTGAATCACATTTTCTCGACTCTGCGCGGCCGGCCAAGTGCAGGGGAGCATGTGGTGGCATCCGTAGAGTGACTGATTACTGAAGATGTTTGCGTGTTGGGAGGAGCGGACTCGGAGTCCAGGTGGAGGACCGGCTTGCGCATAGCGATAGATAGGGCTTGACGAAGTCACACATATACCCGGGCCGCGACCAACACGGGAGTGGGACTGGGATTCAGCCTGGGCAACGATAAGATGTAATTGAAAAATTACAGGTTCCGGGTCAACTGCGGGGTTCCTCTTGCAATCGAAATGTCCCACAATGCCCGCAGACCAACAGAAGTCTTGGACTCGGCGTCGATATCGTACGCCCAAGGTTGCGGCATGCCGCCACGAAAGGACACAGTCAGCAACTCGCCTTCTTCGGGTTTGAGCATCCGCACATTGTGTCCCTCCACGGTGCATGTAACGGGCTCCATGATTTTTACGATGCGGAGGTGGAGAATCCGATGGCCAGCGTGCTCAGCGCGTGTCGAAGCCTCAAAACGAGTTATGGCGGATCCTACGAGACGAATTTATAATCGAATTCGTGGATGCTGCTGTATGACATACCGGACCAAGGGAAATATAGCTTGGAGGTATTGTTGTCCCACTCTACGAATGGCGAGAGGGTGAATGTATGCAGTTTGTCTCCAACGGTCGTGAGGCAAATTCTGGTTGAGAAACTCGCGGAGAACAACGAATCGAGGCGAAATAAGGTAAACTGGGGGGAAATGCGGTCACGGTAGTGGCGAAAGATGTCGCGACACCGCGATAGCTGTTCCTCTGTAACGAGACTATCGTGCAGTAGTTGTTGCCGAAACTGTGTCTGTCCGGTACGGCATGCAATCTGCGGCAGTGAAATTCGCCACGGCAAACCGCATGGAGCAAGTAAGTCTTGGCCTCGAAGAAACGACGACGGGGTGTTATCCGGCGCGAGACGAAAGCGGACACTGGACTCTAGCGGTGATGCAGGTGCCTCGGAGTGGTAATATAGAAATCCGCGAGAATTGGGTGGAAATGGAAGGCGTCCGTTTTGTATCTGGACATAGAACAGCAGCGCGCCAAGACCGCGCTGGATGTCTGAGCCCCAAAAATGGACCCTGGCAGTCTTCTTGTGTGACATATCGAGGATGTCGCCCGGTTCCAGGAGCTTAGGATCCAATGTTGATATTATGCGAGACTTGCCACGTTTCCTTCTCTCGCTGTGAATTATCGCCTACTGAATTTCATCATTTGCAGTCAGACAAGCGGAGACGTACCCCAAAACATAGCTACGGATGAAAACCGTCGACGAGATAACGCGGGGTATGAGGCGAATTGGTGCGCCTCGCAGTACCAAAGCGCTCATGGCCGTCTAGGACAGAAGTCTTTGATGCACTGCCACTGATAGATCAAATGATGCCTGGCAAACATCGCGTCAATATCACGTCCGGACTTTCCCGAACGCTTCAATTTTCTGATCTTGACGAGTTCTAAACGGCAAATTTGGAGTTTGAAGCTCCTCCGTATTTGTTGATACAGTCCTCGGCGCCACCGAATGTGTCCTCTCATGGCAGCACGGTCGTATGATATTGACCGCACGGTACTGCTCCGCGTTCTATGAGATAAGTCCGGGTTATCCTAAGCTCTGGCGAGAACCAAGCGAGAACCATCACTATTAAGATGAAAGAGTCACAGGTGTAGTGTGAAGGTCGCAGAATTAAAATAACCCGGAGCCCCAGCGGTACGAGAGAAATAGTGTGCGCCTAGGGCGTGACAGTGCAATTCTAGAGGCCAAATTCAATGTAAACGTTCGAAAATGACCCCTGCGCCCAGGCTGAGGCTCATTCGCCGTCCCCACAGCACCCGCAAGCATTCTCACTTACGGCTCTAATGGGGGATATCGCAGAACAGCGTGAACCAACGTGTGAATGGGGTTCATTTCAACCAAGATCCGCAGGGAGACGCGGATGATCGTTATTTAATATTCAAGCAGCACATATATACTTTGGAGTTGAACGGGACAGAACCGACAGTCGGCACTCTATTCTTAATGTTGTCACAACCAACACCACTCAGCGCAACAACACGATGTATGGACAGACTTCGATAAACAAGTGAACGACTCGAGCGAGGTCCCCCCGGAGCCGGGTGCCAAAACTGCGTACGCCCGAGGGCTGAGGACGATGTTGTCGGTTCCAGCACCGGAATTATAGATGGCCCCGAATACCGCCGTGGTGCTCTCGTCGCCGACTAGTGGTTGTGGAAAATTAAAGCACGGGGGAATAGAGAGGAATGGAATGCGTACAAGTGAGAGTGACTTGGGCGTTGCAGCACACGTTGGAGTTCACGAGCGCAGCCGGGTTGGTGATTTCGAAGGGGCCGTTGGACGGCGCACATCCACAGCTGGTGGTGCCCGCGCCGATGCCGAGCGTAGCTGTAGAGATAGTTAATACACCAGCCTGTAGCGGAGAAACATAGTTATCCTCACCTGTGCCGGTGAACGCGCTGGCGCCGCCAATGAACATGGCAGCGACGACCGCGAAGAAAGATTTGTCGGAGAATATGGTGGTAGGTAGGTAATTCAGCTTGAACTGAGTGTATATGCAGACCCGCGCGGTCTTCAACTGATTGAGAATGAATTGCGGGGCAGATGGAGAAATGTGCTCGGTTTGGTTTCGCTGTAGGGACGTGATACGCGAGAGCGCCGCAGATGCCGAGGTGCCCAGGCCGCACAATTGACTGGGGAGGCGGAACGAAAAGGCGCACCTTAATTTTACCTCTATAAATGAATAGTTGGACATGGAGTTCTGGCAGCGGTGGAATAAGGCGGGGAATATATAAGACAGAAAAGTGAGACTGTCTAGAATGCCATATGCAGATCGCATGCGTTATTCGCATTACAGGAATATAGTTGAGGTCTGGGGAGATACATAAATCTATTCTTGAACAGATCAACACAGCAACTGGTGTTAGAGAGGGTTGAATGTCTAAAGCTTCAAAGACAGCTCCGCTCCCGGAAATGAACCTTCAACACAACGGGGTATCTATGTTGAGCGATTGAATTCATCGGAGGGCATCCACCCGTGATGCTACTCAATAGACAATATGGGGAGACTTACGGAGATCACAAAATCGCGGAAACTTCGGGGCTGTAGAAATGGAAGCGCACGTTGTTGAAAGGTCGGCCTTTGCAGTTCGAATACGAACACGCGGCAAATAATATTGTCAGCGCAGTGAATCAAACGACGACTACGGTCAAACGATTCTACGTGGACTCAACAGGCGGCCGGGGGCGAACATTCGGGCCGAATTTCCAGAGCACAAAGTCTGGGTGCGCGAGCTGAAAGATTTGATTAAAAAGTACGATTCCAAGAGGACTAGACAGACGACTCAGGGCGGATGCCTAGGTCAGATTCACAGAATAATCACCAAATCTTGGGTGCGCGAGTTGAGAGCTTTCAATGAAACGGAAGAAGTGGCCGCGCTGCGGCGTAGAGCTTGTCGTTCATCGAATGCCATTGGCGGCGATCTGAACCTCCACTCGTGAAGTCGTCGACTCGTTGATGCTTAGCGGACACTACGCAGCTCCGCATAGAAGGACCAAAATAATATTGGAATTCACGTTCAATTGGCAACTGGCCGAAGGAAAAGTTCGGTGAAATCAATCACAGCGAGTCGATGCTGTGGTTGCCGAACGAGCTTCGAACGAGATAGACGCAGATGTCATCGCATGCTAGTCCAGCAAGTGTGTGGAGAGACGAAGGAGCCACGCCAGATGATGCTAGCCGGAGTATCGGATCTCTGGAGTGGAGGAATATTAGACCCGCGACTCGCTATTAGGGTCGGGCACATACCTTGAAGCGCAACATGCAAATGCACCTTAGGACACCCCAGACTTATCCCATAAAGCGCGGAGTGCAGCACCATGCTTGGTCTTGAGATCAATATCATACGCCCAAGGTTCCGGTACGCTGCCACGGACGGACACAGTCAGTAGCTCGCCCTCTTTCGGTTTGACCACCCGCCCTGCGTATCCCTCCATGGTGAATGCAACGGGCTCGACAATTTTCAGGATGCGCAGGTGAACCACCCGACAGCCCGCGTGCTCAGGCCGCGTTGAGGGCTCGAAGCGCGCATGGGCGGATCCTAGTAGACGTAGTTATAATATAATCTTCGGTGTGTAGATGCTGATTTGGGACGTACCGGACAAGCAGAAATGGCTATTGTAACCCTCATCTCTGTGAGGTTCAAGGTACACTGAATGTAGCACGTCTCCAACGGTCGTGATGTGTATTTTGCCTGAAAAATTGACCAAGAAGGTCGAATCGAGGCGGAATAGTGTATACTCGGGGTGAATGCGGTGTCCGTGAAAAACGTCGCGGCATTGCGAGAACTGTTCCGATGTCGCGAGATCCTCGTGCTGCAGTTGTTGCCGAATTTTGGTATATTCTGCGTGGCACGCAATCTGTGGTAGTAAAATTCGCCACGGCAAGCCCCATGGGGTGAGTAAGTCTTGGCCGTGAAGAAACGACGATGGGGTGTTATCCGGCGCGAGACGAAAACGAACACTGGACTCTAGCGGCGATGCAGGTGGCTCAGAGTGGTAATATAGGAATCCGCGAGAATTGGGTGGAAATGGAAGGCGTCCATCTTTTGTCTGGACATAGATCAGCAGCGCGCCAAGACCCCTCGTGTCTGAGCCCGGAAAATTGATCCTGGCAGTCTTCTTGTGCGACATCTCGAGGATGTCGCCAGGTTCCAGGAGCTTAGGATCCAATGTTGATATTATGCGACGCTCAAGGCCACTTTTGCTGTTAAGTATCGCCTATAAGTTCCGTGGTTCAACGAGGCAAACCGACACATACCCCAGCCCATAGCTACGAATGAAAACCTTCGACGAGGTACCGCGGATTACGAGGCGAATGGGTGCGCCTCGCAGTGCGCTCATGGCGGTGTGGGACAGAAATCGTTGATGCACTGCCACTGGCAATCAAAATGATGCCTAGCAAAGACAAGCATCGCGTCAACGTCACGTGCTCAGTTTACAATTTCCAAAGAATTTCGCTTCAAGACCTGATAGATGGCATCTGAACAAAATTTTAGTTGATGAGTTGTATAATTGTTTCCCCGCGCGAGTGCAGGCTCCCGTGAAGTCGCGCTTTATCTCTTTACTCGCCCTGCGTATCCCTCCATAGTGCATGCAACGGGCTCGACGATTTTCAGGATGTGCAGGTGAACCACCAGATGGCCCGCGTGCTCAGGCCGCGTGGAGGGCTCGAAGCCGCGCATGGGCGGTTCCTAGGAGACGTAGTTATAATAGAATCTTCGGTGTTTAGATGTCACTGGTTTGGACGTACCGGACCAGGCGAAAATTCCGTTGTTAGAAGCCTCATCTCTGTGAGGTTCCCTGTGAGGTTCGAGATACACTAAGTATAGGACGTCCCCAACGGGCGTTACGTGTATTTTGCCTGAGAAATTGACCAAGGTCAAATCAAGGCGGAATAATATATACTCGGGGCGAATGACGTGTCCGCGAAAAATATCGCCGCAATGTATAGCTGTTCCGGTGTCGCGAGATTCTCGTGCTGTAGTTGGTCCCGGACCCTGGTATATTTTGCGTGGTACGCAATCTGCGGCAGTAAAATTCGCCACGGCAAACCCCATGGGGCGAGTAAGTCTTGGCCGTGCAGAAAAGACGACGAGGTATTGTCCGATGTGACACGAAAGCGGACAGCGGACTCTAGCGCCGCCACAGAGTGGTAGTGTAGGAATCCCGTGCTTTCACAGCAAAGCCAGGCGCAGAACGGGCTGCAAGTGCTTTGGTGACGAATGCGAACCTTCAAAGTGTGGCGGGCCAGGGCGCAGATGGGGTACCTTGCATCGCCGAGGCCTTCATGTTGCCTTCATGGCTGTTCGGGAAAGGATTTGTTGACACATCATGTCACGCGATCCCCACAAGGACAAATATCGCGTCAACACCGGGGATTCCCGGAAGCTTCGCTTTTCCTAACATATGTCGACAATTTCTGAACCTCAAATATCACATATGAGTGCTTCCAAGACGTGGTATAGACTACTTGAGTTCCACCGTCAATTTTCTAAAGACCACACAGATCTATGCGTCGGACAGCGCCCCCTGCATTGGTGGCAACTCGGTTACCCTACTAAGACGGCAGATTTTTGTAGTGACATCGGCTGAGCGGTCTGACTGAATGTAAAGTTTAACCCGTGCCGCTGTGAAGTCGAGTCGCCCTCTGCCGTGGTGGTATATGTAATTAATTCTCCGTAATCAGTTACGAACGGTCTCGGGAGAACCTCGGGGGCAAATATACGGGGTCTCTCATGGGGATACATAGCTGTTTGAAACGGGGTTTATTTTGGACGTGGGCAGGATGAATAATTTAGAGGTAGTATGTAAACGACGACGAAACACACGGATGCTATCACATACTTGACACAGCGGGCCAACCGTGCGGACGAGCAGCGGCAATTTACGGCAGAATCACATCTCTGAGGTACGTCCTCGAAGATGCCCGAGAATCAACATGTTTTCACTCGTCCAAAGTCTTGGGTTCAAAGGCTGAACGCTGATCCCCCATTCATTGCAATGGAATCATATGCATTCACGAAGGAACGACTTATTATTAATTTCACCCTCGGTTGGTGCATGATGCGTGCGGCATCTCGTGTCGGAATCCTGACTCAGCCACTGACAAGGAGACATAATACACCGGGTCCCAGGTAAATAAACAGGGGAAAATGAGCGAATGTTATGCCTCCATTTCATTCCAGGCGGAACCAAGTTATTCGTGGCAGCAGTAATTATTGGATGTGGTGCGGCATCGCAGCCGGGTGATGGAATTTGAACAGTCATTGATCCAATATATTTTCGAGCTGCACGTTACCCACAGTGGACACTGTTCTTGACGTCTTGGGTACTGAGAACTTGGATAGTGGAAGCAGGATAATGCCACGATCATCTTCACATAGTTTGGAGTCAAAACACCAATATATTGTTTACTCGTATGGACCTGAAGCTGACAACCCGATGTATGTTGTACAGGCATCTTTAGAAGAACGACCAAGTAACCGGCGAGAGCGTGGTCCCAGTGCCACCGGGCGACAAGGCCGAAAACGCGTCAGCGCTGAGGGCGATGTTTTCGGTTCCGGCACCAGCGTTATAGATGGCCCCGAATACTGCCGTGGTGGTCTCATCGCCAACTAGCAATTATTTCAGGACGGGGTAATAAGAAAGGAGTGAAAGATGCGTACAAGCGAGATTGACTTGTGTATCGCAGCACACATTGGAGCCCACGAGCGCGGCGGGGATGGCGACTTCGAAGGGGCCATTGTCGGCGCCACATCCGCAACTGGTAGTAGTATCCGGGCTAATGCCGAGCGTGGCTGAAAAATGGGGAGACGCGTCAATGAATCGGTGTGCGGAGGGGGAAGGATGGTGGTCACCTGTGCCGGTGAAGGCGCTTGCGCCACCAATGAACATGGCAGCGAGGACGGCGAGGAAAGACTTGTTGGATAACATGATGTTAGGGAGGTAATTCAGCTGGGTGGATGAACTGACTGTAGATGCAGACCGAGGCTGCCTTTTAACCTTTTCAAAATGGATGGCAGGAGATACGGAGACACGGGCTAAGTTTTACTCCGCCGTCGGTAAACGGTAAGCGAGTGCCGCAGCTGCCGCATTGGCGAGTCAGAACGAAAGGGCTTACCCTAATTTTACCTTCATATGTGAATGGCTGAACACGGAGTTCTGGAGTAAGGCGGCGAACTCGGAGGTATGTATGTATAAGGCAGCAACGTCCCGACGAGTCTGATCTGCAGAGCGGCATACGTGCATCGCAACCGTTATCCTTCTGTCTTATAGCTGAGTCTGGCGATACCGGCTACACAATTAATTAAAGTTGAAGAGAGGGGTATGAAGCACAGGAAACCTGGTGTTGTGATCTTCATATTGACACCACAGCGACTTGTCACTGCGTTCAGCCTGGTTCTAGCCACGAGGTTGCCGAGAATGACACAGATAGACCCACACACATTTTACGCAAGCCTCCTTCATTCTCGACACTCCGCGTCTAGAACCCGCCTGGACGCAGTGGGTCGCGGTAAAACTTCACACACGGTCCCGGCCTTCCGGAAGTTCCTTGGAAGATTACTGTATATTAAATTGAACGTGTGTACGACTGAATTAAAAACCAAAACTCGGCGGCGGGTCCGCTTTAAGCGGAGCGGGGTGGTGCTGCCAAAAAGACGCCGTATGCATACTGTAGTACCGAGAAAACACAATTTCCGGAACACAACCGTGATATCTGACAAAAAATCAGAACGTGAGTGACGGACCCTGATGATAAATTAAATGCGGAAAGATTCAAGCCTTTCCACTTCCCAAGTTGAAATGAAATTATTGAAGTGGAACTGAGGATAAGCCCTTCCCATTTCTCTTCATGCAGCAGAGAACGAATGGGTCGCGAAAATGCGCTGCGCCGTGCCACCCGCATTTTCGTCGGGCGGCCAGCGTAATATTGGTCGCTTTGTTCACCGCGGAGCCAGGTGACAGGGAAGGCGGCGATTCAGACGCTTAGATATTGCACCCAGTATGACAGGTTGTGAAATGCTTTCAAAGCAACAGAAGGACCTTCGGGAAGAGACAGGTTTTCAACCACGGTACCCTTTGGAGCGCGGGTAAGCCGGACAAGACCGGGAGTGAGATCACCACTGGCTCTCTGAGTATATTTCCAAGGCAAAAATCATTTTCACGTACATCGAACACACAGGATATAAGTAAGCATCACCTATTTAGAAGAACGACCAAGTGACCGGCGAAAGCGAGGTCTGGTTGATGAAGCCGGGCGACAAGGCTGCGAAGGCCGCCGGACTGAGCGCGATGTTCTCAGTTCCGGCACCGGTGTCATAGATGGCATCCAACACAGCGGCGGAAGTGCGTTCGCCGACTGGGGAAATTCATATTTACATAAGGACAGGAAGAAGCAAGGATTGAGACACGCGGCTTACAGGCGAGCTGGACTTGAACGTTGCAGCACATGTTGGAGCCCATGAGGGCGGCGGGGATGGCGATCCCGAAGGCAGTGTTTTGGGTAGGACATTCACAGCTGGTACTGCCCGCGCCGATGCCCAGAGTAGCTGGAGAATGGGATTCGCGATTGTAAATAAACCCGTCTGCAGGGGGGAGGAGGGGGAGGAGAATGGTCACCTGTGCCAGTGAATGCGCTGGCGCCGCCGATGCATATGGAAGCGAGGACGGCGAGGGAAGACTTGTTGGAAAACATATTGTTGGGTAATTCAATGGGGATGTACTGGTAGTAGATACAGCCTGGAGCTGCCTTTTAACCCATTCGGCATCCCCGGCATCGACTTGGTGTAATTCCGTCGGCAGCCGCATAAGCCGCAGCGCCCGTGCCTCGAAATTAAATTCCTTGCCGAACCAAAGCATCTCCTAATTATGGTGGTCCGGATGCGCTTTAAATCCGCGCCCTGAAAAGTCGACCTATATATAGGGCTTCCGCCCATAAAGTGCGACCCCCATGGGACAATTTATTTTGGGCGGGCGCGGATGTATTTCCGCCCTATATAAACTCGGGCCCCGCCCCAAATATATCCATGTGCGATGATACACTACACCTACTGATATACTAATGGCCACGAAACAAAGTGAGTTGAACCTTCAATTATGTTCAATGTTGAACATTGAAACCTGTCGGCAACCACAAATATGATGCTGTTCAATGTGTCGTATATAGTATTCAACAACCTATGAGGGTGTAAAGGATCAGGGACAAACCAAATTTTTGCGCAACAATGCATCATATCGCAATTCTAAAGCCAACCTGTCAGCCAAAGTGTGATGATCAATGGCGGCGAGCTTGCCTTTCAGATACAAGTTGCAATACTTTTTTGCTCAAGAATACCATAGTTGAACGAGGTCCCCGGGTTCAATTGACCTGAGCATCTAGGATTAATAGCAGTTCAACAACCATATAGCTGATACCAAACTCAAACTTGAACCATGTTCCTTGCGTCAAATAGTTTGGGTGTACATCAACCACAACCTGAAACTCATTCTGAGTGAAGGAGGACAATGAATTACTGTACCGAAGGAGGGGCCATATAATCAAGTATGAAGCGGTTCAAGATTACATAGTAAAGTGACGACAGTAGTCATATGGGATTCAGTGCGAGCGGAGGGACTGGTATTTGAACGGTGTACTTATGCCCTTGCCTGAGGCCACGTTCAAAGAAACGTTGCTGGGGAGGTCGTCTTGAATGAGCCCTGCAGCCTGTCTGTACATCAACACCGACTAGATGATGCACCCGTTGAACTCGTCTTGCTGCGGAATCCGCCCCGTTCGCCTGGTTGAGTCTGCCGCAGTTATGTAATGATTTTGGCCAGATCGTAGCAAACAAAAAGAAAGAAAGGAGTAATCTTCGTGCAACATATTTCTGGACTCGAAGTCGCTGGGAGGCTTAGAGTCCGTCACTTTACCTGCATTCCTCGTGTACGACTGAATTGCGCAGTCCGAAACTTGGAATGACAGATCCGCTTTTAGAGCGGCGGAAGGGGTCACACGACGGGTTATCCATCCTGAGCGAACGATTCAACGAATGAATTTGTGGAAATAACAAAGCCGTGATTGTATGGAAGTAGAACGAGGACGGCGACTGTAAACCACATGTGGACAATAAACGGAGATCAAATTTCTGTGTAGACATGTCGCAATGAATAGGGGGGCACGGTTGCTGTTAACCACCTGCATGCATATGGTCGAACTTGCTGAACAACCACTAATGCTTGGTGGGTGAGCTGTAAATTTGGATAAAACGGAAGGGTCGGGCACACCTCAGGGAAGAACAACCTTCAGCATATGAATCGCATCCCATTGCGCGAGCGCGGTGCATATCTCCTCTCGCGTGGCATGCAGCTCCCACTTGAGAACAACTTCCATGCATCGGAGGGCGGGGAGGGCCTGCACGGGAAGGACGAGCGTGAGGCCTTCCAGAAAGTGGGAATCAAGTCGATAGTGAGGATCCAATGAACTAGGCATGATGTTGAAGGTGAGATGCTCGAGGAGGTTGGAGGGAAGCAACGGTGCTAGGATGGTCTGTATGTCCGCAAGATGGTGGTCTGTGGTATTAAGGGTGAGGTGGGTAAGCGCGGGAAGGCGCGTAAGCGTCTTGAGCGCACGGAATCCCGTAAGATTCAAAGCTTCTCCACCTGAGAGCATGAGGAATCAGTGCGATGGACAATGCATGCCAAGGAAACGTACTCGCCCGTCCCAATTACCAATCTTTCAATCGTCGAACACGAGAGCTCAAGAAGTGCGGAAGCCGGTGAAAATACGTTCATGCCCCCACCGTCGACATCGTGGAGTTCGGTAAGGTCAAATGAACACAAGGGGTGAAGGAGCCATGCCCAGTATTTCCTTGTTCTGTCACCGGCAAAGTGTAATCTTTTTATCTTTGCTCGCTGAGCGAAGGCGAGGGGATCCGGTGTATCGAAATAGGGGAGGACGCTGGTGTTATCGAGATACAAAGCCTGCAACTGGTCTGTACACTTTTCGAAAAGTCGCGCCAAATCGTGCATGTCGCGGAAGATCAGGAAGAGCAGTCCGACATGACGAATGGAGGGAAGACCGATGATCTCCGCCGCGGACAGCAAGACACTTGACTTTGAGACGCCACCACGTCTCCTGTTCAAGAATAATTCCTCCAAGTTCGAGAACTTCACCGTAGCAAGCTGTTTTATCACTTCGTCTTCGAGACTGGCTCGGAGGCGACGAACCAGCCGGGTGAGGTGGGGAGAGCCCTTCAGCACCAGACACAACCTTCTACAGGCGCCCGCCTCATCAAAGCTGCGGCGAATACCATAGCCGTCAATACGCGAGCAACCCGGATTAAGGATGATGTCGTGAAAGAGATGTCGCTGCGCAGAAGCCGTGAATTGGGGAGACACTAGAGCACACGACTTGAGATCCGCAGAGGAATGCAGAAAGTCGGTGATATAGTCGCAGAGCTCCTGGGTCTGTAGGACAGTGTCTGCCATGGCGCAGGCTCTGAAAGTGCAGTGGTGGTGGTGGACGAGTCAGCAAATCAGGTGATTCATCCAATTTGGGTACTTTAGTCCCACGTGCCAACCCCAGGGATTTTTTTAGATGCAAGTGCACACCTTCGTCCTGAAATTCCGTTTATTGAATTGGAACCGAAAGCTAGGCACGTGAAAGGAAGCCAGCTTGCTTGTTTCACCCAGCAAGTAACAAAAGCACCGGCACATGCCAAGTTTTCCCCGCAGGGACGATTTTATTAACATTGCTGAGGCCGACCCAGAAATCAGAGGTTTTGAGGGGAGAAGATATGAGGAGACGAGTACGAAGATGAATCAAAGGAAGCAAAGGGACATCTACAGTCACTGGAGTGTAGCGCGAGGATGGTTAAGCATTCAGCATTTTCCTAAGCAGGCGCAATTCATTTTCTAAACTCCCACTGGTCTGGTTAGATATCCTAGTACCGACGATTTGAACTGAACCATTCGAAAGGAAATAAAAACCCGACCTCGCGACAGCACATACATCGCTCTTAAAATATGGATCTCGAACTCGTGCACGCGCATCAGAAACGCACTTTTTACAGCTAGAAACGATAGACACCTTTGCATTTTAGAGCAAAGTTCGGGCCGAGTATCATCGGTGTAATTTTGGCGTTGGGGCCACATTGGAGCTCCACGGCCAGTGCTCCAACTTGGCTTTTGATTCTTGAACCATTTTTTCAGCGACGACGAACTAAATTTGGACCTTTGCTCCTCGGCCCGAACTTTGCGTGAAATTTAAAAGGTGTCTAACGTTTCTCACTTAGCTGTAAAATACGGAATCACCAGCAGTCCACTTGGTCAAAATCTGTGACTCAGCTCCGACGGCTGCCTAGATCCCGTATTAAACTTGGATTAAACATTGCGATTTGGAAATTTGAAGTTTTTGTCACGTTTCGAGTCCCAATAAATTTAAAAAGTCAACTGACATGCCAGATGACTTGAATCTTTCTTGTGGAAGAGTCATCAGCCGATGGCCTCAGCTTCCTGCCTATCTTCGCGATGTCCTCATTTCATTGTACGATGAGTAATTTTCCCTAGTTCCTTCCCACAGTCAGTTAACCGAGAGATAGCCGAAGACTTCTTTTCCCGACCACTACCATGAGCAAACAGCGAGTACTCCTCCTAGGTGCCACTGGCGAGACTGGCGGATCCATTCTGCAGGGCTTGATCCAAGACCCAAATTCTTTCGTGCGGAATCCCCTCTCCGTGAATTGGGCAACTTACATGCATCTGATCATATTTGCTCCCGCAGGACGTCGAGGCGCTCGTCCGCCCATCCTCAACGGAGAAGCCCCAAGTAAAGAAGCTCACGGACCTCGGTGTGAAGATCCGCGTCGCCGATATCGATGGTGGATCCATCGAGGAGCTAATTGGCGTTCTGACGGGGATCGATGTGCTGATCAGCGCGGTCGGCGCGCTCAACCAGATGGTGCAGATTCGTCTTGCGACGGCGGCGAAGGAGGCGGGGGTGAAGCGCTTTGTGCCGTGTGCGTTTACGACGGTTGCCCCGGTCGGCGGAGTGATGGCACTGCGGGACAGTGTAAGTCTTTCATAACTGACAGGTGTATGCCACCGTCAATTTACTGCGTTGCTCATTACCCCTTTTTTAGAAAGAGGAAGTCTACCAGCACGTGCGAAAGCTTTACCTTCCGTATACGATCATCGATGTGGGCTATTGGCATCAGCTGTCCTCCCCGACTCTGCCCTCCGGACGCGTCGACTACGCCACCCTGAGCACGCCGAGGGTTGACATCCACGTGGACGGCAGCATGCCGACAATGCTCACGGACCTGCGCGACATCGGCCTCTTCGTCGCCCTCATCATCAAGGACCCGCGCACGCTGAACAAGTTCGTCGTTACCTACGGCGATGTCCTGTCGGAGAACGAGATCTTCGCCATGATGGAAGAGCTTTCGGGCGAGAAGATTGAGCGCAAATACGTGAGTTGGTTGATTCCTTGCACAACGCACAATGCTCACCAGGTGGGGACAGATATCCGCAGAGGACATCACCGCAGCGCGCGCAAATCATGTTGCCACCGTCAAAGCCGAGCCAGACAACTGGTTCGCTCAGATGGCGGTCTTCAGCGACGACTACAATTACAGCAAGTACGTCCGCGGCGACAACACGCCCGCGCATGCAGCCTACCTCGGCTACCTCGACGCGCGGGAGCTCTACCCGGCTTTCCAGCCGCGGCGCTTCAGGGACTTTGTCGGTGAACTGCTGGACGGGAGGGCGGAGAGGCCGTATAAACATATAACGTTGTCGGCGAAGAAGTGAGGGTATATTTGGAAATAACGAGCTTGCACCATAGATGAAGTACGCAGCCGGTAGCGATTGTAATTGTAACTCATGCGTTGGCAGGGAATCGGCCTGAATGTGCAGATTGGTCAACAACATCCATATCGACGACAGGACAATGTATATATCAGCACCCCGCCTTTCACGCCGACAACATAAACCATGCCGCGGTATCCCCGCAAGCAAGAAGAGAAGTGTCTTTGATTGCAGGGGGTACATCGACACGCTACATTGTTCTTGCTGCCCTCTCAGCGGCTAGACGTTGGGGAGAGTATTAATGATTCTACTTGTCGTATGAAGATCCACGGGTGCGTACCTGGGTCCAGCAAGTTCTTGTATTTCGTCTGGGGGAGGATGATCCCGTCCTTCTCCCACACTAGCGTCCGCTGCTCCCAGTCGACGCGACAACAGAGCTCGGGGTAGTCGGCCGCAAGGTCCTCCGTGATGCCGAGCTCTTCGAACCCGGGCCTGATTGGCACGACAGCAAGTCGCGACAGAAAGTCCTCGTCCGAGGCGAAATTGGACCCGAACCGCGTGAGCGCGAGGCTAGCGCCGTTCCAGAGGTAGTAATCCGCGCCCGCGCCGAACAGGACTACGGGGTCGTCGAAGTCGGAGAATGCGAGCGGGCGCAGCGCGCCGCGGATGCTGAACGACTGCGTGAGGAGAACGTCCGCCACGCTGCGGTCGTACCACTCGCGAGGGACGAAAAAGAAGCTGATGCACGACCACGAGTGCCATTGGCAGGTGTAAGTATACGGGAGCACTCTTTCTGGGAACACTGGGAAGGTGGCGATTATTTTGTCGCGCTCCGCCTCCGAGGCAAAGGGTTTCCGCGGCAGGATGGCCTGGTTACGCTGGGGCTAAGTTTGTCTCATAAGTGCGATGAAAATTAAGGAGTTTACACATACCGTCTTCGGGGTTTGCGAGATTGACTCGGAGGGGAAGCAGCAGAAACGGCACCTAATCCACGATTCCTGGAGAGGGATTAATCGAGCCATACCCCTTTCGGAGGACCTAACTTACAAGCGAGAAGATTGCGGTGCTGTAGTCAAAAACGCATTTGGGAACCGCTTGGAGAATGGGAGTCCTAAACGCGGGATGAGCCGCCTTCCGAGCATCGTGTCGGGAAGGAAAAGGAGGAGATGCGGATCTTCCCGAGGATCACGTGTTTCTCGGTCTAGCAAATAAAGGCCACGAAATCCAGATCTAAAGGTGGAAAGTTTAGAAGAATATTAGAAAAATAAAACATCCACACTTCATGCCTCGGCAGTGTGGTTGATCTAAAAGCGATCCAATTTCACTCAGCAGCTGCCCCTCAACCATTCACGTCGATTCCGGTGGTAATTCATGAAACCTGACTTGAATTTTCCAGGGGTGGAAGATCCGTTACCGCGATAGTTTCTCCAGTCCTTTAATAGTTCAGTCCACATCGAACCCCAACAGTAATGAAGCTACAAAGAAGCGACTCACTACATTTTGATGGCCCCTCGGCCGACTTGTGCGATGTCGGCTGAGGTTGGCCGAGGGCTGGCCGAGGGGCTCGACCATGCTGTTTAGAAACCGGTCAAATATCTGGCGACCAACCACACCGAGAACTTGGAGCTCACGGAAGACCCTGCGGCTTTTTATGTCTTCTACCTGCCCAAATATTTTCAGAATTTTCCCGCTTTTATTCGCAGCTATATTTCGATTTTTGAAATAGACCGGCTTAGCCGGCGACAACAGTACTCGCGCACAAGGGCCGTGAGAATCCACAGTGGCCAACTGGGAATATAATTATCTCAGACAGATTCTTGCCTTCAAAGCTTGGAAATTCAGATATGTTTGAGGGATACTGTAGAAATTTCTGGATCAATCTGCGTGTGGAACCGCGTTCGAACCGCACACAAATCATGCCAAAGCCTAACGAAAATTGGACAACCGCGTCGGTATGGCCGTGTATGGCGGGAAATTCAGTCAGTTAGACCTTCAAAGGAAATTCAGAATTAGCTTTCAACCTTCCCGATATATAGTCATCGGATCAGACGGACCGTTGCCAATGTGCATCAAATGGCACAGCTTTACCTGACATCGCTCTTCCCTCATCGTTGCCAGCGCACTCTTAACTCTCATTGACACAAGTGGCTCTGGGTGGCCAGATGGACCCACACTCCAGCCAGCTCCCACACGAGCTGGTAGACCACATCATCGGTTCACTGGACTCACCGGATGACTTGCCGGCGTGCGCACTGGTTTGTCGTTGCTGGGTATATGCCGCCCAGTCCCGAATTTTCCAACGCATTTCTTTCGGATCATCAATCCAGGCTAAAAATGCGCGCGTGTGGGCTCACTTCCAAGAGATATCGAGTGCGTCTCCGCACCTCATTCGATACGTACGCCGACTTCATGTTTCTGCGCTTCGCGAACAACTCTCTGCGGAAACATTCCTCGCCATCTGCAATTTTCCGTTCACGAATTTGGATGGAGCTTTTGTATCCTGCCACAGCTTAACATTATCTTCCGCCCTCGCCCTGCAACAGCTGCTGAGCTTACCCACTCTCCGACGCGTGCACATAAAGTGTTATCGTACGGAACCAATGGTTTTTCTGCAGATCTGGGACCGAGGTGCCCTCAGCCTGCGGCACCTAGAACTTGGCAGTCGTCCTGAAATCAGTGATGCGTTGTTATCCACCCAGAATTATTCCGCACCTATCCGGCTGGAGTCACTACGGATCACGAGGAACCTCGATAGGTGGCTCACACACAGCCTTTGCCCCTTCGACTTCTCCCGTCTAAAGGAGTTGTCAACACTCAGCGTTGATCCGGCAATACTCCAATCGCCAAACTTTCTGCCCGCCCATCGAACAATTGAAGTCCTTGACGTCGCGGCTTATGTACGAGCATCCCACTTACTATTACCCCACTGACTTCCAAAACAGTCCGACAAATCGATCGACCTCTCGTCATTCCCCAGCCTCACGCTTCTTCGCATTTCCTCATTTGCGCCGGTATCGTTACCGACCATGCTTGACACCCTCTCCAGCATCGCAACGGCGAACTGCATCCTCAAGATTGCGCTCTCTTTCATATTGGATCCTGATGTGTCCTTCGAGCAGCTCGACTCGCGACTGTCGTCCCTCCCCATCCACCCCTTGGCTATTGTCGAGTTTGGGATGACCCCGGACCACTATGCTCGTCTGATAACAAACCTTCCTCGACTGAGTTCGCAAAACGTGGTAAGCCCTACTTCTATTAACATTCATTTGTCGTGACCTCATCTGAGCCAACGGTAGCTACGTCGCACTGACTTCGACGCGCACTGGTTCGCGGTAAGTGCTATCATCTGAGAAGAGTGTGACAATGCTTAACCAAATTTGCAGAGGAAGATCGGCATGCAATCATAGTCTTTATTTCGACCTGCATAATCTATGCTTTCTCTCTTCGACGGCTCGAGTGCATCATTACGCATGTTGCCGGCCGCTGCGTCTGCAGGTTTTCTTCATGTACGTACATTCATGTACAGAGGGCGATGGATATCATGCACCAGTAGATCTGCTACATTCGATTCGCCGTCAACACCTACCTCCCGCGCACTCTGAAAAACCCAACACCCTCGATCAATGTGGACTCCGCACCTGAATGTCGTGTTCGGGACCCATACGGCTGAGGAAAAAGATGCGCGTCGAGCGGCAAGACCTCGTCTCAGGGATGCCAATGAACTATGAATTCGTAAATCAATACGGACAGTGGTCGCAGATCACTCCGCATCCAGTCGTTTCTGGAGTACAGTTGAGCTTGAAATAATTGCTGCCCTGAAAATAGCCGGAAAACGATAAATGTGAGATCTACCTCTAGGCTCGAGTCGAACGAGTAACCTCCCTGCACGTGGGACATGGGATGGCGAGTGTCAATGCGGATCACACCCCTTCTAGGCCGGATTGGCCAGTCCAGTCGGTTGTTGAATTATTTTTGTCGTGAACTACAAATATTCTAAGCCTGTTGGTGAAAGCGCTGCTCAATCTCCTTCAAATTACTTGCAATGTTGGCGAGATCCCAGTTCAGGCGCAAGTTCAAGTGTGTTTTTATCCCAAACCTTTAGCAAGATAAGATTGTACCGAATCCGATAAGATAACAATCGTGACCGTCACGGTACGGGATGATTCGCTCTTTACCAGGCCTTCCTTCCCGCCATCATGTCGCGTTTGCGCTTCATTTTCTCCAGACGACTCTTTTCGAGTGCACCTGTGGCGCCAAGTTTGTAGGTTCCACTACCGTGAGGTTACGACTCGATTCACCCCTGCCTACAGGAATCGTAAAGTCGGTGGCATCCGTGGAAGCGTATCTGCCCTCTCAATCTTGCAACCCCCCGTGGAACCCTTTCGACAGCACACTCTCCATGCAACTCTACACCAGCCGACTCACCCGATCTTTCCACCCAAATATCTTGCCACTTCAGCGGAACGGGCCGAAGTGCTCGCCACCTTCCCAATTTTCCGAAAACGTCTGCTGCCGCTGTTGTTCTCATGCGAATGGCATTCATGGAAGGGCATATCTCTCTTCCTCGTGCGACCCCAATGGTACAATCTGAGCGTCGCGGACGTCATCCTCACGCAGTCATTCAAAATCCGCGGCGCGCTGCGCCCCCTCGCATTCAACATCCTCCAGCCCTGCAGCTGGGATACCGCTGTCGTCCTGTTTGGTGCCGGCGCGGAGTATTACCTCTGGGATGGCCGCGCGCAAATTCTCACGCGATTCGGGTCTGACTTCACCTCCGACGAGGACTTGTTGTTGCGAGTTGGCACCGCTGGCAGGTTTGAAGACATGGGTACCGTCCAGGACCTGCCCGCCGGCCACAACGAGCTCCTCCGCTGCATTGACGTCGAGCAGCGGAAACTGGCATGAGAGAAGGACGGATTCATCCACCCCGAAACTCAGTGCTTGAATCTGTTTGACACAGGTACGTTCGGGGCCTCAATAACCCCCGTCCATGCTACACCCGGGCCCGTCCCCGATCAACCGATTTATCCGCCCAAATTCCTTCCGACTTGGGCTGAGCGGGCCGAAGCAATCGCCAGTCTCCCAAGATTCCCAGACGTGCTGCTGCCAGCCTCGTTCTCATGCGACTGGTACACATGGACGAGCATGCGCTTCTTCTTCGTGCGCCCCCAATGGCACGACGTCAGCCCCGCGGACGCCATCCTCACGCACACGTTTAACATCCGCGGTGCGCTACGCCCGCTCGCGTTCCGTCCCGCGCGTGGCCCCGTAGTCCTCTTCCGTGCGGGCGCAGAATACTTCCTTTACGACGGCGACGCGTGGATGTCAGACACGCGGCTCGGGTACGATTTCGCTCCTACGCTCACGCGCTTCGGCTCCGGGTTCGCCTCGGACGAGGACTTCATGTCGCGGGTTGCCGCCTGTGGGCGCTTTGAAGACATGGGGACCGTTGAGGACCTGCCATCTTTCGACTACGATGCCATTATCTGGGCGATGGACGTGGAGCAGCGTGACCTCGCGTGGGAGAATGCCGAGCCCCAGAGACAAGACTCGATCGTGAGCGTCGTTGACCGAAGTACATGGGATTTCAGAAATTTCTGCGCACAACTGACTCACGCCCCCAGAGGTTCCGAGGGAAGCGGTAATGCGGCAGTCCCGCTGGATGTCATCCTTCGATTTTCCGTCCGCACTATTGCGTTAATAGAATTCAATCACTATGATTTTCTTGTCCCCTGATTATCTGTGGCATCGGCCAATTTCTTGCAATCGCTTTGGGCGCGAATGATCTCTGAAGCCAATACTTATCATAGTCTTCGGGATGACTCGGGGAGAGGTTACACGCGTATAAATCCGTTTTTTATTGTTCATTGTCGCGATGGGCTAACAACTATCCCTCCAATTCAGGGCCACCTTGAGTGGAGACAAGATAACTGCAATTCAATTATGTATTCCCTCATTTCTTTCTCGCAACGAAATAACTAACGTGCACAAAGGCACACTCCATGCGCATCCCATCCCCGATTTCCTTCAGCACCGTGTTCATCTCCGCTTCCTCGCTTATTTTTTTGCCCTTGGGAGCCTCTAACGTCCCACTTTTGAGCATGTGAGCCGCAAGATGGGCCAGAACGAACTCCACGTTCTGCAAGGAAAACTCTTCGTATTCTGCTAGCGAAGCACCGTCCACTCCGAGACGGGAGCGGCACAGCGGCCCCATGGCCATACTGCCAAGTTTGGACTGTTCAACTCTAAACCCAGACTTCTCGAGCATTATGCGCAGGCACGAAGTGATTCTTTCAACACAGGTACGTGAAATTGGTCCGTGCGGAGGGATTGACATACCGAACAATAAACTCCTTCTCCAAGTTGTAGCTCGTATATACGCAATTGGCCTTGTGGATCCAGCTGTGTCCTACGAGGTATTTGTTCAGGTCTTGGTCTGCACTCTGGAGCAGCGCTGTGTCTCGTTCAAAGCTGTCGGGGAGGAACAGCGTATCGGTTTCGTCGAGCATGACGATACCACCCGGCTCTACAGGTGCGATTCAGACAACGATGCACGGGAAGTTCAAGAACGTTCATTTACTCAACAGGCGATGGTAGTTGGCCAGAGCTGCACCCCACCCGTCAGGCTTCAAACACCCGACAAGAAAACTGGCGTGGACTAGGTCGAACGTGCCGTACAATTCCTCGGGGAAGGGCTTTGTGACGTCCTGTTGGAATGCAGTGATTCCCAATTCGCTCAAGGAGGACGCTGGAAAGAATTTCGTGTTGATATCGCACGCATATATGCACATTTGCTCGCAGCGGGCATTGATTTCCGGCATTGCGGCCAGATCAAGGGTCCAGATACATGTGCCCGCGCCGATGTCGATGACGCGCTCCACCTGCGACAGGTCGACGGCATCTGGGACTGCACTCGACCAGCCATACATGCTCTTCTTCATGGGATACAGCCTCGACAGCCTGGTCGAGGGCCATTATCGTTAGGGATTGTCTGACTACGTTGATAGATGGGAGCGTACCGCTCTCTCTCGGGCGGAATCGCAGGCAGAGGATACCGCGATTTGGAGGGGGAGGTGACGTTCATCCTGGAAGTCGTTGAGATGAATCAAACCTTAGGCGGCATCAAGGTGTGTGCACTATATAGCGTGAAACCATGATCATATTAGTACAGGTGTTCCTTTTCGGAGCTTGCACGTGACAGGTGGCGGGGCCCAATCGTTTGATGCACGTCCTCAAGGCTCGTTACGCAGCAGGCGAAACCCGGCGTCTCAGAAGATTACACGAAGATTACATGTGAGGCATTGTTTAGACTGCCATTGGGCGGCGTCAATCCAGTGCGGCGATATCGGACAGAAGCAAGGGAAGAGGCACTGCGTTCAGCGGGTTGATAGCCGGGGGGGTGGCTACTCCATGAACGCTATGGCTATCTATAGTTCAGCTGATGGCCGTCGCCTAACCAGGGTCGTATAGCCGCATTGTGATTAGCGGTTGTGAGCCCGTGGTTGTTCAGATAGCCGTGCTGCGGGTAGCCTCGGGTAACCCTTGGCTAGCCCGCCCGCCGAACCCTGCCGAACCTCGCCTAGCCGATGCTAGGCGATGGGCAGCCCTAGCCGCACATGGGCTCAACCGGCTAGCAGCGGCTAGCCGGCATCTAGCCGGCACCTCCGGCTATCTCTGGATAGGCGGTGCTGTGGGTATCCGCTCCCTGAACGCAGTGAGGTGGCGATGCTAGATTCTCGTTGCTCTTTGCGGATCGCCGCGGAAATGAACAAGGTTTTACTTATAAATTGCGCAGCTGCTGTCGCTACACAGGATTCGTCCGCGCAGCTGGCAGTCATTCCGCGGTCTAAGTTAGAAGCAACGGAAATCCTGGGAGTACGGGAGTTGCATGAGAGTCCATTCAAGCATTGGTTGGAAGTAACTATTGAAATATTGATGTCGAGGAACCAAGCGAGGAGCGAGAGGAGGGGGAAAGCGGTATGGAATGGAGCAAAGACACCCATTCGTCAGAAATCCACCACTTTCATAGAACTAGGTAAGTGGTTGTGTGCCAGGAACGCCCGGGCTGCTGTTCCATGCGTGGAGGTTACGAGTTTTACCGTCGAGCCTCGTACGAATGAGTCAATACGAGTTGAGTGCACCGGTTGCGTCAACATCGAACACTAGTTCGTGCGCGGAATGATCCTTCAAGTTCAACAGTTCAACAGCCTTCAACTTCAACGCCCCATTCGACATTGATCGGCAAAGGCTAGCGGCCATAGCGCGGAGATTTAATTTAAGTATGCTAATATGGCATGGAGATCCACATAACGCTGCTGGACTCGGATCCCCGCGGTAGTTTAAGTAATACATCGTCCTCCTCCCCGAGATCAGAAAGGCGAAGATTGTGGATTGGATGGCGGTGCGTGCCAATCTCCCGCTCACTTCCTGGGCGCAATTCGGCTTGAGCCGTCGAACTTTCGAAGAATGTTGACTGAGGGAATACTTATACCGGGCAATACGCCAGACCTTCCCACAGAACGCGACCATGTCCGCACCAAGCCTCCACTCCTTCGACAACACTCTCGGTGAGTATCCTCTCCTTGCGGCGCTTCACCTTGTGACACTGACTCAGGAGCCTTGTTAATCGGCACGCTCGTGTCGTATGCGCTGTTCGGAGTGACGACCACCCAGGCCTACATATATTATGGTCGCTTTCCTAATGATTCCCGCAAGCTCAAAGCCATGGTGCGCCACTGTTGACCGGTCTTCAGCCTCCAATTCTAACTCATTTAAGGTTGCTGCCGTATGGTGCGTGCACATTGATTAACCGGGCACGTACTGGATGTCTCCTGCCAGGTGTGGTGAATTGGGGCATTTAATCTGCATCGGCCACTCGTTATATGTGATGGTTATCACTGATTACGGACATCCGGAACGTCTGGCGCACCTTCCCGCTTCTCTTTTTGTCGCTACCTCCCTCGGAGGCTTGGTATCATCCTCTGGTACGTCGATTCCGGCCTTGTATTTGGCCTGCCCTCACCTGAGGATTGCAGTCCAGAGCTTCTTTGCGTACCGGATTTACGCACTTTCAAACAGCCTGTGGATTCCCTGTATCTGTTGGGCGCTCTCCGTGTTCCGAGTCGTGCCCTCCAGCATCAGCGCTTTCGTATTCTGACTCCGCGAGCCCCTTGCCAAATTTGTGCATGACTAGAATTGGCTTTTTGTCACCGTCTGGACGGTCAGTGTCGTCAACGATGTGTTGATTGCTGGGACGTTGGTCTTTCTCCTGTATCGCGAGCGTGGCCACGCACGAAAGAGGTTAGTTGCAGCTTCAATTCTTATAGGGAGACGCAGACTCGTTTTCAGAACTACCGCAGTCGTTGATAAATTAATTGCATGGACGATAGGTTAGTTGAATCTAGACCTCCTCCGCGCTCTTTCCATCATGAATATTACAGAAACCGGGGTGGTGACAAGGTTCGTAATTACAGAGATCGTCGCTCTTACTGACCGGACTGCAGCATTGCTGGGATTATAATGCTGGGTTTCGTACGTTTGATTTCCTCTTCTCCATCTGCGGCATTAAACATTATTTCTTAGTTCGCTTGGATGAGGTCCAACTGTAAGCAAGTTCACTGGCCGCACGTAAACCATTCTCATTTTTCCAAGTCATATGGATGGCCTGGTTTCTGGTCATCACCCGCCGTGAGTCTCATATCTCGGTGCAAGACTCGCTCAAAAAATTGACAGTGTTCTCCAATTCCCTTCTGGCCAGGTGAGATGGCTTCTAGCCAAACCTGTAGTGTGGACCAATGTCGCCAATATTGATGTCGACAAATAGTCTCAATTCCCGTGCTGCTCTCCGGGAAGCCACGTTTTCAAACACCGTGTCCGGGGTACGACATTTTTCTGATTTAGATAGAGTCAACACTAACAATTTCTGACAGTCCGAGACGTTTGGCCCGCCGATGAACATTCCTCCGCCCGTGCAAATGAGCAAGGTCACTATGACCACCTACGATGATTGATATCTGCGCGTGTATTTTGGACTCATCCCACTTCGTTCGTTCGTTACCTACGTAGCTCATTCACTAGCTAACTAGGTAGGGCATCATTGGTTTGTATTGTAATTTTTCCCGATGTTTCATCGTGACCATGCACCGAGTACGCCAGGAAAGCAAATTTCTCCACTGATAAGACCCCGCAGTGATGTCGAGAGAAACCAAATCTTTAATTCGAATTAATTTTTTCGATCAACTGCCGAAAGTGATTTTTGTTTGTATCCTAATTCGGCTTGAAATTGATGATCTCCGACTCGGCAAGTTCTTCCCAGTGTCCATCTTCTCATGTTCCTGCCGAGTTTGTGTAGATTATATACGCCTTCAAATTCATCTTTACTTCAACTATGTACTGCTTGTGCGAGAATCCATTTTGCGCTTAAGTCCGTCATCTCTCCCACTCCGAGTCGTTGCAGAATAACCCGGCTAAATCAACCCTTCCCTCTCTCACAAGCCCTGTCCTTCCGTCCTAATGAACCAAGCTTCTCAACCAACCACTACGCCGCCCGAATAGCCCCGCGCGGGAAACGCACACCAAAGAGCACGCCGGCAGCGAGCAGCGCGACGCCCGCGTTGCAAAAGAACACCGCGTTCGGGTGCCCCACGGCGGAGAGCGCCGCGAAGAGCGTCCCGAAGAGTGAGACGGTCGAGATGAGCGCCAGGGTCTGTCACAGCACAATCAGTTATGTTATCGACACACCAGAATGAAGATGCGGGTGGGTGGAGGGGGTGTAAGGGTAATAGGTATAGGGTAGGAGAGAGGAGGATGTGAATGCTGGTGGAAGAAGTAAGAAACATACCTCTACAAGCGCGATCCCCGCCAACGCGTCTGCGCGCCTGGCCGCGGGGACCATGTCCATTAGTACGCCCTTGCACGCGGGTGCGGTGCCTGACGCGAGCGGGAGGATCAGCGCAGCGGCCATCATGTGCCATGAGGCGCTGCTGAGGCCCACGAGCGAGGTGAGGGCCGCGTCAGCAACCATCCTGAAGGTACCGCGTTAGTTAATGGTTGGGAGAAAGGAGGGGTGGAAGATTCGATGATGGATGAATAAATAGCAGCGCGCGCAGGGAGAGCACTCGATAAACACAATGCTCTACCAGGAATAGCAGAGGCAAGACGAAAAAAGGAAAGGACTCACGACCACCGTACAAACGCGAGATCGAACGCGCTCCCGTGCGCAGCGTTGGTTTCTGTTGCGGGCGTCTCGTCTGTGTCCGTGTCCGTGCCGCGGATATCTTGCACCTCGGGTGGGGCCTCTTCACTCACAAGGGCGGGAGAAACAGGAGACAGTGAACCCTCGAACCACCTGCGCCCTGCGCCAATGATCCGCGGGAAAGCGAGCGTGAGGAAGAGCGCACGCGAGAGTGAGTTCACGGACATTCTGCGGGTGGGGGTTACCATTGGCGGTTAACGATGAATAAAATTCGGCGAAGTTGAATCAAATTTAACGTGGGGAAGAGGAATATGTGCAAGGATGTGTTGAATCCAAGTCCGGATTTAGTTAAAGGGGCGCAAAGCGAGGACGATGGATGGGAAATATAAAGGGAAAATCAAAATACGGAGGAAAAACGCACAAATATCCGTTATCAGAGGGCTTGTATCCGTATTGATTCGTGGCCGTCAGCTGGAGCATCAGCGGCTGCGAGGAGGAGAATATTTTTTAATGCTTAGGTAGGACGAGAAAGAAAACGTCACGCACGACGTATGCAGTAGCCAGCACGCCCCCGAACGCGCCCACACCGAGTAGCGTAAGCCCGTAGAATTTTCCCCTGTGCTTAGGGTCCATGTATTTCGCGGGCAGGAACACGCGCAGGCACGCCAGGAACGCGAAGGGCGAGTCATGTTGTTTCTGGTCCGTGTCCGCTGTATCCGCGGTTTTCGCGGTGTCCGCAGTTTTAGCTGCAAGCGCCGCAGGGGGGACGTACGGTAGGAGGAGCGCGGTGTAGAGCGTGCTCCCGACAAGCAGACAGAATGTGATTTCGAAGGGGGCGGAGATGCTGATCAGGTCATTCGCGAGGCCCCCGCCAGTGTAGCCTGTATGAGGTCAAATGTCAACAACCGCGTTCCATTCACCATCATAGTGTGGATGGACACGCACCAAGAGCAGTGCCGAACATCGAGACACCGGCGAGTACACCGAACGCGGCGGTGCGTTCTGCGGGGGCAACGACCTCGGCGATGTACGAGTTGGCGGAGAGCATGTACCCCGCGCCGCCACCGACGATGGTGATGAGTTGCGTTGTCTGCATTATCGTGATTCCTGTGCGGCCGCCTACAAACGCTATCAAGGTTAAGAAAAGACGGTTTTTAGTGACGGGTAGATGGATTATCGATGGGATGGAACGACGAACTGGCGTAAATCTGGGTGAGGTTACGCAGCGCGGGCCAGAAGGTCTGCTGTACAATCGCCGCACGCAGGCCCCAGTTGCGGATCTGCCACGTCGTGAAGAGAAGGTTCGCCGTCCCGCTAAACTAAGTTGGCCGTCAGATTGTGGAGCGATGGATCAAATGAGGGCGCACAGTGCCGAGAACGACCATGATGCTGATGTCGCGCGCGGTGGCAGTCTCGACGGCGGTGATCGCGCATGCATCGCCGCTCCCGGGGTACGGCGGGTGGGTGGGGTTCGCATAGTACTCTTCGCAGTTAAATACCCGGTACGCGTAAATGAGCGGGGTCGCCGTCTGGATCTAATCAGTCCGACGCGTAGATTCACGGGGCTGGGATACGCACAAACCAAAAGGTGGTGGAGAGGAGGAATGTTGCGACAAGGACGCGGCGGTATGGGCTGAAGACGCCCTTGCGCTTCAGGTCGGGGGCGAGGAGCGGCGTGTTCTCTGTGGGCATGACTCGGACGTCAGTGAGTAAGCGCTGGAAATGTCATTAGAAATCCAACTTCTCACGATGGCATCTTATCTCACGCTTATCTCGCCATATAACGTATACGCCGAACGGGAGCAATACTCGTCGCTTTTTCCTCGTCTGCATGCTGATTGACGTCTGGATTTCCCCCTGAGATGTTGCCTCTTTCTACCCTCACAATGGCACCACTTTTCACGAGACCCGATGATCGGACTTGATCCCCAGAATCCCGACGTTCCACGTCTTCCTTCTGACTCTGAGCTTCGCCTTCGAGTTACTACATTCCACGCTTTAGCGTTGAGTAAGTGTTATTATTGGATCTCCGTATGCGTTGTCTAATTCGCACCTGTAGAGCCGGGTGATCTCGTCATGCTGGACGAAACCGATACACTGTTCCTCCCCGACAGCTTCGAACGAGACACAGCGCTGTTCGAGACTGCAGACCACGATCTGGACAAACACCTCGTAAGAAACGTTTGGATTCACAATGCCAATTGCGTATACACGGGCTACAACTTCGAGAAGGAGTTTATCTGTAATCTCCTCGACAGAGAACAACCTCACGTACTCATGTTGAAAGAATCACTTCGTGTCTGCGCACAAAGCTCGAGGACTCTGGATTTAGAGTTGAACAGTTCAAACTCGGCTGTATGGCCATGGGTCCACTTTGCCGCTCCCCGTCTCGGAATGGACGGTGGGTCGCTGGCGTAATACAAAGAGTTTCCTTGAAAAACGTCGAGTTCGTTCTGGCCATCTTGCGGCTCACATGCTCAAAATTGGGACGCTGGAGGCCCCAAAGGGAAAGAAAATAAATGAGGAAGCAGAGATGAAGACACTACTGCAGGAGATCGGGAATGGAATGCGCACGGAAAGTGCTTTAGTGCACGTTATTTTGTTGCAAGAAAGGACCGTGATCTTGTCTCCATTCAAGGTAGCGCTGAATGGAGGGATATTTGTTAGCCTGAAAGTAGCATGACCATGAAAAAACGATCTTACACCCGCGTAATCTCGCCTCGAGTGATCTTCGATGAGCATTGACTTCAGGGATCACAAGAGACTATTTGCGCCCATGACAACACAATCAGGGGACAAGCAAATGATTGTGATTTGAATCCTAGTAGCCCAAGCCTTTGTCCGAAATACGGTCGTGCGGACGGACAATCGAAGGATGACATCCAGCGGAGATCCACATAGGCTCGAATCCAGCCTGTCTATGAAACCAAGCTTTGTCTATCGACAGGCTTGCCTCCACAGACAGACAGTTACTGGTCTAAGACCCACATTACTGGAACATCTGGGGGCCGTGTGTTACTTGTGCGAATGAATCTCTGAAACGGTCACGACTCACACGTACCTCGGTCAATGATACTCCCGATCCAGTCGTGTGCTCGGGGCTCGGTGAATCCCGCGTTCTCGCACGCGAGGTTACACTGCTTCACGTTCTGCAGAAAATGCCATCGTAGTCCAAGGATGGCAGGTCCTCTATGATCGCCATGGAGTCTTCAAGCCCGCACAGGCGGAAACCCGCGGCAAGAAGTCCGTCGGCGAGGTACTGGAGGCAGTACTCCGCACCCGGATTGCGGGCCACACACGGGGTAGAACGCGAGCAAGCGTGGCACCACAGATGTTGCCTGAAGAAAATGAAGTGGAAACGCGAGTCCGAGGACCGACATGATGGTGGCAAGGAAAGAACGGGTCATCGCGTGATGTGATTGTCAGTTATCTGATGCGGTCTAATCTTATCTCTCTGAAGGTTTGAAATACAAAACATTTTCACGTTGTGCCAGGACCCCTTATAATGGGTGGGAAGGCCTGATTTCAAAACGGGAAATTCGTCAGGATTCGATTCCGGCAATTTCGTCAGGATTGGCACAGGCCTGAGGCCCAAAATCGGTCCAAAATCGTCAGGATTTCGCCTCAGGTACAAATTTTCGCCCCAAGAGGCCGTTTTAGCGAAAATTTCTCCGCCGCCGGCGCAATTCCGTCAGGATTTGGAGCACCCCTAGAGGCCCAAAATCCCCCCAAATTCGTCAGGATTTGTATCAGGGATTTTGGCCCATTATCAGGGGTCCTGTTGTGCCGTCAGAATGCGGTTGAAGTGGAATTTCGGCAGCATTTGAAGCTAGATAAAGTAGATTGAGCTATGAGCAGTGCAGCGGCAGGCTCAGAGTATTGTACATAGGTCATGACTCGAAAACAATTCATTCTACTTGGACTGTCCCAGTGGCGCCGGAGGGGAAGCCGTCCGTATGCAACACTCATCATTCCTTATCCTGCCACGTGTCCCACGCGCTTGGAGGTTACTTGTTCGACTCAAGCTTGGAGATACTCACATTTATTATATTTCCAGGCTATTTTCAGGGAAGTCATCATTGTATGTCCATCGTCCTCTGTAAAATTTGATTCGGCATTGTCACACTCTTCTCAGATGACAGCACCTACCGCGAACAGTGCGCGTCGAAGTCAGTGCGACGTAGCTACCGTTGGCTCAGATGAGGTCACGACAAATGGATGTTAATAGAAGTAGGGCTTACCACGTTTTGCGAGCTCAGTCGAGGAAGGTTTGTTATCAGACGAGCATAGTGGTCCGGGGACGTCCCAAACTCGATAACAGCCGAATGGTGTAAGGGGAGGCAAGACAGTCGCGAGTCGAGCTGCTCGAAGGGCACAGCGGGATCTAACATGAAAGAGAGCACAATCTTGAGGATGCGGTTCGCCGGTGCGATGCTGGAGAGGGTGTCAAGTATGGTCGGTAACGATGTCGCCGCAAATGCGGAAATGCGAAGGAGCGTGAGGCTGGGGAATGACGAGAGGTCGATCGGTTTGTCGGACTGTTTTGGAAGTCAGTGAGGGTGGTAATAGCAGGTGGAATGGTCGTACATAAACCGCGACGTCAAGGACTTCAATTGTTCGATGGGCTGACGAAAAGTTTGGCGATTGGAGTATTGCCGGATCAACGCTGAATGTTGACAACAGCTTTAGACGGGAGAAGTCGAAAGGACAAAGGCTGTGTGTGAGCCACCTATCGAAGTTCCTCCTGATCCGTAGTGACTCCAGCCGAATAGGTGCGGAACAATTTTGGGTGGATAAGAGCGCATCACTGATTTCAGGACGACTGCCAAGTTCTAGGTGCCGCAGGCTGAGGGCACATCGGTCCCAGATCTGCAGAAAAACCATTGGTTCCGTACGATAACACTTTATGTGCTCACGTCGGAGAGTAGGTAAGCTCAGCAGCTGTTGCAGGGCGAGGGCGGAAGATAATGTTAAGCTGTGGCAGGATACAAAAGCTCCATCCAAATTCGTGAACGGAAAATTGCAGATGGCGAGGAATGTTTCCGCAGAGAGTTGTTCGCGAAGCGCAGAAACATGAAGTCGGCGTACGTATCGAATGAGGTGCGGAGACGCATTCGATATCCCTTGGAAGCGAGCCCACATGCGCGCATTTTCAGCCTGGATTGATAATCCGAAAGCAATGCGTTGGAAAATTTGGGACTGGGCGGCATATGTCCAGGAACGCGAAACCAATGCGCACGCCGCCAAGTCGTCCTGTGAGTCGTGAAGGAAATCGATGATGTGGTCTACAAGCTCTTGTGCGAGCTGGCTGGAGCGTGGTTCCATCTGGCCACCCAGAGCCACTTGTGTCAGTGAGAGTTGAGAGTGCGCTGGCAACGTGGATGAGGGAAGAGCGATGGCAGGTGAAGGCTGTGCCATCTGATGCACAATTAGCGACGGTCCGTCTGATCCGATGACTATGTGGGAAAGGCTGAAAACTAATTCTGAATTTCCTTTAAAGGTCTAACTGACTGAATTTCCGGCCATGCACGGCCATACCGACTACGCGGTTGTCGAATTTCTCCAGACGTTAGGTTTTAGCATGGAATTAGTGTGCGGTTCCAACGCGGTTCCACGAATCCACATTCAGATTGATCCAGACACAGTATATCTCAAATGTATCTGAATTTCCAAGCCTTAAAGGCAAGAATCTGTCTGAGATAATTATATTCCCCGTTCGCCGCTGTAGATTCTCACGGCCCTTGTTTGAGAATAGGTTGCGGTTGGAAAATATCGTTTCTGCCCTCCCATCCTCAACAGGACGAGCGATGGTATTTCCCCCTAATCCGTTGCTGTTGAAGCCGAAATAATAAGAATCAAGATTTATTCGCTACACCCTAAGATCTTTCCTCAGCAGCTACCAAGCATGTCCCTCGAGAATGTAGATTTGTTCCAATTGACAGATTGTCTTTAACGAGAGAGTTACGAGCTTTGAGTTGAAAGCCTCTGTCAAGGAGAGACTACAGAGTGCTTCGAAAAAGAGTCGCGTCTTGGTAGCTTCATTAATATTGGGGTTCGATGCGGAGAATGTGCATCATATCAGCCCGGCGCAAGCAAGGTTCGAACAGTTCCGTCTATTCATAATAATAATAATTTCTTCTTCTATATCTAATGAGGACACGAGGATCAGGAAATTTCATCTCAAAAATTCAACACAACCGACGTATTAAGCACAACGAATGTAAGTCAAGTGCCTCTCCCGCCATCCCGGGTTGAATGTGTTACACATTTCTCTTCCCGTGCCGCAAATATTGCCTGAATTTCCTCCGGGATCCCCTTTGTGTTTGGAACAGCCTTTGGCAAAAAAAAACGAACAAAATCCAAATCACAATGAGTAGCCTACTAGTACGCGCTGCCTTCACGTCGCGCACGGAGGAAAATCGAACAGTGCATGCTGGGCCTCATTGAGCACAAGCTTGACGCCTTCGACTTCCGCCCCAACGTTCCACGAGCCCTCGGTGTCGTTGAGAGTGATGCTCCACATAGAGTACCCCGCGCCCGTCGGCGGCGGCTGTGCAGGGGGTGGAGGCGGAATGTCGGTTTGCACGATGATCGTACGCTGAATATCGTCCTTGGTGTCTTGCTCGAGGAACACACGCGTCGGATTCAGGCCGTTGCGCACCTATAATGGTTGTGTGCTCAGCGAGGGCCTCGCGCATGTATTGGCACCAGGCAAACGTACCGCAACATCGAACCGCCCGATCATCGGGTCCTGGGACGTGAGGCACGACGAATTGGAGAAAACCACACCGTCCTGCACCGCGAAGCCAGCGCCGCCCTGGTCCTCGAGCTTGCCGTCTACGACGAAGCGCATGCTCGTGATACCGGCAGCGGGGTCAAGCGACGTGGTGTTGAACGCGTACCACGCTGCGCTATAGCGGTTGCCGCTGGAGGTGGACACGCCGGAGGCGAAGAGCGAGACGTTGTTCGTCCCGCCGGCGTGATCGTCCCAGAGCATGAGCACCGTGCGCGTATCATCCTCCGTCATGTTCCACAGCTACAGAATATCAGAATTCGGTTCGCGTAGAGTGTGGAGACATACCCGAACTTCGCCGGAGAACTTCAGCGCGTCGCCATCCAAAACCAGTTCAAGGTTGTCCGGTTTAACAGGCAGCGGCGTGATGACATCGCTGAGCTGTACGCCGTTCGGCACGGTATCGATCATGCGCGCGAACAAGTCCGCGCATGTCGACGCAAAGAGTTCAGGTGATTTGGCGAATCTACGGTATCGTTAACCACAACCCAGCGGTACAAATGAGACGACGCACGAGGCCATAGTTGCGTTACCGTCGCTACCGAAGATGCGCTTGTCCGAATTCGTGGTATCGTTCAAGCCTACAACCAGCGGATTCTGGGTAGTGCCCGAGATATATTCTGTAGCACTTCAGGGTGCTTAGTGCACACATGAAAGATAGAGAGTTATCGTTACTCACACGTTGTTGTCAAAGTGGAAAAAGGTTGAGTCGAAGTGCGCGACGGACTCCGTGCTGTTGGGGTCGTTCAATTCGGGAACGATATCGGGGAACGCGTCGTGTTGGACGCCGCCGAAGGTGTGTCTGCCCAGGATGAGATGCAGCGCGGTGGGATCAAGTTTTCAGACAGTACTCACCCACATGCGATGAGGCTGATCATCTCTGTCTGTGTGAATCCCTGTCGGGCGAAGTTGGCGATGTGCGATTGCAGGTCTTCTTGCGGTTGCGGCACGCCAGGTGAGTTGGGTACCACGGCGTCAACGCGGCCCCCGCGGAACGCGATGTCGGGGCCCCCGCTTGCAATGTTATTTGAACAGGTTCGATGATGAAAGGCACCGGAACACTTACCAGTTTTCGATGGCGAAGATTGCTCCAAGCGCGATCGTGTCAGACACTGCGAACACGGAAGGTGAGTAAGGAGGATGCAAGACCCCAACTGCACACATACGGGAAATATATCGGCTGGACATGATGAAGAGTATGCCAACGGTATTGCTAAACCCGTCGCCAGCATTCTACGGAGACGGGGCGCATCAGTCCCAGGTACCACGCCCACCGCGCAACATACCTCCGGCCGGGCCTGCTCTTCATCGAAGCGAATCGAGGCGTCCAGGCCTCCGGTGCCATCCGTGACGTTGTGCGACGCCATATCATGGTATGCCTGCGCAGTATTGGTATTAGCTGGCTGAACGCGTTGGGCCTACTGGGCTTGGTCTCACTGTGCGTATCCAATCGGCGGCGTCAGACCTCCCTGAATTTGCCCCGGAAAAGATGAATAAATCGCAGGGGCTGATGAAGCCAGCCAATCCCGGGCCTTCGTTGTGACCAAACTGGTCGAAGCGCACGGCCTCGAGAGCGTCGAGTTTAGGTGACGGCCATACGTATGCGTTCGAAGTCGCAAGAAACGCGAGGAGGGTAAGACTCAGCATTTTTGTCGACTTGGACCAGAATGAGCAGGAACCAGCGGCGACCACGAGTTTTTTAAGCGCAGACGATGGCTGCGGTTAAGATCCTTGAAGACCGCACTAAGACCGCTCACTAAGCGAGAAAGATCACTGCAATGTAACCATCAACGCTGCGCCTCCAGTATCAAAACGTTTTTAATTTTTATCCCATTTCGATGATCGATTTCCTCATGCGCCCGAGTTCCTTGAAATGAACGAAATATGCAGCCTTGCCCCGGGACAGCCCGGGACACTGCCTGACATTGAAAACTGAAGTTAAAATTATTCCCAACATCCGGGTCCCACGACGCGCAAAATCATGCATACGTCAAACTGAATGGATCAAATGAGATGCGGCCACAAACTGCTTCCACGTAGTATCGCGTAGTCCTACGTACATAGTCTCGTTCACACGGATAAAGCGCCCATCATGATGGCGGCGAGATCTGGCGAGATGCGCAGAGATCGGCGTCTACACTCGCCTATATAGTATATCTCCTGGCCTGGCGGTGGCCATTGCACCTCCGAATGTTATTCAGATGCTTCCGTATTGCCAAGACAAATATAAGATGAAACTGCGCTGCCTGGCAGTGATGTTCAAATGGCAGCGAGATGGAGTTGAAGCATCGATAATAATACGACGTCGAAGGCTAGTCTCTTATAAACAGACGCTACAAACTTGATGCTCGTACCTCACATATTTGTAGTCTTGTTGTAGTCTGTCGATTACCCGAGACGGGTGATCGGAGGTGAACCTTATTATGTAATCTTAAATTTCGCGGACGACGTTGGGGGGCTTGCAACGCGTCTTTCCTTATTTTTGTTTCGGATCATCGTGTAGGTCACCAGAATAAAGAACTTTTCCAGCTGTCCAGCACGGCGCTCAAATCCGCGAAATCGAATTTTGATGGGCTTACCATGTGGGCCACCCGCAAGATCTTTCCACTCGCAAATCAGAAAGAAAATCTGAAGAGATAGTTGTGTTGAGAACCGAATTACAATTCATCTGGCTCAATAATTTTGCTAATTGAAGAGGAGGTGAGGGTGAAATTCAAACTCCGCACTTTACGTAACAAGGCCACCTCCAATCACTCCCCACGCGGTAAACTACAGACTAGTCGAAGGTGTACCCGCGTGAAAGGGCAGGAGTCATCCTCTTCGATTTGTCTTCATACGAGGAATGATTCACTCGAGCCGTTGAAAGAGAAAAAGTATGAATTGAGTATGAATTATGAGAGAAGTATGCAGTCCGAAGGAAAAGACTATGATAACATCATCCCACCATACTCTGGAAAGATTGATTAGGCATTGACAAGCTCTTCTCGGATGACAGCACCTACCGTGAACCAGCGCCTGTTGAAGTCAGTGAGACGTAGCTGGTACCACTGGCTCAAATGAGGTGATGAAGAATAAATATTAACAGAAGGCTTACAATGGTTTGCGAGCTCAATCGAGGAAGGCTTGCTATTAGACGAGCATGGTCGTCAGGGGGCGTCCCAAACTCGATAATAGCCGAGTGCTTTAAGGGGAGGCACGACAGTCGCGAGTCGAGCTGCTCGAGGGGCACATCATCACAATTGAACTCAAGTATAATTTTGAGGATGCGGTTCGATGGTGCGATGCTGGAGAGTGTACCAAGCATGCACGGCTACGAGTCCCGGTACAATGCGGAAATACGGAGGGGACGACGAGAGGTCCATCCGTCGTTCGGCCTGTATTGGAAATCAGTGGGGTGGTACTAGCAGCAGATGGGTTGATCGCACATGAGCTGTGAAGTCAAGGACTTCTAATTGTTCGATGGGCGGGCAGAAGGGTTGGATATTGGAGTACTTCTGCATTGCTGAGTATCGATGGCACTGTCAGACGGGAGAAATCGAAGGGGCAAAGGCTGTGTGTGAGCCAGTCACCGAGCCTGTTGATCTGTAGGATCTGTAGTGACTCCAGCCGTATAGTCGAGGAATAATGCTGCGTGGATAATAACCCATCACTGAATCTACGCCCAAAGCCAAGTTCCAGGTGCCTCAGGCTGGTCGAACATCGATCCCAGATCTGCAAAAAGAGCGCCGGTTCCGTACCATAACACTTTATGTGCGCGCGGCAGAGAGTGGGCAAGCTCAGCAGCTGTTGCAGGGCGAGGGCGGACGATAATGCCAAGCGGTGGCAGGTTACCGAAGTGCCATCCAAAGGCGTGACCGGGAAATTGCATACTATGGCGAGGAACGTTTCCTCTGAGAGTCGCTCGTTCATGGCAATAAGAACATGAAGTCGGCGTATGTGTCGAATTAAGTGAGGGGAAGTATTCGAGATCTATTGGAGGCGGGCCAATACACGGTCATTTTCGGCGTTGGTCAATGATACGAAAATGGCCATGCGTCAGAAAATTCGGGATTGAGCGGCATAGACCCAGGAATGAGAAACCAATGCGCACACCAGCAAGTCGCCCCGCGAGTCGTCGAGGAAACCGATGATGTGATCTACAATCTCTTGTGCGAGCTGGCTGGGGAATTGTTCTATCTGGCTACCCAGACGAAATGCAACGTGGTCGAGGAAAGAGACAGGCGGAAGCTGTGCCATCCGATGTCACGTATCTTGATTCTTCATGATCCGATGCAACCGTGGGACTGATCTCGCGCTTCAAACTGTTCAAGGGTTCTTTTTCGAGGCTAATTAATTTCAATTATAGGGTATAACAGGTGAACTGTCGACTAACAGATATATTCACATAGATTTAAATACGCGGAACGGTAGAGCAGAAAAATAGGGTGTTTCACTATTCTATCACCAAGAATTCCTCAAAACCAACTTCCAATGACTAGATTGGCAGAGAAAACAGTTTTCATCTCGTCATGAGTCAAAAACTGAACCCGAAGAAGTCTGCAATTTGTGATGCACCTCTACTGCTGCAAGCTTGGCACATATCCGAGCAACGTCCTTTGGCTGTGAAGCCTTCTCGAACAGAGGCAATGCCGCCTTCCATAATTGCACACATTCATTGAATTTCCTGCGGTGCTGGAGAATGTCTGCCATTCGTGTCAGGCATTTGCCCTTCCACTGATGAACATCCATGAATGTAAACCCGGCCAAGGCGACCTCAAAGAGATTGAATGCTGTGTCTGGATCCCCATAAGCCACCAAAAGATCACCCAAACAGTGGAGTGCCTTCATTGTGCCTAATTTATGCTTCATCTTCAATGCTATTCCAAGATAGATTGCAGCCCAGCCCAACGTAGTTTCACAGTTGTTCATCCCGCTTCCTAAATCTGCCAGTCTGTCCAAGCAAGTTATAGCACCCTGTGTGAATTGCCGCAACTTTTTGAAACATTTTTGAAACAACACATTTGCAGTTTCAACATTGTTTTGCATAAGACACAGATCACCAGATGCAATGTCACAGTAGACCAGTCCACGTGGGAATTGAAGTACTGTGTCAAACAACAGTCTAGCTTGAGTTATATTGTGAAGAATAACATCTGCCTCTCCTCCCATGGCGATATCGATCTGTGCAAGACTCAGGTAACTGAAGGCAGAGTCATCACTGAGCATAGTGGGGAGTGTCATTGACATGTGAATTCTACGAGCCTCTGCATACTCTGTCTTTAGGAGATGAATTTGGGCTTCGGTGGTGGGAAATGAATAATCCCCCTGGCCCGAACTAAATCCACAGGCCTTTAATAGGTCTTTGACCCTTAGACACAGATGTGCAGCAGATTGTAGATCTCCAAGCCAGCAAAGACAGATAGTTTGCACACCCAGTGCTTTCGCCTGACCATGTATATCTCCAAGAGACTCTGAATAGTGCAGTGCCTTTGTTACATATTCTTGTGCCTCCAAACACCTCCCTGTCATGAGGAATGTCTCAGCAATTGTATGCAGAATATTCCCATGCAAAATAGTTGGCTGCTCAGGGTTGATCAGGGATAATGCCTTCATTTGGTAATGTAGTGCTTTGTCCATGTCATTCACCACACCTCGGAAGTAGAGGCCGAGTGCACGGTACCATTTTGCTGCAGCAAATCAGCAACTACAAATTTCTAAAATGCCATCTGAGTTACCTTCCTCTAACTTGGTTGCGGAACTGAAAGTTTGGATGCCCATATTGATTTGTTCCTTTGCATCCAATTTCTTGGAATAATATGTGGACAGGAACATTTCAGTTAGATATTCCCGGTAGACAACATTGTTGGGCCTATAGGCCAGATGCTCGTGCAGTTTAAACATGAGTGGTGACAAACAGCGCTGCGTGAATCGGTAGAAATTATTAAGCAGTATAATGCTCTTCATGTTGTTAACCAGATCAGGACCCTGATTGTGGAGGCTGTCTGCAAGCATAGTGTTGAAATTTTGAAGGCTGGAACATATTTGGGGGACAATATCTTTGGATGCCAAATATTCATATCTGCTCCAGAGGCTGAGTACTGCATGAAAATGCTGGCATAGGGCAGCTTTCACAGCTGGAGAAGCAGGGTGAGAGCGATTGATGTACTCTCGGATTGGCACCAGTGTTTTTAGGCGGTGATTATCATCCATGTATACCAGGCTGTTCTGGACCAGTGTTGATTTGGCAGTTAAAATCCTCCGGATTGGAAGCTTGCTTTGAACTAAATCCATGTCGGGAAACCCATCCGGAAGCATTGATAGAATGCTAAGAAGATCTTGAGCTTCAGCTGTCATCCGTGGACTTGTGAATGACAACATTATAGATATGTTCAAACTGGATGTCCTGTCATGTCCATCTGACAGCAGATAAGTACTCTCTGTTTCCCATCTTAATAGTACAGTTGCACATCCATCATGGGCAACTAGATTGGCCATAAGATTGATTGCCAGAGGAAGGTAGCCTGACAAATTTAGAAGTTTTTGAAGATGGATGTCCTCGTGTGTATCATCCGCAATGTCTATAAAGGTTTGAAGAGCAGCGGAATGTGAAAGCGGTCGTAAGGGGTTGAGGAAAGGACGAGTCCATTTGACCTTGGATGGTCGCTCCGCTCCTCTCATAGTGATCTTGATATGAAGTCAGTGGAAAGAAAGATAAGTGTCCAGGTCCGTAGACGCACAACTAGTGCCAAATTGGGTAGATCTGTCAGGCGAGATAGAAGCTCCTCCACATCATCCCTTGAACCTCTTGATTCCCATGGTGTTTCGAAATTGTCCAGCATCAGCAATGTGGAGAAGTTGCGAGTCAGGTGGTCAACAATTCTCCTGACCATATTGGATCCTGTTTTCACCCCAGTGTACAAGGCAACACTACAAAGAAAATCTGTATAGGTTCCGCATGAGTGGCAGGGGATGAAATATCGGCACGGATATCTTTGGATGATATCTGGATTGTGCAAGGTTGTGATGGCAAGACTTGTTTTGCCCATGCCACCTGTTCCAAGGATAGCAACTCGAGGACAGTCAGCCACAAGGGCATTAAGCAGCTCCTGAAGCTCAGACTCTCGACCATGAAATATTGCTGGAGGAGCAGGGAGTAACAAGGATTCTAAACTGTCCACAGAATTTGCTCGACTTGAGATCTGTTCATTGTCAATCTCAGTAGACAAGACCTTAGGTGCACTTACTGAGGATGAGCACTGGGAATTAGAAAGAGGAGGAATGCTCTCAAGCAAATCCAAGAGATCTTGGTGCTGTTGCTCTGAGTCTTTCTGCATGCACACAATTTGATTTATGGTTGAACATTGTGTTTCGGCCTAATGTGAGATAAGCATAACTCCTGAAAGTATTATAAAAGCATGACATGGAACATTTGCAGAACATGATTAAGCTCCTGTTTGTATTCTTGAATTTCTAAGGCAATCTCTGTCCGTCTGAATAATTGTTTGATTTTTCCTAAGCGCTGTTGGGCTTGTAGAGATGTGTATATCTTTTGTAATGTCCTACATTTGTCGGTCAGTCACCTCGAATAAACATCAGAAATTGACCCATGTACTCTGTGAATCTTCCGATTTTCTTCAGAAGTGATATAGAAAGCACTCCGTGAATATCGGATGTTGCATGCACACCGATGATTATACACAGGATTTTATGAATCTTTTCCAGTATATCCATGGTGTCTTTCTTGTTCGTTTTAACAGACTGCTTCCGTCAGAATTTCCCTCCCATACAGATGCACAGAAGGCTGAGCTCACCGATATAGCATCCAAGATTGATAGTACCAGTGCTGCAGCGGGGTCCAGAAACGGTACCCTAAATGATTCGGCTATTTGCTGCGCAGCAGTCGCCGCAAGCGTTGTATACCGAACGATCCCATCGAGAAGGTCTGTACTTTCAGTTTTCATTGGCTTGAAGTTCTGAGGGTGATGTTGATGGGTCAAGCTGCAATTGGTGGTGTGCCCAACTTCCATCACCGTCCTTATACGTGGAAAAACAATCGTATCAAACAGCTGTCATTACTTCAACGGGATTGATACGTGATAATCTGGCTCGGTGTTGTCGGGCAACATTGATCAAACATGCCGTGGTTCAGAATTCGAAGCTCTCCTCAGGCTGGGTGAATTCACACACCGAACCTGACGCATTAGACCTCTGCCCCAATATCGTGCGACGATTTCGGCCCTCAAAATTTCCGAGACAGCATTCGCCGGAATGACCACACCGAAACACTGAGCTCTGAGAGTAGAATGAGGAAACACTGAGCTCCGAGAGTAGAACTTATTTCATGGTGGGGACCAGAGTATAAAAAAAGAAGGTATCAAGACGGACGCTGTCGAACGTCACGGTCAGGGTATGTCGAACAAGAGATGGGGGTGACACCTTCCATTGTCTGAAGAAGCACTTCAATTGCACAGAGCTCACCCTAAGTAGCTTTCCACAGGCGGAGAGACCCCATCTGGATAGATGGCATCACCGACACCCTCGTCGCATGGCATTGAACTCCGTAGCCAAAAAATACACGGACACGATCCACAAGGGATGGACCATAGTTGCAATTTACACTTTTTCTTTGGAACCAACGTCGTCCCACCATACTACAGGAACACCGGCGGTAATTCCTGGCACCTCCGCAATGCCCAATTAGAAGATTTGGTTGACTAAAGGTATGCGTGAGATGGGCGCCCAATATAAGCTGAAACTTACATATTTGATTATTCGATGCCTCGATCTCCGTCACCAGCTGGTGAGCGAAGCTGGCGAGATCGCGCCGCGCATCCTCGGAACATAACCGACAGTTATCAATTACAGCGCGCTCGGCCGTCGCGATATTGGGAATTTCTGCTTCCACTGTTTGGCGTGTAGGGATAGCACGTAGCGCAGGGGCCACCCGTGTCAGATGATGTTGGAACCATTGAGCAGGGGCCCTCTGGACATATCGCCCGTCGTCCACTTCCTCATCGCGCGCCCCACAATCTGCACTGTGCCAAGAACCCGCGAACCACCACACCAGCGGCTCGTCGGTTTCTGGATTTAGGGTTAAATACCCTGGTTCGACGATGTCGTCGACGAGCAGAGGCTCAGCACTTCTCGCGGTGATTGTCTGTGCCGCTTTGCCGCACGAATGGTGGAGTTGATACAGTTTTTGGAGATCGGCCGCTGTGATGAGCTGCATTTCGGGGAAGGCCAGATCAGGGGGGCACACAGCGGACTTCAATGTGGAGAGAGCCGCCTGTCGAGCAAGATCGGCGATATCGCAGAGCCGTGCGATAACGAATAATCGGTGTGGGTATGCGTCGACGAGGGCGGGCTGTTTTAGCATCTCCTTGAGCAAGCCCTGCACATCAAGAAACAGATACTTCTGTGCTGCCAGGTAGACAGTCGCGATACCGTCAAGATCCGCCTCTCCCAGTGCGTAAGGTCGCACCGACTTCGCGGGGTAAGCAAGGGAAAGGAGTCGGTAAAGTACACCTGCGGATTCTGCAAGAGGAAGGACAGGCTTTCCGTCTCTCCGCATGGCGTTAGGATCGTCATTGGTGTGCGGGAATGCAAACATATCATTGAAGAAATCGGAGGCGAATTTCAGTGATTCCCTGTGGACGTGGAAATCGACGTCATCCTCCGACCGTAGAATGAAATCGGAGGGACGATGGTTACTATCTGGGTCAGGAACTCCGGAGAATGGAGCTTGCGCGTCTTGAATGGAGGGGCCAGGCAGCGACATGATGGCGGTGTGGAGTGCTATTTGGCAACTCTTGCTGAAGTAAACCCGACCAAAGCCGGGCAAGCATCATCGCTTTGCTCCCACAACATCCCAATAACAATCCGCGTGTTGTAATTTCTTATGGAATCAGACGGAGTTTAAGTGTAGAATCCAAGAATAGATTAGCATTTGGCTGAGCTCTGCAAACACTTGAGCAATACATAGAAATCTGAGCTACTTATATACTAAACTGTCTATTGTAACTAGAATGTTCCATAATCTTCTCCTGTGTTCTCCTGTGTTCTACTGACTCTTACTGACTTGTTCTTTGACTCGGTACGACTCATTACCTCGGCCATGATGCCGGGTTACCTATTCTGGCACTAACGCCAACACCGCGTATGCCGACAAATGCAGACGCACCATCGTATTTTTTGAATTACCAACGTCCTTCCCCATCACATCTACATAGGCAGGACCCTCATCCATTCGGCTACCCACCTGGCGCTTCATTAGGCGCCTATCTGTTTCCTCTCCTGACTCTCCTTGTGGAGGCGGCTGGCCTAGTCTCGGAGGCTCCTTTTCGAACCTCGCACACATGTGTATCTGACGACTTGGAGAGCATCTGGACTCCGAGTCTTGGAGGAATTGTTTTGATGCTGATGCTGATATTCGACCTAAAGGTCTACTGCCATACTAGCCGAACTGATGCTTTCTGTCCTTGTCAGCTAAATTTTTGCAAGCCAATCCTAGGATAACGTCCCATGATGGACTTCAACGCCGCGGAAATCATCGGTTCGTCCTCGAAATCTGTTGGGTTCCCTTTAAAGACTTTCCAATGACAGATATTCCCAGATACATGAGAACATACGGTGAAACCGTCGATGGTTGCCAGTGTCTCGACCTGTTCCAAGACCGAAAGTTGTACGCCATCGACGATGCTGTCCCGAACAAAAGATGACTGGCATTTGATCGGGAAAGAAACACGCAGATGAAATCGATAACGTCTGGAGCATGTGCGAGGAGCGAGTTAACTGAAACCCCCGGCCTCAGCTCGTTGCCAGGTTCAGCTAACAGGTGCAAAATATATCCGACCCCCTCAGTGGTTTTTACAATTAAGACGACGAAGGTGCTAAAAGCGACACATCAGCGGGAGATGCATCGTTTGAAGGGGGGGTAACTTAGGCGAGCCATCCAGTGTTCTGCCGGGAAGCGAAACCGATGAAGAATAGTATCTAAATTCGTCAAAGCTCCCGGAATGTATAATCCGGTGCCACGGATGCGATGATATCCAGTACCTATAAAGACCTCTTGTTCCTGTACATATCCATATCTCTCGAGGAGCGTCAAGTGGTCAGTATGTGTGTTCCTTCGTGGCTTTGGTGCTCATTGTAACTCCGCAGAATATGTTGAATCGCAATACGATTAATATTGTGATTTCCTCGTTGCTCGCCTCCTGGGCCGGTGAGTGGATTTCTTCCATCTCTAGCGAGAGGATAATTACATTCCCCGTGCCCGTAGCCCGTGCGATGGCCCAAACTGAGACGACGGCGGTCACACTATGGCAGTTTGGCAACGGGCGTCTGCTGTCAGGGCAGGTAACTCTCCCAATGGAACCTATTGGAACGGCTAGCAATGGCGCTTCAACAACGTATCTCTACCAAGCTCTCAATCCCGCGGTTATAGTTACAACAAACGACGCAGGCTTCTTGACTCTGACTACCCCTTCTGCAAGTAGGTTTCTCTCCTTTCAACTCCCTATACGTTCTCTCTCCTAACATGATTTCTTACTCTCCATTTCCTAGCTCCACGGACGATCGTTGCCTCGGCCTCGGGATGGGTGGAGTACTTTGGCACCACCATAGCCATCGCATGTAATCTGGTCAACTCGGAATTTGGGCAATGTCTGGACGGTACTTCAACTGCTAACACGGGCGTGCCGACTCCAGAGGTGCTCGCACTGACCCCGGCACCAGCTCCTGATCCTACACTCGGGACTCGTACGAGTCCGCCCTGCGCCTCATTTAACTCATCTCTGACTTCCATCTCTCCAGCATTCGTACCGCATCTGACTTCAAGTCCTACTCCGACTCAAAACCAGTTCGGGAAGCCTGCGCCAGTGGGAGCAATTGTCGGCGGTATTTTAGGTGGATTTGCCGCGCTTTTAATCGGCCTGACATTAATCACAATCTGGCGACGGCGACGAATACGGGAGATCCAGCACGAGGTGATTCCCCGTCAGTACAGCTCACAACCGGGATTCGCGTACGCGGCCAGCAACGGGTTCACCTCCGATCCACCACAATTTGCGTCATCATCTTTCACTGGAGCATCCCAACTGGAGACAGCCACGATTTCCTCCGCATTCTCGCCACCTCAGAGGGAGGGGTTCCGCGAGAAACGAGGTCATGACTTGGCGGCGGGAACACATGGTCGCCCCCAGTCCAATCAATCTGATAGTTCCACCATTGAGTTGGCCAGGGCATTTTATCAAAGGATGCATCATGGGGGTTTCGAAGGAGAACAGGCGCCGCCCCAGTATGTCGTAAATAACCATTGAATCCCCGCGCCGGCGCGGTTATGATAGAGCGTTCGCCCAGTCAATTTAACTTTTTTCTGACAATGCTGTATTCTCTCATAATTTTAGCATGAATAAGTAAATGGAGTATCGATTGTTCAATTATTATACATAGGGCATTTAGGCCTTTTTCTTCTGGGTCAATGCATCGTAATGATGGTACAGCGATATTTATTCATTCTGATGCATCCAATGGATTTGAGAGGTCTCTTCCTTGTCCCTCACACGCTATCGGTGCTTCCTCGACCAATTCACGCGGTACGTTCCCAGATTTCGTCCTCCAACCGTTTAGCTCTCACTCGCATAGCAGATTGCTACGGGTGCGGAACCGCGTACGATTAGATATGCGGTGCGGCGTGAGCAGAAAAGGTTAGGCTTCGGCTTTCCCGAGTGTCTGACATACTCGCTGCATGACTCGGTCCTCCAGTCCAGATTATTTCCGTGGATTTAGTTTCTAAGTTAATTGGAACTATTATTCCGCTCTCAGATTTATCGCCGATAACTTCAGCAGACTAGCTTGTATATCCGATGCCGTCGTCCGGAATTTTTCGCCTTCGATCTGGCGGCTCCTTCATAAATCCCACTAGACAAAAAGTCGGAGACAATTCAGACCTTCATTAAATACGCGAGAAGGGAAGGAAAAGCATGACTCGAACGTTCAACCTAAAATGTGCGATTTCTAACCACCCGCCCCTTGATTAAAATGCGAAACGACGGACATCGCAGAGACTGACTCGAAGTTGGAATTCAATCGCGGTTACTTGAGCGGCAATCAACCGGTTGAGCTTGGGCCGGGTTGCCGGCTCTGACTCGACTCAATCCACATACGACTCTTTGCCTCCGACCAACCTTCACCTTCACTATCTCCTACGTTTAGTGTCGATGCATGGCTGTCTTTCGGATCCGTGCGCTGCCGGTGAGTTTTGCAGCCTGAACGGCTGAACCTACTGGAACTTGCGGCCCAAGGTGCCTCAACTGCTTTCTCAAACCCGGCAAGAAACGGTCATGTACGGGCTTGAAAAGCCGCCCGGGAAAATGGGCAGGGTCGACGAACTCTATCAAAAAAAGGTCTCGAATGTGACTCGATCTGATTCACTGATCCTACGGCGTTGCGGTTCTCGGGTGTATGTGGGTATCATAACCCCGGACATAAAACGTGCCCGTTGAAGCACGAGTCGCACATCTCAACATTTCTTTCTATCCATTTTTTGAACATCCGACGAAGCTATGTTCCAGCCTTTCGAGAGCGCCGCGCAATTCTATCCGGGGCTCATCCTCTGGTGTGACCCAAACAGTAACTACCACGACATGGAAATCTCGACACACCCGCACAACCCGCAGTACGACCGCAAGAAGGCGGAGCTACGCCCGTGCCTCGTTGTTTCTGTGGATCAAACGAGCCAGTCGATCCAGGTTGCGCGTTTCTGCGCTACTACGGTTAGCAGTATTCCCTCCATCCTTGGAATATTCTGTCAACCGGAATTTCGAGCTAGCCTAGCGACACGCGCCGATGGGTGCGCGTCGACACACCGCCCAGGATCACTTGGAAGCTTAACGACGCGTGGATATGGGTCGGCACGCCCCACACTGTCGCGATGGTGTTAAACAACAACAAAGTCATGCACCGTGTGTTGTCTCCCTTTCTTTTCCAATGTCGTACCCAAAATTTACTTCCAACCCTCAGCGCACAAAGACTCCTACTACGCTGCACCTCCAGTGGCGGCTGCGAACCTCCAGAATTACTGGGTCCACAGGCAGAGTTACCTAATGCGTGGTCCGCAGTCTTCTTCATTCATACATTCACACCGTACACTAACCCGCGGGTCCAGAAAGCAACACAAGCACCTACCCAAATACCAGTACCTACAATCCCAGTATGCAGACAGCACTCCCATATTACAACGTGCCTGGTAATACTATTTATTCAAGCAATCCGAACCCGCAGTTTCCCATGTACCCCTCACCATCGCAAGCTCAAGGAACCGGCAGCAACACCGGCATGTATACCGGCAACTCAGCATATCCACCCCAGGACTTCAGCACTCTCTCCCCGCAGCCCGTAGTCGTGCCCGCAGGCTTCACCGAGCAGCACCCGAGTGCGCCGGGCTGGTGGCGCAACCCCGAGACTGGCTGGTTCTGGCATGCTGGTCGCGGGCTCTTGCCGCCACCAAGTTTATCTCAGTCGCAATCGAGATCGGGATAGCCACCGACGCAGGGACTCTGTCTTTTCTTGAGCGATTTTCTCCTGCCTGCGCTTCAACTCCACTTGGACTTTGAAAATTTGGACTGTGAAGCGCATTTGGCGCTCTTAAGCTCCGTGACTGCTGTGGGAATTCCCACCTATAGACTCTAGTTTCGTTAGACCTTTAGATATCCTGCGCTGTCGAATATTGATACCCTCGCTGTCGAAATGTATGTTGCCGTCATATACTGTAGTCTTGCATAATATTGATGCATTTGCTTTCTCAGATAAGCAAGGAGAGAGACACAGTGCAGTATGCATAAAGTGAGTTCTTTACGCAGTAGCACTGGACAGTAATTTGGCAGATGGAATATCGTAAATATTGGGAGCATGACGGAAGCCTGATTGCCCGAGATGTCTTCGAATCCGGTTCAATTCTGAATCCAGTCGCATGGAACTATCTTCGAATATAGGGAGGTCTAATCAGGACACCAAGGACACCCTGCGACGGCACCAGTATATCGACCAAGGCGGGGACACCACAGTAAGGACTCCGGACGGGCGGAAACAAAGACCCGACTTGGAAGAAGCTGACCTTAGCTGAGGCTGGGTATCACATTGTCAGCGTGCAACATATCAGGGCCCACACTTTGCTACGGGTTGCGGCCGCCCCCTACACACAAATAATTTATTCCTGGATCGTTTTGGTCCCTACATGCCGATTTTTTTTCATTCTTCTCCGAGTTCACGGTGACTTCAGCAGCCCGGTCGTGTAGTTCATGGGCTCACACGCTGGGACGGATCTTCGAGGTATTTTTCCCGTTATTTATTTATCTGTCATTTCAGATGCTCATCTCATAAAAGTACGGGCAAATTTCAGCCTCACTTACCTGCTCTATGTATACTCGAACCAAATTAGCCCTTGTTCATACACTCTACATCGATCTCGGTATGAATAATCCGCAGGCTCTCGCCGGTAACATCGTATATTCACTCACCATTGCCTAGATGAATTTATAGATGGTTCTTGAGTGTATTCTCATCTGGCACGAGGCTTGAGCATCACAAGGAAGTGGAGCTCTGATTCGCATCTTCCTCCCATCCCATGTCAGTGTAGGCTCAGGTTGAACTTACGGGGAAAGAGAACCATCAGGCTATCGATCAGGAGGCTCGTCTCGAATTCTGTGAGATGTACGAAGATCAGAAATCGAACAAGGATCAGAAATCGCGGAAGTGGTGATCGATAAGAGACGATAAGCGCAGACATACTACCTCCGGGCTCCTTTCCCGCCCTCACCGCACTCTTGAGGGTCCTATCTTTGAGATCGTGCTCGCTGGCCTCTGTATCTCAAATGGCATGCAGCGATGCACACTCGCTGATTCAGGAGCGGCTCGGATCAGGTCTAGACTCGGCACTGGGTGGATTTCCCAACGAGCTTTTGCTGGAAATAATTGTGAATCTGGGGAGGGGCGATCTCACATCGCTTTGCTTGACGTCGCGCGCGCTCTCGGCTCTGGCTTGCTCCATTCTTTATACTTGCATAGACCTGCGCTCTGAGGCCAGCATCGGCTTTTTCTGTAGGACCTTAGTCGGCTCAGAGAGTAAGCGCCAAACTGTGCTTCACTTAAAACTCTCGGGTCTGCAGAGCACGATCTCCGAGTACGTACGTTTGTTGATTTACAACCCTGGCATCGCTGACGGTCCCAGTGAAATATCCGCACAATTTTCCGAGACGCTCCAGTTGATGAATCGCCTCCGGATTCTAAACATCGAGGCCTCATTAGTCACCGAGAGCTTCCTTTCCTTCCTCCGCGAGTGGACCTGCGAGAGTCTGGAGGAGGTGAGGTTCAACATTTCATCTGCGTCGTCCCAAGTAGCCCCCTTCCTGACATCATTTCTCAACCGCCACCCAGCGTTGACTCGTCTCTACATCGTGGCCACCCGCTTCCCCTCCCTGCCCGGCCTCCCCGACATCCGACTCCCGAAGCTCGCATTCTTCCTGGGGCCTGTATCCTATTTCCGCCCCCTCGTCGTCGTCGACCGCAAACTCGAGCTCGTTACCCTCATAGGCTACTACCACACGGGGGAGACCATAGGCGCCATCAGTGCTCTCGAGCACATGGCCTCCTCCGAGTCGATCAAGCTCCACGTCGTCACTCTCAGATACGACGCCGCCTTCATGCATGCCGCCGCGCACTCTGTGCCCCACACGCTCAGCCTCCTGTCGTTTAACTGCTTAGAAATGCGTGGCCGCTTCGACCAGGTATACAAGAAACTGCACGGCTGATTCTAAGCTGATCAGGACGGTATGCAGAGCATGATCGACCATACCACGGAGGCGCTGGCGCGCTTCACTGCGCTGGTGTGCTTCGAGTTCGATTATAATGCACCCCTGTACGCGGCTGGGCATGTGATACAGCGCACGGACATTGAGGTCGTGGAAGGATGCGCCGGCGAAGGCCTTCAAGCGCGCCTGTCCATCGCTCCAGCGCTGCACCTTCGGTTTGTACTTGGACGGATATCGAGTGTGTATACAAGCTCACTGTGCTCAGATGGTCTTTCGTGGATGTGGAATGCAGAGGGATTATTCTTGGTGCTGCCTGACCATTCGGGATCGTGGCGCATGGACGACGATGATGTGAGTGTCGCAGGATGAAGCTGTCCTGCGTGTTCGGGCGGACCAGGAGCAGAAAGATTGAAAAGTACTTTGATTGATAAACCGTGTATCTAGTCATCCGAAATGCAGAACGTCGATAGATTTGAGCACCATATCCGGCGAGTCCGCAAACTGGATACCCAATCAGCGAAAGAAGGAAAACCAGGGAAGCGGAACACGAACCTTGATACCGAGGATATTCTCCTCGTTCACGGCAACGGCGCCGTAGTCGAACGTCGCCGTCGACACCGTCTCCACGTATGGCAGATGCGATCTGACTGGGAACAAAAACGCGGGGTGGTCGATGATCGTAGGGTCCGTCATCTCGACAAGCCGCATGGTAGCCGTCGGGGGATTCGGCTGCGTCTGGTTCGCCATGCGCAGGCCGACCGCGCGCGCGGTGAAGTCCAGGACGTGGATCGGCGCGGGCGTCTGCGCCGCGTCGTGCGCGAGCCAAACGAAGCGCTGCCCGTGCGACATGTTGAGCAGGCCGGTGCCCATCGTGACCGTGTCGAGCCAGCGCGTGATAATCGGGCCCCACACGCGGCAGGGCGTCGTCGACTTGTTCTTCTTCTGCCTGTTGCGTAGGACCTGCAGCAGCGCGGTGCGGTGCACGACGAAGACGAACTCGTCCACACCGTCGTCGGGGTCCTCGCCGTCGTTGCCCATGGTTTCGAAGATGACGAAGAGGAGCGAGTCCTCGGCGCCGCTTGTGTATCTGCGGCGATTCCAGGACGGCGCCGCGGACCGGGGCGCGTCTGCCTCCAACACAATTCGGTGCGCCTTTGCACGAAAATGACTCAATGGAGTACCACTGATGGAGCTGTGGGAGGAGAAACGAATGGACCTTTTTGGCTTTGCCATCCGACGGAATGTGGTACACATCGAGCGATTTATCCTTCCCATTCGGAACCAGGATAGTATCTTCTGCCAGAAACGCGGAGCCGATGTTGGAGACCGCGGCCGGATCCTGGCGAAATCGTTGTCAATTCAAGAGGCAGACAACACAAAGAGGGACATGCAGACCATTTGCGCGATGCCGGACTTCCACTCGTATATGTGGAGCGTGTCAAGATCCGTCTCGTCATGCGCGGGATATTGAATGACGAGAAAGATATTGTCGCCGGCAATCTCGATTGTAGTATGGGGGTCCTGTCTGCGTGCCTCGACGTCCTGGACATGAATTATGGGCTGCGTGGCGAGAAGGTGATGCTTTTGCGTGGACAAATCCAGGAGTACAATGTCGACCGAGAACCAACTCGGATCGTGTTCGTATGGGGAGCCAAAAGCGATCGATAAGCGAAAAGGGGAGTGAAGCCTGTTGGAAAACGTACTATGTGACGACCGCTATGAGATCGTGCTCCTCAATTGCGGTTGCAAAGTCCACCACAGGCTTCCCTAACTCGATGTGCTCCCAGTCGGCGTCCTTGGGTGGTGGAACGCGCGCATATTTGATAGCGGTCGACAAGAACGTGATAGGATCCGGAACGCCACCCAGGAAATACATGTCTGAGGCAAGATCGTAGATTTCCGCGGCGGTGTGGTCTACAGTGATCGTGCCCGCATGGGTCGGGGTGAAATGTCGCCATGCCCGCTCCCGCGCGCGGAGGTGGTTAAAACGATCTGTCAAACGGTATGTTTGCAAGGAATGTGCGGTATCTTCTACGCATGCCAGCTGTTTTTCAGCCCCGTATTGGAGAACCGCCGAGTCGCGGATGAGGTTTCGGAGAAATCAGTTGTTGGTCTGCTCGCAATGCCACAAATCAGCGACAGGGAGATCTTGCAGTATCAGGATGACTAGTTCTGGAGGAAGATCCAGAAAATGAAAGTGGTGAAAACGACTCGGAGATGGAAGTCGGGTGAGTGTGACCGTGATCTTTTGTGACCTCCATAGGCTTTCGGGAATACCCGGATATCGACGTGGTTTGTTATGCGTCAATTCTCACCATGTGCGCAAGGCCCTCCAATTCATCTCATGTGCCGGGACACCCTGCTGTCGCCACTCATTCATCACTATTTTAGAGTCACACCGCTGGTGGAATACTTATAGCGGGCTGTACGTTTGACTGGCAAGCACTAAAGAAACCTGCCAGTGAAACTCACCTGCGATAATTTATAGGGTCAAGGCGAAAAGTGAGCACAAGCCTCGCATAATATAAACGTTGAGTACTGTACACGCAGCCACCGCGATATCCCGTCTCAGAGTCAGGCTTATCCTCATTCTACCGATAAGATGGCTTGTCCCCCCCCCCCCCCCCCCCCCCCCCCGCATTCCTCAATGCACTTGCACCTTTGTTTCTGTCCGTCAGGCCTAGTTTGTGCTCGCTTCATCACAGATTTGGATCGAAGGTCTGAAAGAGGGATAAAAATCCAACGAGAACGCCTGCCTCAGATAGGTTCTCGATTCCCATTCCATACTGGCGTTCTTCATAGACGCTGATATTATGTCCTTTCGAACCCACCACTTCATCCTCCTGTACGTGTAGCTTGCTCCAGTACCCACACCTCTACTGAACTCACCGCTGCGTCCCAACATTCCCCATACATCATGCATCTTGAAGAGATACACTGTACACAAGTTTACCCGATTCTACCGAATCTTCAACACCCGCAACCGTTCCACTACATCTTCCATGTTCTGCACAGTGTCCCCCCGCCACTCGCCGCTCCACCCGTCCCGCGCCTCTTTGCGGTGCATCGTGCGAAATGCCGCAACCGACGGATGCCGTAGCTCCTCCTCGATGTCTGGTCTGTTGATGGTTACCCAGTCCTCCGGCAGGACGCTATCCGCTCTCGAGCGCCCGCTATCCACCCCTGGGAGTCCTCCATCCGCCGTCGAGCCCCGTGCCCGCATCCGCCCACGGACACCCGCGGGGATCTCCTCGGCCTTCCCCACCCACACCCAGCCGTGCGAGATCGACTCCGGCTTCGAATGTGTTCGCCCACTGCGCGACGTCGCCGACACGCCGCTGCGCCGATTAATATTGTTTTCCTGCGCCCCACCCACGACGGACTCCGCACGCTGCACGCCCTCCGAGACCACCGTCCTTGCCGTCAGCCGCCGCGCGCGCCGTTCCATTGCCTCCTTCGCCTTCGGGCTCAGCGCGGGGAACACCAGCTCGGGTGGGATGTTCGCGCCCAACGTGCGGAAGAGCTTCGTCATCTTGCGCCGCCGGGCGGCGTCCTCCTTGGCAGCGGAGCGGAGGCTGAGGTTGAGCGAGATGGTAAGCGTGGGCGAGGGCGCGGGCGTCGGCGGTCCGCGATCCACGGGCGGGGACTCTGGACGCGGAGATATAGGAGCGGGCGGACGTCGGGTGTCGGAGGAGGCGAGGCTGGGAGGGGTGTGGAGACGTTCCGCGAGCGCTTCAGCTTCTTGGACGACGACGGGATCGTGGACGGAGAGGAGGAGGAGGAGATGTCCACGAAATGGGGCGTCTCGCCCACCACGGCCCTGATCTTGCGTGTTGACCGGATGAGACGCATGCGGTCCTCGTGCTGGAGGTTGTGCGAGGTGAGGGGGACGCTGGTGAACATCATGAACTGTGCGGGCATGCTAGCAATGACGGAGGCGGCGCTAACCTTAAATCAAGAACAGCTATAAGCAGACTAGCAATTTCGTTATCCAAGGCCATCAACGATGGCATCGGTGGTGCTATATATAAATATATATAAATCACTGATTTCCCGACCCAATCCGGGTTCAGAGGATGAGTGTCTCCAATCGGGTAATTGGACGGCTGGCATTGTGTCTCGGAAAAAAATGCCCAAACCGCTGTTTTCCAGATAATCTGAATATTGGATAGAGGTTTTCTGCTGAGGAATTCATAACACCTAGCGTTCGCGACCCTTCAAGTCGGTTTGGGCTGTGCACCTCCCGTTGATGAACATCACCGCATGGATGTTTCACCGTCGTTTGATGCTCTGAGTCTTTGATGCTGAAAGAAGGAGGTCTATGGCGCACCTCATCTTCGCAACGAGCATCACGTAACCCGCCTGAGTCTTATCCCGGCATTTGGAAGTTTCCAGTTTCCCGCACAGACTTGATGCAATCACGATTTCTGGTTCAACTGGGTCCTCATCTCACCAGTTCCACCTGCGTAAACCAGCCTAACCTGAGATCTGAGGGCCGCAGGCCATCCGGAACGAGAGCGCTCGCGACAGTATGGGATTGAACATCCCAACATTCATTTGGCAGGATGACAGGTGAAGATTGTGGATCCGCCGCGGCCCGCAGCGGGTTGCAAGATTGTCGGATGGAGATGGCCACGACCGCTGTGAATAACAAAAGACAACTTACCCGAGAATGAATGGTGATTGAATCGCGCAGTTACAGCTGAATTCATCGGAGCGCGGTAATGCCGGCGTCCCGACCTGCCCAGCACCCCCTCCAAACGAGTTCGCATATCAGACGCGGATGTGTTTCAAGAAACTACATTAACACCTTGAAACACTGCGGGATGTACTCTCGAAATGTACTTCGAGGATGGAAGGAAGTCAATAGGAGGTGTTCTCCCACACCAAATCATTTTATAATTTGATTTTGGAAACACGTCGGCTCTGAAAACCAACCTACATTCTGTAAAATGGGAAAGTCATACACAGAACATAGACAATCCATTCCGTCGCTGAAATGAAAAATGAGACCATGAATGGCATTTGATGCGGAAGGACGCGATGTTGACGCGTTGTTGTGGCCACATCATGTGACATTATATGCAGGTCACGTTTTGCCAACCACCTCTGATCCAAACTACCACAAACATTCATCCCGAACGGCCATGGGCGCCTTCGCGGTGCAAGGCGCACCCATCCGTCGTCTGACGTGGTCCCGGATTCTGTGGGCTCCCATCCATCGCTATGCCACTGGGTCGACATTACTGGAGGAGCTGCCAGCACTGGTGTGCGTTCCTGACCACGAAACCATGAAAACTCACATGCAACAGCTTACAGGAGTAAACGCCGTGGCGGTCACAATCCTGCCCACGAAATATCAACATTGAATCCGAAGTTCTTGAAACCCGCCGACGTTCTGGATCTATCACACAAAAACACCCTCACAGTCGCATTTCCGCATCATAACTCCGGTCCCGGGTTGCTGGTGTATAGACAGTCGGACGAGGACGGGTACCTTCCGTTTCCGGACCACTCTCGCGGATTCTTATACTATCGCTCTGAGCCATCCGCGGAACCACTAGAGGGTAGTCTCCGATTCCGTCTCACCCCGGATGATAGTCCATCTTCGTTTCCTCGTGGCCAAGACCTACTCGGTCCGTGGGGGGGTTTACCGTGGCAAATTGCGCTGCCCCAGATCGCGTGTTATGACAAATATCGCCGAATCCAGGACCAACTGCTACACGAGAATCTCGCAACAGAGGAACAGCTAGCGCACTGCCGTGCCATTTTTCGCAATCACACGCGATGCATTTTCCCCCAGTATACGCTATTCCGGCTCGAATCACCCTTCCTGGTCAATTTCTCGGCTATAATACACCTCACGGCCGTCGGAAGCGCGCTGCACAAACTGCACCTCTCGCCGCTCACAGATTGGGCGGGCAGCAAGGTATACCGCCCGTGGTCCGGTATGTCCTCCATCATCTGTAAACCCTGGGTTATATATACATGTCATAGGATCGGCTGTAGCCCGTTTTGAGGCCTCGATGCGACCGGAATACGCTGGCCGTCGGGTGGTACACATGCGCATCGTCAAAATCATCCAGCCGGTTGCACCCACCGAGGCGGTATACACAGGGCGGGTGCCCAAACCCGAAGAAGGGCAGTTGCTGAATGTGGCCAAACGTGGCCGCGCACCGGAACCTTGGGCGTACGATGTCGACGAAAAGGGCAGCACTGCTGCTGGGCTCCGCGTTCTCTGGGATAATTCGGCCGCAAGGCAAACAAGGACTCAATCCTGATGGTTCTCACTATTAGCTCCATTTAATCTGCGCACTATGTATACCATACTAGCCGGAGTCACTTGTAGGGTTATATCGGTCTTGACTACGAGTCCCAGCTCGCGCTTGAACTGTCCGTCTTGTGATTGATTTCCTCACATCGTATGTTTCCTGTACGTTCTTTCTTCCTCTTCTAAAGTCTGAAATTTCGGAAGCCTGTAGGTATCAGATTTTTATTGTTGCTTGCCGTCTTATCAAGTGAGAGAGATAGTCGCATTCTTCTCGGTCTAGGTTCGGCCGTTCACCTTTCTCGGAGAATACCGGGATTGATCTCAACATATGCCCAGCTTGAACGGAAAGCAAGTTGCAGTACCATATACACGACAGATATCCTACTGGCCCACGACGACCAGCCCGTCCTACTAAATGAATACCCACGACTCACACCCCCGGCATACTGCTCAGGTAGAGATCCCAGTCGGACACCCTACAGCAAAACGTGTCAGACGCAAGCACCTCCGCACCCACAAATCATATTATATTGCTCACTCGAAAGCGCTCGGAGCAGTAGACCAGATCGCCACAGTATCCGGGTTCATGTCCGCATTTTCGCCGTTGATGCCGAAATCCGGAAGCCCGCAATACTGCGTGTCAGTGAGGTCGAAGCCGTGGGGCGCGATGAACGATGGGGCGGTAAAGGAGGAGGCGTCCCCAAGCGCTGGAACACGTGCGGGCGCCTCCCCGGGCCCCTCGACGTGGTTCACCATGTCGTCCAGCATCAAGCCATACGCCGCGCTGAGCGCGGCAGAGTGGGACGTTAGTTGATGGATGGTACCAGCGCTGCTATGGGCTGCGGACACCCGAGGGTCAGACGCGACGAACGGCGACGGGTCGTAATCCGCCTGTAGAGGCTTGGTGGTCGGCGCGTGGTCGACCTTGAGCAGCTGCTCCAGCGTATCTCTGAAATAGATTAAATCAGCATGGAGAGAAGAAAAGGGGTTAGATCTTACAGGAGATGACCTGCAGATGGCCAGCGCTCCTTGTATCCCCTCAGAACCGTCATGCATCGATGTACGTCGGACAGGTCCGCGTCCTGTACGCGGCCGCTGCGGTTGCCGCCCCATATGTTAAGTAGGAGGACGATGCCCGACGTGAAGACGGCCGTCTGAATTTAGATGCGACATGAGAACTATACAATGCCGGTGCTGGCACACACACCTGTCCAAAGATGAGCGGGTTTTTGGGTCGCCGCCGTTGCTGGATTTCTGCGACGTGGCTGCACGCGCGCGCGGCGTTGTTGCAGATCGTAAGTGAAGGAGATCTCTGGTAGAGACAATTTCAATTTCGTGCGTCGCATGCCGACACGAGGGGGAAAATGGGCGAGATGGACTCACCGTCGGAATTGCCGAGCGCCGGAATGCGGGGATAAACTGGCGGTGTATGAGAATCTGTGCCAAATAGTAGGTGCAGTAGAGCGCCGCCGATTGGTCGAAGAAGATGTCGTTCGGGCACGCTGGGTCCCAGCGGACTGAAAGGCAGTGAGATGGGTACATTATAATATAGACCAAGTTCATATGAGCCACCCAAAAGCGCTCAACGGGGCGAAGAGGGAGTCAGCACTCACGGTGAGACGGAACAGAGTCGAACCATGTATTGAGGGCCGAGTCGAGTTCGGCTACGATTTTCTGCTCCCACATGTCGTCGTTTAGCCCAATCATGGCCTTGCTCCGGTTCGTCCCGTACTGTTTATATTGATTGTGTAAGATTGAAAAGGGAAAAAAAAAACAGGTCATTTCGTAATGAGAACGCACAAGGAGTTTTAACGTGAACGACAGGACCCTATTGAGACTCAGCTGGCAGATGAAGAACTCAACCAGCGATGGTGTGTCGACCGGTTGGCTGAACGCCGCGTGGCCGGGGCGCGCTTCCCAGTATGCATCATCGCATCGGAGCGGCAATGCGAGGTCGAAACTGTGGCATTCAGGTACATACGCAGATAGAGGCACGAAAAAACGTACTCATGAGACTGGATGGCGATTGAGCGCCCGAGAGCCGCGCTCAAATGTGAATCGAATAGCACCATGAGCCTAGCAGTAAATTGTTATATATTTTGGGAGCGGGAAGACATGACACGACATGACATACCAGTATGCGCGCTTCTCCAGTTCCTCTTCCGGCGTAGTCGTTCTCGTGCGCATCTTCAGCCGATGTGCACCGATGTCCTGGCTCAGTCGAATGCCAAAGCCTACCAGCGTCCAGCACGCGCGTGCGCCGGATGTGCGGTCGAGGAATTGGACCGCGAGCTAAATTAATACTTTAGTGAGTTGGGTGGCGGCGCGACGAGGGTATACGGACACAGTAGCATTGTAGATCGTACAGGGTTGGCTGGGCTAACAGCGGATGACCCGCGAGCTGGACCTGGTCAAAATATTTCCAGCCGGCCGTGTCGCGGGAGGCAACGGTGGTGAGGTGGACCCGCGTGTCATCGGAGTAGCGCGCGCCAAGGGCGCAGACAAGGAGCAGAGTCCCAGCAAATCCGTCGTCGCACAGATGCGTATTAGTCGTGAAGGCCTTCTCGAATGTCGGGCGGTGGAGCAGCGGGAAGAAGGCGTTGATGTTGTCGAAGTACAGCGATACGAGGGTTATCATGAGGTCGTTTTCTGGGAACGTGTAGTTCTGGCGTGGAGGTGTGTCTTCCCACTGAGCCAGTGAACTTAGTACGTCAGTATAGCAGTATCTGATGGAATACGAACTGGTTTTGTGCTCCACGGCTTCGCAGGGAGCGGAATACGAGTTGAAGAGGCAGTCGGGCCGCTCTTGAGATCAACAGCAGCCTTGACAAGCATGGCTTGGCTAGACTTTCCCTGGAATCCGTAGTCCCCAGGATTATTGAGCGACAGGGACTGGAGGCTCCCTGTTATTTCGGCAAAGGCGAGATCATCCGAGTGGGGTGCAGGGAAGGGGCTATTTAACCCTCTGATAGCTCGAGAGATCAGTTCGACACCGGGTCCCTTGTCCGGGGTAGAGGCCGACGACGAAGGCGGTGAGTCTGTTGACCCGTGGAGCAACGACTCCACCGCTTTGAGGCGGTTTTCCAGGGAGTGGACATAACTTTGTCACTTTTCAGTTCATAGGGAGGTGTAACAGAGATCCTCTCTCGCATACCTGCTAGATGTGGTAGCCGTGCGTTGCTAACAAAAAAACGTGTGGGTATGACTGAAATTCACGAAATCAGGTCGTACCATCGCCCGCTGTTGATATGTGCAGATGAATTCATGTTGTATACAATGACCGCAAGGCTCTCCGCCATCACCTGTATTCAAAAGTCAACATGAACCGTTGCAGGAAGAAAAAGAGAGTTACAGCGTCCTGCGGTACGTATCTCTTGGTCAATCGCCGCAGATGAAGCAGGTTTTGGTCACCTACGTTTCTTGCGTCGGCACATGTCACAAGGTCGGTGACCTTTTCTCTTCTTCGCGGCTGAATTGTTGTCCTCATTTAACGACATGGTGGTCAGAAAATCAGACGAGTTATGTAAGGATGTGCCGAAGCCACCGGTACCTACGAAGCAGTGCCGAGTATCACGCTGTGACAGTCAAGTCACGGTGACGCCTCTATCCTTTACTCCAGCATGTCGAATCCTGCTCTGTCTCGCTCTTAGCACTGAATCCTGGGATATTTCATCGGTGAACCGAACTGTCAAGTCCGTCTTCTGTGCAATTCATAAAATTAGGCGTCGTTGATCGCGTCTGCGAAAGACAAGGAAAGACAAGCAAAAAAAACAGCGACAAAAGTATCGAACTGAACTTGGTCCAATGGCACGAATGTTAATTGATATAAATGTGTCGTCTCACACTTGGATCCATGCTACTTCTCGCTGTCAAGCTGCTGCTCGGTCCTGAAGAACACTACAGAGGGAGTGATGGACCCTTGAAATCGGACCTCGGAACCTACAGTTAGCATCCCACACCTGTTGTTCTATCTACTCGGGTCCTACTACTGTTCCCGGGCACACTCATTCTCCATGTGTTGTACTCAATTCCCTTCTCACCGCCGGGGAAAATATCACTGACCAATCTGCGCTTCTACGTAGCTCCGTTCATCGTTGGGCTGTCCCATCCGAGTCACAGAGGCATTGTAGAAGCTCTTACCCGGGCATAATCGCCGTGCTATCTGGAGCCAAGCGTTCTAGCCCTGGAAGATGTCCGCTGCATGACCTGGTCCTGGCGTGCCCGTACCGACGGTCACGCGAAGATATTCCGCATTCGCCTGAATATATAGGCCCAGTGTCCTCCAGTCTCAATAGCGTTCATCCGCCCGATACTCAATGTTCATTCGCCTGGCCCTCTTGTTCTCTGCGCTCCACTTCAGCTCTTCTCTCGCGTCCATCGCACTGTTTGGCCAGTGCGGCGGCGACGGCCTCGTGTGGCCCGATAGTGAGGAAACCCGCTTGACGTCATCTTTGTAGTATTAAGGACGCCCGGATTTTTTGCAGCGTGTGCGGAGGGCCTCACCTGCCAGGAGCTCAACTTCTGGTACTCACAGTGTCTCACCCCACCTCCGACCGCGAGCACTACGACCGGGGATGATGCATCCAGCACCGGCGCTCCGGCATAGTCTAAGTCTATCATTGTAAATCCAGGAGGTGCGCCCTCGCATGCCTTCACGGACTGCCATATTGACGTCAATTGCCCAGACTTCTATCAGCGGTTCTATTCGGAGTTTTCGAATCAATCAAACCTCTGTACTTGTGCAATGCACAATTTTCTGCGTCACACACGTTGAAGTCTAATCATGAGTCTGATACCCTATTCAAATCGGGGGTGAATCACCAAGTATGTACTGTAAGCTAAGAGAATTAGATGTCGGATCTATGCGCCAAGAAAGTTTTCGATAAATCTACGCCCACTTGCCCAAGAGCGCCATGATGCCACATCCGAAGAGCATCGAACCGACGGCATAGGCGAGTTTTCCATTGCTGCCGTTGATCATCTCCTTATTGAACAAAAATTCGTGCGCCAAGAGCTGCGGAACAATGAGTATCTGCCGAGTTTTTAAACAGACAGACAGCGCACCTCAACCAGTCCGGTGTAGATCAAGATACCCGCACTCAACGAGTCGAGCACGCCACTGACAATCGAGGCCGTGGTACTCCCGGGGTTGTACGTGCTACGGATACCCAAGCCCGCGGCGATCCCGATGGGCGTGCTCAGGCCGTAGATGATCGCAGCGACGATGGGTACGTAGTCGTATCGCGGGGGAAGCTTGAGGAAGGCGAGGCGGGATCCGAGACCCAGGCCTTCGAATGTTTCTGGGATAGATGGGTGAGTAATCCATCCATGAAGGGAATATAACGTACGGTGGAAGATGATTACAACGAAGAGAACCTTGAAGCTTTCGTCTACTGCGAGGGTTAAACCGATGAGAACGCTGCCATGGATTACTCAATAAACGAGGGGTTTAAAGCATAGTGTGTGGCTGCGCACCTGTGCAGGAGCACCCCAAACTCGAGGATCGCGACGCCAATGATCTGGGCAGCCGCAGAATCGTCCAGGTGCGAAAGATGGTGTGTGCTCTGCTGTTCCGCGTCGTCCGTAGATTTCACTGGCGACGAATGCCCGGATAGGTTCTCGGGCCCGTGCGCAGCATGTGAGCCAACGTCGTGACCATGCGCATCTGAATTCCATCTGGGATTGGATTGTGTATAGAATAGAAATATAACAATACGCACCATGGTGGTAGTTGATCTTCTGCAACCGCGCTGTACCCCAACGAAACGCAACGAGCTCCAGGATGAATATCGACATGATGCTGAGGAGGCACAACGCGAGTGCATATGGCTGGATATTTGATGAACGATAGTCAGAATATAGTAGTGGCAACCACTCACGTATTCCTGCCATGCAGGCGACAAGCAGTCCGACGAAAGTTCATCGAGGCCAGGGGATAGCAAATGTATGAACGCGGTTGCGATCTGGGGATTCGTATGAGGTTCGTTCAACTGTCAAAGCGAAATACATACGATGACGCCGGATCCGAAATATTTAGCGAACCTAGCGAATTAATGGTGAGCTGGAGGCGCATAAATATCCCCGAGAAAACGCACTGGAAGAGCGAGTTGGGAACGTGAAGCCATGTCGACTTTTTGGCCAGAACGGGGAACAGTGTTCCGGCCGTCGCGCAGAGCAGGATGATAAACACAGACGCGACGCGGAGACCGAACAGTGTGTCGGGGTTGTTGAGATCACCGCACTCAGGGTCTGAAGACATTATGGGAGGAAGATTCGACGTGAAGTGGAGGAGGAAGATGCTTGAAGAGACGATTTCTTAAAGCTTCAGTGATGACTGCGCGGGTTATAAAAAAATGTAAGAGGCATGTGCTTGTGTACATGTCTGGGTACCTTCACAGTCAAAGTCAAATTACCTCGTACAAACATGCGAGATACGAGCATCACGATTGTAGCGTGTTTATAAGAGACTACGTTCAACCCAAGGAACACGGCGATATATAACCTCCAGGAATCTAGCCAATGTTAGACCTAGAGAATACGTGGGCCCTGGTGTTCAAGCGGAACTGGCGGTGTTATCTTACTTACCTACATATCGAATTTGGGGTCGATCGTCGATAACGCTTAAGGAACCGCGGAGGTGCTCCTTCGGACTTTGTTTGCCGGCGGAGGATCCGCGAGGTAATAATATAACAGGTATTCGACAATCTGATCTCCTCACGCTTCGGAACGATTTCCTTGCGCGAATGAAGGATATACCTGGACTACCTGGACTACCGCCCTGGGTTTCATGTCCTCCGCAAAATTCTTGACGCACATGATAGCCTACAGAAACACAATCTCATTTGTCGCAAAATTTGCCTACGAGGTCACTCAGACCACTCCATTATATATCCCCCTCTTCCCGGTTGATGCTACCGCGGTGTAACAATTAGTATTTTATTTCTACCACTTCATACTCTACTTTGGATAGACATTCTGATAACGAATAGCTCGTCAAGTAGGGTAGCTGGGGTCCAAGGTGAAGGCGTGAGTAGCTCGTGCGCTCTGGGATAATTTTGGGAACACGACGTTCAGAGGCTAGACCATGTCGCGTATAATTCTATCACTATCACTATCACTATAACAGGCATTCGACAAGGATCAGGCAATCGGACCCGCTACCACGTTTGCGATGTAAATTCGACAACGATCCCGCCACCACGTTCACGATGTAAATCACCTCATGCGGAAGCAAATCTGTGGACTTCCCCGGGAGGTCACTTAATGGTGCGTTGTCCCCGAGTCGCGGGAATTAAAGACCGATGTCAAGATTTTCCTCGACCAAATCAGGAGGTTCAAGTCGAGTGCGCGCGCAAGAAAGATACATAGGGGGGATATTAATCTGGGATATGCTATCGATTCTTCGTACAGTTTGTACAATGTAGAGGGATAAATACATGTTATATGCAGGCGCGAATCCAGCCTGTCTATGAAGGTAAACGGTAGACCTGTCTAGTTTACCTTCATAGACAGCCGGTCACCGGTCCAAGTCAAAACACGTGCCGTCGAGCAGTTCGATAATACTACTGGTATGTGGGGGCAGAGAAGTTGGCATCTTGCATCTGACGATAGTGGCGGGGCTATGGGACTACGCCGCCATACGCAATTCTGCCTCCCACCCGCGCCACAGCTGAACCACATCGCGCGGCGCTTCCGGGATGCTCTATCACAGATAAACAGAAAAACATGAGTACTGCTAATGCTCCCCAAGACCACTTAGCGCTAATCGTACCTGGAGCCACTCGAGCACGGCACGCACTTCTGGCGGCACGCGCGAGTACACGAAGCGCCGTTCCCGCAGCGCGTCGAGGAGAGAGGCGGACGGTTCCGCGTGTGCGAGGTGGCGCACCCATTTGCGGCGGATGTATTGGTAAGAGGCACTAGGGATAAAACATGATTAGCCGGCAGGCCACAGCTAAGTAGATGGGGAGAAAGGAACAAAAACGACGGGGAAAAATAAGAGAAAGAGTACGCACAGATCGAGCCCCTCCGTCCCATCCATATACTCGCATATGTAGCGTATACACCCGTGCGCGACCTCCGCGTGGGCCGCGCGCGGGTCGACCCAGAAGCGGCGCGCACGACGCGGATCGAGGAGGAACTCGCGCACGGAGGGGTGCGCGAGGCGCATCAGGGGCGCGGTGGCGGCGAGCACAGTCGGTTCCCCGTGCAGCTCGTCCGCGTCCGCGCCGAGGAGGAGGCCGAGCTCGCGCGGGGGGAGGGGTGCGTACAGCGCGGTGAGGGGCCCGAGCACGCGGAGGGGTGCTGCGCGGGGGCTCGAGGTGAGGATGTGGTCGTACAGCTCGTCGGTGGGAGAGTGCGCGGACGACTCCGTGGACGCAGCGGCAACGACGACCTCCACGAGACGCTCCGCCGGACGGGCGCTTGCATCGTCCACGTATCGGAGGACAGTGGCGGGATACATGAAGTTCCCGCCCGATCTGCGCACGAGGAGCTCGACGACGTCCTCGGAGGGCCACGGATCTGGGATGCCCGCCATCGCGTGGTGATGGGCATGCCGTACGCTGGCGAATTCGCTCCGCAAGAAATTGCGGACGTCCGAGTCCGAGGTAAAGACGTCGAGTGGGATGCGGTTAGAAAGTTTCCGGAATACCGGGGAGTCGAACGTCGCTTGGATGTGCGGGTACCCGCGGCTAGTGAGGAAGAAACAGAGCGGCAAGCGGTGGACCACGATTAAATGGCCTAGCAGCGCCAGGATGCGATTCTGCGTATCGTCGCCGTCGCACGCGTCGAGGCTGTCGATGACGATAAGAGTGGGGATCTGCGAGCGGGAGATCGTGCTGAGGGGCTCGACGATAAGCTTCTGCGCCTGCACTTCGAGCGATTGGGTGAGGATGCCGGTATTGGCTTGGATCGCACGCGACAGCGGTGCCCGCATCGCGGGGATGGCGCCGGCGAGCTTGTACGCGATGGTGGGAAACAAAAGCCCCCCATCGCTGAGATCCCCCTTCCCGTGCGAGAAGAAGAATGTCGCACCCAGCTGCCCGCTCTGCGCGCAATATTCGGCCACGGTCTGCGAAATGGCGGATTTTCCAGACCCAGCTGGACCGTGCACCCACAGGACGCGGGGCCCGTGCAACGAGTTATTGAGCCAGGCGAGGATTATTTCGAATACGACCTTGCGTGTTTGAGGATGACATCGGGGCGGGGGATACCGCTCAATGGAATCATACGAAGCCCCGATTGCAATCGCGCTGTGCAGGATATACAGCCCTGGAAGAGGCGAGCAAAGGTGAATTTTCGCGCTGACCCGGCGTGATATTGAGACGTACCATCTTCACCAATATACTGCGTGCCTTGGCCATTGAATCCGTCGTAAACAGCTGGTGCAGAGGGCGTAGGAGGAGAGTGGGCTTGTTGGAAGGTCATACTGCTGGCGGGGGGTGCAGTTTGGAAGGCAAGACGAAGATATGTATGACGAGCTATTAGTCTGCATGTCGGAGGATCACTTCAACCGGTTGTTACACCCGGCTGTGCATAAAATCCTCGAGCGTCTATCATTTTTCGTGGACAGTTTGTGACTAATTTAAACACGGCCTTGATGCCTTCCCGTAAATGTGGGGATATCAGTGACGAGACCCAAAGGAAACGTGGCGAGGGCTTGTAGATGAGAGAACGTCCAGAGGCCACGGGACGGGCGGGCCCGCGCCACTTGAGTTCGATAGCAATATAGATTAAATACAGAGCGATAGAGATCACAAGAGGTCCCGACTCTGGACTCCAGAGGTGAAAGAGACGGCCGGGTCCGCGCCGCAACAGCCCAGTGTGGATGTCACATACAGGTCCGATGCTAGCAGGAGATGTACCAGTTCTGACTTGATCCTGACTCGAGAATAGCAAGAGGTGGTCACTGCCGGAGAACGCCCGTGGCATTATCTGCTATTGTTTTTTTTGGAGGACGAGGACACACAAGTACAACGATCTTGTCAGACTCAGATCCTTACCACTTGCCACCCACTTGCTCTTCGCCCAATCTTCGCCTACACCCTTGATCTTACATTTGAATTGTAAATCTGGTGGATGTTCTGACAGTGCGTGGTTCTCAAAGCAGTTAGCAGATGTCGGCCTCCAAAGTTCACCGATTTCAAATTTCAAGATGTATCGCGGCCAGGGCATCTACACAGAGTTCAAGGACGCTTTAAACCCTGTGCCACCTGGCATCGAACTCTACTTGACTTCTTACCCGCCTCAAATACAGAGAACAGCGCGTCTTGCTTGTATCTTGCTATTCGACTTCGAATTACTGGTAACTGCTGTAAGTGACTGAGCTTGCCACACGGGTGTTTTCTTTCATCCTAATCTACGTCGGCAGCTGATCATCGAATCCAAATTCAGCCCTGCATTCTTGGGCGGCGATCTCTTGACGCCACTCGTCGTTCATTTCTCACCTCCGCGGATCATCCCACATTGGCCCCCCGCGTTGTGCGAACAGACGACATCGTTCCTATATTTGTGGGCGCGGATCGTGTCTTTCTTGCAGCTCGTTGTTCATCTTCCGACCTCGGACGCAGCAGCACGGATCACCGCGATATCTCCCCGCGCCGCCAACTAATCTAGCTTCCTGGCAGTCGACGGGCCCCATCCGTCTCTCATACACAGCGCGTCTGCCCACTGATGCACCTCTCAGACTGTCGCTGTTTTCCCCACTGCCTCTGACTCACCTCTCAGCCTGCCACTGCCACTGTCTCTGTCTGTCTCCTTTTGCCGACGCACGCGTCTTCAATACTTTATCACCTCGCATTTAATAGTTGATCGCCTCGCATTTAACCATTCATCGCCTCGCCTTCAACAATTCATCGCCTCGCATTAACGTCCTTATCAATGGCTAATGGACTGCACAACATCAAAGACAGGGCAGGAATCCGCAGGATGTCAGATCGAGATGACTATCAGTGCACGCCTCCGACAGCGCTGCAGATGCGCGGTCCCGTGCGTGCGTTTGTGTTCACAGAAGTCCCACGATGGGCGCTAATCAGGTTATGTATATACTTATTCTTTGCTGCAGAGACAATAACGCTTCACTGCAGGGAGGGATAAATATTAATGGAAGAATTTCGTTTTCCTTTCGCTTTCTGCTAGCATTGGTGTATGCGTTATTCCTTATATTGCTTCGGAACGGAGTTCGCTAAACTAAAGCTACACTGTACTCCTCGCATCACCGCGCGCGTTTATGCACGGGTGCACGGCCCGCACACTTCCTGTCCAGGCGAATGAACGTTAGATGCCTATCACACGCTTCTTGACGGCCCTGCAGGCGTTGAACGTTGAGTGCTCGCACAAATCTCACGATGACGATGTTGTGACCTCGCAGATGTATGTAGATAGGAAAATGGCCCGAGGAGCCGTGCGTGGGTCGAACAATCGCATCAATTTGCTTCTCATCTTCTCGCCTCACGATATATGCTTATTCCGCGCATAGCCAGTTCAACTACCTAGCGCTTGAACGCCCAAGAAGTCCCGACAAGCTCAATACTCTGCCAGAGGGATCAGCTTAGGTGTTCTGGACAAATTTAATACTTCACCGCCGAATTCATGCTCTCAGCTCTGGGGAGATGAATGTCGCTCTGGAATCCGCCTTTTTTCATGCTTACTTACCTTGGTCCTGGATACAATACCCATTCAGGAGCGCACTACTCAGCAAATACTGCTCCTTCTCATCTACGGCGCTTTCTCCCCAAGCCGCATGCTGTTTCCCCTGGACCAACCGTTCGAGCTCATGTTTGCGGCGCATCGCTCACCAGAATCCACCTCCCAGTACACGCCAACGCAAAGAGGGTTTCTTAGTCCGAAAAAAGAGTGGTGTTTTACAGTCGCGCGTCTACAAGTAGGAGGGTGAATGACCAAAAATTCGAAAATATCAGTCTCCCTGCTAGTGAAGAGGGGTACGAGCATGTATCAGGGAGTGAAGTCGAGAACCTGCCTCAGGAGGATGCGGGTGAGTGTCCACACAGATCTCACGATTTTGGCGGCTCATCCTCGTTCGCCGCAGGAGATGATCGGAGAGGAGACGTGAACTCCAGAGGAGTTTGCAAACCCAGGTGAGAGTGCAGCAATATTAGGGAGATGAATGTCTTGATTCCTTTTCACTTCCGCGGTCGTATAAACGGGTGAGGGTTTTTTACGAACCCACCACCATATTATGTCGTCTCTCACCCGCACCACCACCACCACGTCTGCTTCTCACTCATCAGTGTGGAAAGCTATTTCCATCGACGTTGCAGAGCTCGTCGGCGTGAAAACGCGTTCTGCATCCAAGCAGAAGACACGTTTCTCCCTATCCATCACCCCCATCCAGCCGTCCAGCGGAGACTCATCGCAGGATGTCCGCCTCTTCCCTGCGCCCCGCCCTGAAGCGCACCTCCACGGACTTTTCCGCTCCCCCGTCGTGCGAATCCTCCCCATCGGCTTTATCCTCTGCCCCCGCTTTCCAACTCGAACTCCCAGTCGATTCCCTCGAGGGTGAGATATTCTACGGTGCGTTAACCATTTTTTCTCTCTGCCTGCGATGTTCTAATAACCAGGCTACACAGAGTGTACCGTCTCCCCGCCCCCCCGCCCAAAAGCCAATCCCTGCCGGAAACTCCTCTGTCGCATCTACATCTTCGCATTATCTCCCTCCCCGCCAGAGACGCGTCTTTGCTCACTTCCCGTCGTCCCCGGAGTGGGACGAGGTCTCGCTGATCATTGAGTCGGATTCAAGTTCTGATTCGGAACTTGACAACGATGCAAAAGAACTCCCCACGGCAGAGCGGAAGGTGCGATTCATGGTGCCCGCCCCGCCACCAGCGTCCGTGGAGGAGGATTGGGACGTCTATTCACCTCCTATGATGGTTTTATTGATGCGGTTTTTTTCTAGTAATCTCCGTTATCATTTGCTTTCCTCCGAGTGGCTTCCTCGCTCGCCAGTCCTCTTGTTGTATATACTGCTGTATTTTTGCATGTAACATATCCGTTCAAAGATACCATGATTCATTCTCATACCAGTTTTTTTTGGTTCTATCAACCCTGTTTTACGATTCAGGAGACAGAAATTGGTGGCTTCAAACAGGAACTGTGGCGCTGAGCAAGGGGAGAGGATCTTTGTAGCCGAGAGTGTAGTGTGCGAATTGATGTCATTGTGTTCATCTCCGTTTTTACGGAAAATGCAGCCCTAGTCTAAGCGCAATACTGCAGACAGACAACGGAAAAATATTATTATGAACCCCAGTGAAAAGGAATTGAAAAGGCATGCCAACACCCACGGTAATTATGCAAAATAACGATAATCACCAACTGCACACGCCGTTGGAATTTATCGAATTTGGAGGATTTACCAGGACCCAGCACAGATCCAGTCTGCTGCAGCCTGGACTGTGCAGGCTGCATAGTCCCTTACTCATCGTTCCGCGCGCCGAATAGCGCCTCTAGGATAACCGGGATCGTCTAACACGGGGGTCCCGAACCACGGGCCGGCGTTTATGGTCTGCATCTGTGGCGCGCTGTTGTCCATCGTCCGCTCGAAGACCCTCCTGCGTACCCTCTGCACTGCTTCCACAAACGTCTCGCCCACTGGCCCTCGCGCATATGTCTCAGGAACGGCGTCTGACCCGGGCACGGGCACGACCGCGCGCGCGATCTGCGCAGCGAGAACGTCACCTCCTGCGCCGACGTCACCTCGCCGAGGCGGGGCGACGGCACGGAACTGCCCTCCTGGCGTGCGCCACGTGTCCGCGTCCAGTGCGAGGTCGAGCCGCTCGGTGTCGAGCGCGCGCTCCAGCTCGTAGAGGTGCAGGTCTGAGAGGGGCTCCTGCGCGTGTACGGCACGCAGGAACGCCGTGGCGCGGTTCGCTCCAGCAGGCGGCAGGCCCCGCGGTGGTGCGGAGAGTGTGGATGTGGATGTGGAAGCGGGGCGCGTGACGGTGTCGGAAAGGGACTGCGGGGTGAAGTCGGCGAGGGACTCGTGCGCGTCTTCGATTGCGTGCATCGCGCGCAATATCGCCGCGGCGCGGTTCGGCTCGGGCGGCGCCTCAGTCCTGAATGTCGGGGCCCGCAAGGGTGCGGCATATTCAGAAGCGGCGCCAGGGCGCACTTTGAACGGGAGGGGCGGTGAGACAGCTGATGGCAGGAAGGTGTACAGGTGGAATGTGCGCGTGGGCCGGCTGTGGGCGGGGCACGTATGGAATTTTGAGCCCAGCGCGTTACCGCTGAAGATCGGACATCAGTTGTATAGTCCAGTTTACGCAGTACTCCAGCGAGAAGTGATAACAGACTCACCAAATCATGCACCCTACGCCCTCCATCCTGCATCCGCACTGCCCGTATGACCCCAGCTTGAGCATCTTCGCAGCTCCAGGCGGAAAGTAGCCCGAGTCCAGAGGTATGACGTTCGGAGTCGTGCCCTCGGCCAGTCCGCGCCATCCGTGCGCCACCGTTGCGCCAGAGTGCACCAGGGACCCACACCCGCTGGATTTCGGTTGCCGTGCCGGGGTAGGGATGCAGGGTGCAGTGGACGGCAGGAAATGCGGCACCCCCGCGCTGTGTTCGTCCCAGCTGTGCACGTCCTCGTATTCGTAGCCACAGAAGAGAGCAACCGCGCCGAAAACAGGTATGTTTTCGTTAGAGTCCGCATCGCGCACCGGGTCGAAGGGCCTTGAGCCATAATTGATGGATCTGCCGGACATCGTCGGCGTCAAGTCCAGACTGTCCATGGCTTGCGTCCGCGCCAAGGGCGGCATCTCCAAGGACCTTGAATTTGGAGGAGGGGAAGCCGCTGTGTCACATGCCGTTTCCACGTTTGCGCGCGGCCGCCGTCACGCACTGCGGAACCAATAGCGGATTGGTCACCTTACCGTCCAGCCGGATTCAACCTAAATCAACCGGGAACCTGAGACGATGGAACAAGCTTGGACTAATTTGGTGACCGGAAATCTGGCTCGTTTGAAGCGCAAATATTAATCTTGAGATGAAATCTGAAACTGCTTGTATGTGTCGAATTTAGAAGAGCACGACCAAAATGCGATGTTTGGACGTCGACACATTTTGAGTGTTTTGCCGCGCAGGTTGTCCGCAAAAAGACACACCACTAGATCGATCTCGAACCGTGGGAGGTGGAGTCTTCGCACGGGCATCAATTTTGACTCGCGTTACACCCATGACAGAACGATGAGATTTCGTGTGAAAGAGCCAATGTTAGGACCACACACCTAAAACGGCAATCTTTCCGCCTTGTTAAGTGTGGGGTTTAATGTTGACTATTCAACTCACTTTCAGATCGTCGGAAAGTCCCTCTTTGAGTTTGACAATTAGTGTGGCAGAATGTGATAATTTAATCACCTCTTTCTGATCAACTGGAAACAAAGAAATTCCGTCGAAAGAGAAAAGCTGGAGGAATGTTAGCCTTCCAACTGAGATGATTGCGACGATGAAAGGAGTATTTTTAGCACTCCTTTCAGTTTTGCCGGAATCAAAGACTTTAATCCTTTGCGGAATGTGTGACACACCAAAAAACAAAGGTCACACATTCCACAAAGGATTAAAGTTTTTGATTCTGGCGACACTGGAAGGAGTGTTAAAAATCGTTCTTCCATCTTCACTTTCATCTTGGTGGAAAGTATTACTTTCCTCCAACCTTTCCTTTTCAGTGGAATGTCTTTCTTTCCGGTTTAGTGGAAAAGTTTGATTAAATTACCACATTCTACCACGCTAATTACCAAACTGAAAGAGAGACCTTCCGATGATCTGAAAGTGAGTTGAATACTCAACATTAAACCCCACACTTAACAAGGCGGGAAGATTGCTTTTTTAGGTGTGCCACCGGCGACTAATCGAACGTACGGAGTTGCGCTCGCCCTGCAGAGTAGAATATTTTGTTACCGCGGCTCCTGCCAAATTATGGCCGGTTTCGATGTTTGGATGGGGAAGAAGGATTCAAGGACCGCCTTCAGTCGGGCCAAACACCATACGGGAATGATGAATTCGCGAGTTCAGAAAGCAGGTAGAGAAAAACATCACGATTCACCGGCCTATAAAAACATTAGGGAAAACACATTTAGATACTGCCCGCCGCGCGCACCGTTTAAGTACAGCTGAGATATGCACGCTAGTGCGACCCCGTCTTATCCCATAGGGCCCGGAACCCAGCCGTATTCTTTATCGTGTCGCGGTCGATATCATACGCCCAAGGTTCCGGTGTGCGGCGATAGATGGAGACAGTCAACAACTCGCCCTCCTCGGGTTTGAGTACCCGTCCTTTGTATCCCTCCACAATGCATGCAACGGGCTGGATGATTTTCTCGATGCGCAGATGAACCATGCGTCGGCCAGTGTGTTCCGGTCGTGTCGAGGGCTCGAAATGTACCAGTGCTGAGCCTGAGAAGTGTTTTCAGGATTTAAGGCGTTCGATGCTAGTGGACGACGTACCCGACCATGGCGAGTCAGTCCAGTCATTGTTGAAGGGCCTCCAGATCCTTTCGGCGTGCGGGGATAATTTTAGTGAGTATAGTGCGTCCCCAACCGCTGTCAGGCGCATTGTGCTTGAGAAGTTGAGCGGGAAGGTTGAATCAAGGCGAAATAATGTATATTGGGGATCAATGGTCGCCACACTGTGAAAGAGGGTTCGGCAGTGTGAGAACTGTTCCTCTGTTGCCAGATTCTCGTGGAGGAGCTGATCTTGAATCTTGCTATAGAGTCCACGGCGAGCAATCTGTGGTAGTATTAATTCCCACGGAAAACCCCAAGGAGTGAGCAAATCTTGGCCGTGAGGAAATGACGATGGGTTGTCATCGGGGGTGACACGAAATCGGAGACTGCCCTCTAGCGGTGCCGCATGCGGCTTCCTATGATAGTACAGAAATCCGCGGGAATGGGCTGGAAACGGAATGTGTCCGTCTTTTCGCCTGCCATACTGCAGTAACACGCCGCGACCGCTCGGAATGCCAGCAGCCGAAAAGTGGATGGAGAAAGTGTTCTTGCGCGAGATATCGAGGACGTCTCCGGATGTCAACAACTGCGAATCTAATGTTGATATTATGCGATGTTGACCTTTAGCGCTGTAAATAATCACGGATGTGTTTCAGGGTTTCTTCACAGTCAGTATTAGCCAAACGCACAGCCGGCCATTTACCCCCCGTGGTGTGACTCCAGAATAGTGACGAATGAAAGGCGACAGCAGGTTGCTCCGGCGGAGGAGGCGGATTGATGGGCTTTGGAGCGCCGGGGCGGTTTGGGACAGAATTTGCTGACACCTCATCACATGATGCCTAACAGAGATAAACATTCCGTCACGTCATAACCCTAACCAAAATTAAATTATATCGCCAGAGAGAGCCATTTGCAAAGACGCAAGGATGGAACCAACCCTCGACGTGTAGGGTGAAGATAGGATGCGATGCATGCTCTGTGGCAGGTATGTGGGTGGAACTGAATGTTAGCGGTATCTTATCTACATACTTACCATAATTCCTTTCATCCCATCATCCCGTATGCCCACCGATTTGATAAATTGCCTGACTCTCGCTACGAATTCCGCACGCCTGTTTTCATGAACGGCCAGAAGAAAATCAACGTTAATATAGCGACACAGACTCCTCGTCCGGCGGGATGAAAAACTCATCAGATCTGATCCTTATCCCAAGTACCTGTGCGGCGGCCTGACTCAAAGTTCATACTTTTTTGTCGTTGCGTTGCCCGCCCGAGAGGATGCAAAAAGAAAATGTGTGCTTCACCGTGCTCTATGGCTTATTGATTATATCTTCAATAAGCCTCCGGGAACCAGCAAAGTTGGCGCCGTACACGTCGCAACGTTAGCGCACTCAATTGCGCGAATTTCTGGAATCCACACCGGATTTGTTAGACACATTCGATACTGGCATGCTGCTGATTTGTATGGTGTGTGAGATAGTCGGAGCTTTTCGCACTAGATGATTTGTCCGGCGACAAGATGGGCCTGCATTTGTTGAACGGACAACATGCGTGTACTACCGCGTATGTCGTCCCTAGGGAATTGGTGTGAAATGCTCCCCACTCCCGCACCGGAGTACATGCGTACGTTGACGGCATATGTGTGCGGAGCCAGCAGGATCAAACTCGGGAATTTCGCGGGTGCACTGATGGTAGACTGGGATCTCATACGTCTCCATGTCCCATTTCGAACACATGGGCCGGCGTTTGGCCTCCTGCTGATGGAGATGTGATAGTTTCCCTCGATGACGAGGCCGCTGTCGGAGGACATGGCCCGGATATTACACGTATGCGTGTGTCGACTAGTGAATTGGTGGGAAACCATTAGACAGCGGACACATGCCAACGATGCATAGTATCATTTTCATTGAAGAGGCGGAGCACATTATCCAGGAACTGAACCAACGTGAGTTCGCCGTTCCACACGGGTGCAGTTGCTCGGACTTTTCTCGGTTGTCGCTCGCGCGACGCGTTTGTGTGGTCATATTGATCGCTCACATGCTCGTTGGTGCGTGCGTCTGGGTTCCGTCGCAATCGTGTGGCTCTCCTTGGCCGATGAAACTTCGTCGCTAGATGCTAGCTGGCAGCTTTCGGTATGGCCATTCAGACCTACCAAGACGCCTCAATACCGTGAGCCCCGTTGCCGGAGCCAAGAGGGGCCAGGTCGCCGTGCGTTCATGGATGCATTCTTCAGTTTCTTCTTTCCGTTTTTATCTTCGTTTCTAGACCGGTGACCATCTGTCTAGACAGACCGGTCGATCTGAGTTTAAATTTGTGTGTTGAGCGGGTTACCATATAAGGTTATTCCGGACCGCATGTTCCGTGCGGGTAACTTTGGATCCAAACATTGACAATTAAGATAGAATATGTTGTATGAGGCTCAATTCTCCATATTTTTGCCTAGGATAAATGCCCTCTTATATACACTGACGAGGCACACATTCCTTACTCTGAGAAGAATGAATTTGGCGAGAGATAAAGAAAAATGTGAATAGCCTTATATAGTAACCCGCTTAACATGTGAATTTAAACTCAGATCGACCAGCCTGTCTATCGACAAGCTTGCTTTCATAGACAGGCTGGTTTCGAGCCTACTTCGTTTCCCATACCCACCTCCCCTCGCCCCTGGCCCTCCTTTCTGTTGCTATCAGGATACCCGTGTGGCTTGCATCCGTCTTTTTCGTTGTCGACGCCTCGAATGCGATTATCGGCCATTGTCCCACTCCTGCACGACCGCCTACTCAGAGACTCCTTTCCCTTCATGCCTGCACCCTATGGCGACTTGCCGATCAGCTTTTTTGGGGAGCAACATCGTCATCGGCACGCGCCAGGCGTACATACGCCTCGCGCGCGATTCTGACTGATACTTGGTGATCAAGATCTGGATCTAACATTGTATCTTAAACATGGCCAATAGCGGGAAGCAACGAGTCACGAGCTCTTCATTGTCCTTTTTTCCAGAAATACAACAAAATCTTGGCTCTGCGCGAGTACGGGGATCATCAATCCTGCTCTTTGTTCCTGCACACTTGGCAGATGGGAACCCCGCACAAGGTTTCCATGCAATCGCTTTCAGCTGCATTGTGTTCCACTACCATAAAATCACTACATATACTCCGCGTAAATTCAGACCGTCTTTCCAATATTTTCCTTCTCAATGCTGCTCGCTCGTCCTCCCGCAATTCTCAGGATTCCACCAGAGTTGATCTCCCTCATCATCGAGGATTGTTCAGACACGATCAATCTTCCTTTCGCGCTGGCAACAATATCGTGTGTGTATCGCAGGTTTGTAAACAACGGAGGACCATCGCACACGAACATCGCAGGCTCTGGGGGAAATACGCCATCAATTTACTTAGGGACTGGACACCGATGTAATTTGACTCCCTCCTCGCCCTGCTCGCCAAGTTCGTTGCGCACGCCGGCCCATTCCTACTTGATTTTTCCATCCGGGACGGGGCAGCGAGTTCCGCAAGGGATGTTCCTATAGATGTCCTTGTCGCGCACTCGGGCTGCATGGGATCCCTTGAGCTAGATGTGGTGCAGGAAACCATAACGAGACTGGGTACCAGCCCTCCACTCCCTTTTCATCATCTCCGATTGTTGTAGATTGTCATGCTAAACCACCGGAAGCAGCCGGGCATCCCTCCCTTTGAATTCATTTCCGACATTTTTGCAAGGACTCTGAAGCTACTGCAGTTGTCGATTGGGTATCGTGATTAGCTCGCGCGGGAGGGACCAGCAATCTTTCTGCATCGATGGAATCCACCCTTGCATCAGCTGATCGAATTCCATGCATCGCACTTCTGGATGGATGGCCGGGATTGTTGTCAGATATTGAAAGGTTGCCCGCTGGTGAGTCAAGCCACTGTTGCAGAGTTAAATTTCTACAGGGTTAAACGATCGCCTCAGCTCACTTACTGTACGCTCTACTTGGACGCGTGCAGTTTCGGTACGAATCCTATTCCACCCACAACGTTGCTGGCACACTTGCGCGCATTGCATGTTACGTTCCGCGCGATGAACAGCGATATACGGGGCCTGATCACCGCTCCAAATTACTAAAGCTCTCAACTGCCATCCGAGTACTACTCACGCAATATATTTATTGTCGGATTCCTTTAGTGTTGGTTGCATTCCACGTTATGTCTGGATCAACCAGAGGAGGCATCGGTGAATATATCAGGCTTGTTTTCGGAAATTAACCGAGACTCGTCGGACCGAGTGCATGCTTGCATTCAAATCTACATTTCACAGCTTTCTCTTCCGCACTATCTCAGTAAGGAATTACATCGTTTGACACTCTTCTCTCGAGTTCAATTTCACTGCCTAACAGGAGACGCGATGTTTGACGCGGCTGCGTGTCACGTGGCCATGCCGTGATCAACGAATCCTCTGTCCCGAACCACCATGACTCTGACTCTGCGCTGCAAGGCAGGCCAATCGTTTGATCCCAAAGACGCTTTTTAGGATCCGGTCTAGCGCATCTCTGGGCCTATGTGTACACTCAGTGCCAGTCACTCAACAGTTAGACTCGAACACAGTCAGACGCCCAATGACAATCGATCAAAAGGTGCCGGGCGGAGCGACTGGAAGATAATCACCGCCGGCTAGTACGGCCGGAAGTTACCGGCGTAATAGTTTTGACTTAGCCAAAATTTCATCGAAAATTCAAATTCATGTTACTGAAATTCTGAAGAGACAATCCTGTTCTTACCGTATTTAAACACATAGTCTATTGTTTTAGGAGGATTTGCGGTCGGTGGGACCCCGCTACAACCAAATTACGCGTGGCAATCACCCATTTTTGGCTTGTCTTGCTAGCTCATAACGTTTGAGTCCCTCACCGAACTGGACCCAGTCTGCGCTGAATTTAACGACCCTTAACTGCATTCACACCAAATTCAGACCGGCCAAAAAACCCTCAGGTAATTTCCACTTTGCTGGATCATTAGAGTCCGTTGGGAGCAGGCAAGAATCTCGATTTCTGGTACCCAATATTTCACTACTGGGTTCCGGAAACACTGATGCAAACTGACATAAAATAACCTTGGTGGTTTGGCCACTCACAGCCCTCATGGAGTCTCAGACAGCACACCTCACGGAGACAGGGGTACCCTTCCTAAAATGGATCAGCGTAACTTACTCTTGTTCTAGCACTCTCAATTTTTCATCTTATTCTGCGAGATCAATAGACGAGTCATTTGAACGTATTTGGAAGAGAATTGTCTCTTCATATTTCTATTCGAAGGAATATGAATTTTCCATGAATCGAAATTTTGGCCAAGTCAAATTACATATGCTCCAGTCTCTTTTTCGCCTGCGGATTGATCGACTGTCATCAAAATCTTCCTTGGCGAAAAACGTGACTGGTATCGAGTCTACTCAACAGTCACTCAAGATCAACGCTCACTTGGCACCGACAATTTGTGAAACTCCTCCAGCCCGTTGCAGCCCGTTGCCCGACGCACTTTTCCCCCCATTCCTTTTGTGCGCAGTGCTAATACATGGGCTCCATTTCACCCGTATGTAAGCTTGTTCTCAGACACCGAACGCCTACCAAATCGTTTAGATGCTACTTGCTGGTCTTGGGGTTTTCTCCTGTTATTTCTGGCCTTTCTCAGTAACCCTCGTAACCAGCTCATGTGCCAACCCCGAGACGCCTGGTTGCTCGACTTCTTTGACCGTTGATCCAGTCGTCCGTCTTACTGCGCGATGCTCACGAAGATATTATCCTCAAATCCCTTGTTTTCCCACTCCTCCTGGCGACCAAGATCTGCCTCTGACCTTGTAGACTGATTATCAAATTGAACGCGGTGGTACGGCCTTTGATTTCAATACACAACATCTGATCTGATTCGGACGGTTTGTGTTCGTTCCCTCACACCTCACTCCGACTCTCCCACCATGACGAGAAGTGTGCCACCAGCTCGACCAGACCCCAACGGCGTCCTGGATCCTCGTCCAGATGCTCGACCACTATCTGGTTCAACAACCAAGGATTGGCTAGCGAACATGACTCTCGCAGTCAAAGCCATGGCTGCCGGCGCAGAATTCATCCCTTTTCCCTATATCCGGGCAACCTTTGGCGCTGTTGTGCTCCTCCTCGAAACGGTCGAGGTGCGCTGCTCACCTCTTTCACCACACTAGATCTCAGTTTGATATAGAAGGTAAAGAAAAACCAGGACGACTTGAAAGAGCTATGTGGGAGTATCGTGGAGATTGTTACTATCCTTCGCAGCGAGGTCGCAGCACATGGAGACAAGGGGGTCACTCGGTTCATGGGACTGTGTGAGGACCTCATCGTGTACGTCCACTATTTGGTCGGATACACCCACTGACTTCTCGATTTCAATAGATTCCTCCGGCATTTGCAAGATGAGCTGGAGAAGTTCGTGACCAGAAGAACAAGTATCGGCCATCGCTGGAAAGAGTTGATCACAGCGACTAGCATGGAGGACAAAATCACGAGGTACAGAAATCGCTTAAACGAGCTGCGTTCAAATTTCACGGTAAAAGGGCGTCTCATTCAATCTAGACACCGGATTTTGACGATCTTTCAGCTGGTAGCGGCCATCGGCGCGAACCTAATTGCCTCGCAAATCCATCAAGGGCTCTCCGAAATGAGAGGAGAACCGGAAAGCACTCCCCAGGTGAGTGCTCAGACGGTTTTCAAGATCATAACTGTGTTGAAGTTTGTCCGAAGTTCCGAAATATTCCTCTTGGTGATATTAATCTTCTTCGTGGTATCGCTCGGTCAAATGACAGAATCGGAATTTACACTGCTCGGATCCACGGTGAAGGTTCAAAAATGACGGTGGTCAAGTACGAAGACGAAAAAGCCGTGAGTTTCAACCCACACGGCCATTTTGGTTCGCTCATTTCCAATCAGAAATGGGAACGTGATTTGGCCTTGTACTCGACCATGAGGTGAGTGCGCAGAATTTAAATGTCGGCTTTCTAACGAGGGCAGGCACCCGAATGTGTGGCAACTCTTCGGAGTCTCAACTGCCCCCGGCATACATGCATTGATCTTCCACGATGGTTCCTCTCCAATTTATTCGCGCCTTTGCGAACTGACAGTTGAACAGAACTGATACCGTTGGCGGTCTATCGCAGATTACATAGGCCTGCTTCTGACCTTGCTTGGACAATCGTCGAGGCCACGCTTGTGAGTTATGTTGATATGCCATGAACGTTCTGAAAACTCCCAACAGTTTAGGCAGTTCAAGGCGAGTAGGATTGCCAGCGCGGGTATTTTTTTTCTGATGATGCATTTATACAGGATTGTTCCAAATATCACACCTGGCCTGGTCATGGTCCGGATGTCCGCTCCAATGTAGAAGCTCCTTTCCCTTCGAAATCCAGATTAAAAAGCTCATTTTTCTGTCAGAATGCTACCATCTGTGTCAGGATGCATCCTGTTCAACTCTGTCTCACCATGCCCGGCGAAGATCTGCCGCAATACAATACGCACGATATTCACGAGATTTCAAGCCTGTGGCATACATCCCTGTACAGATTCCAACCTATCCCGCCCAACGTCTCTATGGAGTCGATGCTCGAGTCTTATTATCATCCGAGCCTCCCAGACATGTTGCCCAAACTTCTAGATTAGAAACAGTTTTATGCGTCGTTGGTCGGATCTTGGCACGCATCACCACCATTGATCCCGCACATTCGATATCATCTAGGCTCTATTGTCTTGCAACCTCACGACGGGGATACACCTGCGCATAGCAGTCCATTCTCTGTGTTGTCCCTTCGTATTTTTCACCAGCCTCAAATCAGAATTAAGGAATGGGACTTTTCGCCGTACGCCAAAGATGTAGGCACAAGTGGCAGTGATCTCGTGCGCCAAGTCAGATGGAAACGGTGAGCACCATGGTACATTAGGCAGTGAACCCACTCACAGGAAACTAGGTTTACCTTTCCGCCAGGCTCCTTCAGTGCTGGAACCGACCACCGCCCTTTGATGTTTTATATCACACTTGAGGAACAACACCTGGAAGAGTTCAAGTTCATATGGCTGTCCCAGTGGAACGAGTGTGTTAGTGCAGCTACCATTCAAGAAACACATCGATGTGGTAAGATAGTCAGCATTTCTCTGGTATCATATTTGACGCGGCTGGGGATGGAATAGGCCTGATTGACACTCTTTTCTGTTTCATATACTTCAATCCCGAATTCAAGTCCTTGTGGCGCACACACGGCACGGTACAAGAAACACATCTTTTCGTGTGTCCTATCGAAACCGTCTCTCGAGGTCCGCATATCGGCATAGAATTCCCTGAATCCGATCAGTTCTATTAGGCGTTGGACGAAGCTGGGAGTACAAGATTATCCGAGGACGATTGCGATAATATGGGCATCCCGAGGGCAAAGTTTATCTACAGGTGTGCCGCTTCCTTCTGGGAGCCATATCACTACAACGCCAGCCGGGAATTCCGTCAGGCCAAGGAATCCGATCCGTCTAGCAAGGACGTGACTCGCCAACTTGGGTTGGATTTTGTGGAGTGGGAACGCCAGGATACCGAACCGCCGGTGGGGATTTGATGAATATACCGCGTAAAACCAAGCTCGCGGATTTTTTATCACGTTCGCGGGTGATGATAAACTAATATATGTGCATCCCACACGGACTTTGGGCGGATGTCCACATGCTGCTGATGCGTCTGTTGTGGGCGTGCAGTGTGGGGCGTAAAGAATTGGTGTGAAACGCTCAGTGCGGTGGCTGAATTGCTCTTCATCACAAAGATCTCTTCCGTGCGTTAAAAGATCCCGGAGACAACTCGCGAACCTGGCGCCACTGCTACCTTGCGATAGATATTGCTCCCACATGTCGTCATGCCCCATGTCGAATACATGCCCTGAGTTTGGCTGATGAAGATGTGATAGTTGCCCTCGGTGACGAGTCCGCTGTCAGAGGACATGGCCCGGAGATTACGCATACGCGTGTGTCGACTAGTGAAGACTAGTGAATTGGTGGGAAACTATTAGACAGCGGACACATGCCAACGATGCATGGTATCATTTTCATTAAAGAGACGGAGCACATTATCCAGGAACTGAACCAACGTGAGTTCGCCGTTCCACATGGGTGCAGTTGTTCGGACTTGTCGCTTGCGCGACGCGTTTGTATGGTCATATTGATCTCTCACGTACTCGTTGGTGCGTGCGTCCTCCTTCCGTTCGCAATCGTGTGGCTCTCCTTGGCCGATGAAACTTCGTCGCTAGATGGTAGCTGGCAGCTTTCAGTACGACGACTCAGACCTACCAAGACGCATCAATACCATGAGCCCCGTTGCCGGGGCGAGGTCGCCGCGCGTTCATGGATGCATTTTGGATGCATTCAATCAGTTTCTTCTTTCCGTCTTTATCCTCGTTCCCCATACCCACCTCCCCTCGCCCCTGTCCCTCCTTGCTGTTGCTATCGGGATACCCGTGTGGCTTGCATCCGTCTTTTTCGTTGCCGACGCCTTTGTCTTTGTCCCTCGAGTGCGATTATAGGCCATTGTCCCACTCCTGCATGCCCGCCAGTTCAGGGACTCTCTTCCCTTCATGCCTGCGCCCCGATGGCAACTTGCCGATCAGCGTTTCGGGAGCAACATCGTCATCGGCGCACGCCAGGCGTACATACGCCCCGCGGGCGATTCTGACTGATCCTTTGTGATCAAGATTTGGATCTAACATTGTATCTTGAACGTAGCTAATAGCGGGAAGCAACGAGTCACGAGCTCTTCATTGTCCTTTTACCCAGGAATACAACAAAATCTTGGCTCCGCGCGAGTACGGGGATCATCAATCTTGCTTTTTGTTCCTGCACACTTGGCAGATGGGAACTCCGCAGAAGGTTTCCATGCAATCGCTTTCAACTGCATTGTGTTCCACTACCATAAAATCACTATATCTACTCCGCGCAAATTCAGACCGTCTCTCCCCAAACATTTTCCTTCTCAATGCTGATCGCTCGTCCTCCCGCAATTCTCAGGATTCTGCCAGAGTTGATCTCCCTCATCATCGAGGATTGTTCGAATACAATCACTCTTCCTTCCGCGCGCGCTGGCAACAATATCGTGTGCGTATCGCAGGTTTGTAAACAATGGAGGACCATCGCACACGAACTTCGCAGGCTTTGGGGGAAATACGCCATCGATTTACTCAGGGACTGGACACCGATGTAATTTGACTCCCTCCTCGCCCTGCTCGCCAAGTTCGTTGCGCACGCCGGCCCATTCATATTTGATTTTTCCATCCGGGACGGGCCAGCGAGTTCCGCAAGAGATGCTCTTATAGATGTCCTCGTCGCGCACTCGGGCCGCATGGGATCCCTTGAGCTAGATGTGGCGCAGGAAACCATAACGAGACTGGGTACCAGCCCTCCACTCCCTTTTCATCATCTCCGATTGTTGTCGATTGCCATGCTAAACCACCGGAAGCAGCCGGGCATCCCTCCTTTTGAATTCACTTCCGACATTTTTGCAAGGACTCCGAAGCTACTGCAGTTGTCGATTGGGTATCGCGATTAGCTCGCGCGGGAGGGACCAGCAATCTTTCTGCATCGATGGAATCCACCGCATCAACTGATCGAATTCCATGCACCGCACTGGATGGATGGCCGGGATTGCTGTCAGATGTTGAAAGGTTGCCCACTGGTGAGTCAAGCCACTGTCGTCGAGTTAAATTTCCACTGAGCTAAACGATCGTCTCAGCTCACTTACTGCACGCTGTACTTGGACGCGTGCGGTTTCGGTACGGATCCCATTCCACCCCCAACGTTGCTGGCACACTTGCGCGCATTACATGTTACGTTCCGCGCGATGAAAAAATTATTATCCTGAGTCTTATCCAGCGATATATGGGGCCTGTTCGCCGCTCCAAATTTGCTCGGTCTAAGCTTCACGAGTCTCTCCGATGACGACCTGGCGTATGGAACCATGAGGTATTCATGGGGTTTCAAACGACGATTCCGGTTCAACCTCACCCACCTTGTTCTCCGATTCGACTTGTCCGAGCAAGCCGACGACTTTGTCGAGCTCCTTCAAACCTCGCGGAGTTGGAGGATATGACCCTGCGGTGGAAGCTGCTGAATGTGGCGCTCCTGCCCGGTATTTCGAGCTTGACAGAGGCGTTGATCTATGACCCCCCGCACGAGGAAGCCCTTCCAAAACTGCAGAAGATCCAGATCGATGCGACGCCAGAAAGCTTGGAGATGCTTCAGTCGCGTTGTGTTATTCGGCCTGACAATGCCAGATCAGCGCTGAGGGAGATTATTCTGTACGTTAAGGAGCCTTTCGATCCCGACGTTCTGTTTGCCACGGAAATCAGGGACTTGCGGACCACGGGAATGAATGTTTCATTACAGGCCATGGACTTCTATGGCGCGGACCAGCTGCCCTTAGACTCTCTCCAGGATTTCGATTTCGAGGAGACTTCAGAAGGAGAGGATTGGCTAGGTGGATATGAGGAAAATGACACAAATGTCGAGGAGGAGAGAGCAGGCGACGACGGGGATGCGAGCTAAACCTCCCAACTGCCATCCGGGTACTACTACTCAAGCGATATAATGTTTGTCGGATTCCTCTAGTATACTGTAGATTGCCTTTCACCTTATGTCTGGATAAACCCGACGAGACATCCACGGAACTTGAAACAAAGACATATTCAAGGCACGGTCATTTCGAGATCTGGAATATATTACGAGCCAGAACAGAACAGAATAAAAGGAGGAATAACGATCAAGTTCTACTTTTAAAGTCCCACTCCTCGCTCTGAAGAACTCGAACTACGTGTAGTCTTGTACTAGAATTGCCACGTATAATAGTACAGTAAGTTCAGCATTGACCAGTCCGCACTTGCCATTCCATAAGGCTGCGCACCTTGTATTCAAATCTACATTTCACAGCTTTCTCTTCCGCAGTATCTCAGCACGGACTTACATCGCTGGACCTTCTTGCCTCGAGTTCAATTTACTGCCTAATAGGAGACGTGATGTTGACGCGATGTTTGGCTCGGCTAAGTGTCACGTGACCATGTCGTGATGTGCCAACAAATCCTGTCCCGAACCACCATGACTCTGACTCTGCGCTGCAAGGCAGACCAATCGTTTGATCCCAGAGATGCTTTTTAGGATCCGGTCTAGCGCGTTTCCGGGCCTATGTGTACATTATCGGCGCACTCAGTCACTCAAGGTCGACGCTCACCTGGCACCGACAGCTTGCGAACCTCTAGCCCGTTGCAGCCCGTTGCCCGACGCACTTTTCCCCGATCATTTTGTGCGCAGTGCTAATAAACGGGCCCCATTTCCCCCGTATGTAAGCTTGTTCTCAGATACCGAACGCCTACCAAATCGTTTAGGTGCTATATGCTGACTCGGGAAAATCTCGGGGCTTATTTCTGGCCTTTCTCAGCAACCCTCGTAACCAGTTCATCTGCCAACCCCGTGACGACTGGTTGCTCGACTTCTTTGACCGTTGATCCAGCCGTTCGTCTGACTGCGCGATGCTTAAAAAGATAATATCCTCAAATCCCTTTTACCCACTCCTCCTGCCGCCCAAGATCTGGCTCAGACCCTCGCTCCTTAAACTGATTTTCAAAGTTGAACGTCGGTGGTACAAATGTACAGCATCCGAGCTGATCATGACTAATCATGACGGTTTGTGTTCATTCCATCACACCTCACTCCGACTCTCCCACCATGACGAGAAGTATGCCACCAGCTCGACGAGACTGCGACGCCGTCCTAGATTCCCGTGGAGAGTCTAGACTACTGGTTGGGTCATCATCCAAGGATTGGCTAGCAAACATGATCCTCGCAATGAAAGCCATGGCTGCCGGCGCAGAATTCATCCCCTTTCCCTATGTCCGGGCAACCTTTGGCACTGTTGTCCTCCTCCTCGAAACGGTCGAGGTGCGCTGCTCACCTCTTTCACCACACTAGATCTCAGTTTGATATAGAAGGTAAAGAAAAACCAGGACGACTTGAAAGAGCTATGTGGGAGTATCGTGGAGATTGTTACCATCCTTCGCACCGAGGTCGCAGCACATGGAGACAGCGGAGCCACTCGGTTCATGGGGTTGTGCGAGGACCTCATCGCGTACGTCCACTCGTTGGTCGGATATACCCACTGACTCTTTGATTTCAATAGATTCCTCCGGCATTTGCAAGATGAGCTGCAGAGGTTCCTGACCAGAAGAAAAAGTATCGGCCATCGCTGGAAAGAGTTGATCACAGCGACTAGCATGCAGGACCAAATCACGCGGTATAGAAATCGCATAAACGAGCTGCGTTCAAATTTTACGGTAGAAGGGCGTCTTATTCGGATTTTGACACCGGATTTTGACGATCTTTCAGCTGGTAGCGGCCATCGGCGCGAACCTAACTGCCTCGCAAATCCATCAAGGGCTCTCCGAGATGAGAGGAGAACCCGAAAGCACTCCCCAGGTGAGTGCTCAGACGGTTTTCAAGATCGTGACTGTGTTGAAGCTCATCCGAAGTTCCGAAATATTCCTCTTGGTGATATTAATCTTCTTCGTGGTATTGCTCGGTCAAGTGAAAGAATCGGAATCTACACTGGTCGGATCCACGGTGAAGGTTCAAAAATGACGGTGGTCAAGTACGAAGACGAAAAAGCCGTGAGTTGTAACGCACACGGCCATGTTGGTTCGCTCATTTCCACCCAGAAATGGGAACGTGATTTGGCCTTGTACTCAACTATGAGGTGAGTGCGCAGAATTTGAATGTCGGCTTTCTAACGAGGGCAGGCACCCGAATGTATGGCAACTCTTCGGAGTCTCAACTGCCCCAGGCATATATGCGTTGATCTTCCACGATGGTTCCTCTCCAATTTATTCGCGCGTTTGCGAACTGACAGTTGAGCAGAACTGATACCGTTGGCAGTCTATCGCAGATTGCATAGGCCTGCTTCTGACCTTGCTTGGTCAATCGTTGAGGCCACTCTTGTGAGCTATGTTGATGTGCCATGAACGTTCTGAAAACTCCCAACAGTTCAGGCAGTTCAAGGTGAGCAGGATTGCCAGCGCGGGTGTTTCTTTTCTGATGATGCATTTATACAGGATTGTTCCAAATATCACACCTGGCCTGGTCATGGTCCGGATGTCCGCTCCAATGTAGAAACCCCTTTCCCCTCGAAATCCAAATTAAAAAGTTCATTTTTTTTTGTCAGAATGCCACCATCTGTGTCAGGATACATCCTGTTCAACTCTGTCTTACCATGCCCGGCGAAGATCCGCCGCAATACAATACGCACGATATTCACGAGGTTTCAAGCCTGTGGCATACATCCCTGTACAAATTCCAACCTATCCCGCCCAACATCTCTATGGAGTCGATCCTCGAATCTGATCATAATCCGAGCCTCCCAGGCATATTACCCAGAATTCTTAATTGGAAACAGTTTTATGCGTCCTTGGTCGGATCTTGGCATGTCTTGGAACCATTGATCCCACAGATTAATTACCAGCTAGGATCCATTGTCGTGCAAGGCTATGGCATTGAACTTGAGGATCGAAAATCATTATCTCTGTTGTCCTGTTACATTCCACGTAAACCGCAGATCAGAGTCAGGGAATGGAGCCTTGCCCCGCATTTGAAAGATGCAGGTACAGTTGGAATGGATCTAAGGCGCGAAGACGAATGGAAAAGGTTAGCATGATGGTATTTATGCAACAAACTCTGCTCACAGGGGGGAGATAGGTTTACGTTTCCGCCAGGTTCCTTTAGCGTAGGCGGCGCAACACATCAACCGTATTTGATGTTTTCTATCACGATTGAAAAACATCACCTGGAAATGTTCAAATTCATCTGGCTGTCTCAGTCGAACAAGTACGTTGGACGTGGCGTGCTTCAAGATGCCCATCGATGTGGTATCGTATTGGTCCCTCTTTTTTTTTAAAAAAAAACAAAGCATTGACTGGGATGAAATAGGGCTAGTTGACACCCTGCTCTGCCTCATATCCTTCGATTTCGAATTCGAGTCCCTGTTGCTCACAGACGGCATGGCACAACAAGCGCATCTCTTCGCATGTCCCATTGAGATCGTCTCCAGCGGTCCGCGTATTCGCATCGAATTTCCCGAATCCGGCCAGTTCTATTGGGCTTTGGACGAAGGTGGAAGTACAAGATTATCTCAAAAGGAGTGTGATGACATAGGTATCCCGAGGATGAAGTTTAAGCACACTGCTGCGGCTTCATTCTGGGAGATCTATCACTACAATGCCATCCGAGAATTTCATGAGGCCAAGGGATTCGATCCGTACACCGAGGAGGTGACTCGAACACTTGGGTTGGATGTGGTAGAGTGGGAACGCGAAGATACCGAATCGGCGGCGGGGATTTGAAGACACAAATAAATAACACTGTATTACTACGAGTATGGGCTTCACTATCTTTGGGATCATTGTCAATCTACGGTCGTATATGCTGTAAAATTTGTATCCAATGATTGCGAATGGCTAGGCTCGGCCCTGTATCAAATTCTCAAATACCTCAGGTGGTCGTTTCCGCGAGGGGGTCGTCTCTCTCTGGTCCTCCGCATTGAGAGTGGTCGTCAACTGGGGGGTCATCTTCCAGAGGTCTTTCCGTCGTCCGTCAAAGTCATGGTCGTTCGGGGTCGAAAGATCAAGGTCAACTCATGCACTAAGCAGCAAGGGCGAAATCAGGGCAGCAACAGCGAGCCAAAAGACCATAACCTTTGAGAGATAGTCGTGGTATACAGTCAAAGGCACTGAAGTGGATACACGATCAGGCCGAGTACATATAGTAGCAATATGACTAATATAATCCCTTCAACCAACAGTGTCAGTTTGCAGAATTCCCTTGCTCGCACAAATTGGGTAGCAGCTTCGGCCACATCTTCTCCATGTTCCAGTTCACGTTTCACCTTCAGGTAGTGGAAGTGCCACATCCTGATTTTCAAGATGCGGAGCGATGGGTACCGCGACCCAGTCAGTTAATGGCACCGAGCTTGTGCTTGGGAGTAGCGCTCTCTCTGGGACGAACGGTAAATGACAGCTGATGTGTAAGACTTAGATGGTTGATTATCTCTTCCAGGATAATCCATAACTAATGCTGCCTACCTACCTACCCCAGTTGCTGCCGTCCTTGTCTCGGATTATGGCTAGTCATTTGACCGAATTTCTGTATCGAGATTCTGTTGATACATTCAATGTCGGCATCCCGCTGATCTGTATGGATAGCTTTCCGCGCAAGATGATTCGCCCGGCGGCAAAATAGGTCTACACTTGAAGAACGGACAACATGCGTGTACTACTACGTGGTTCCTGAGAAGGGCGTTTTCCGCGCTAGATTATTCATCCGGCTTCCAGATGGGTACGATTTTAGAGAACGGAAAACATGCGTGGAGGAGGAGGATATCTTATACTGGCATGGTCCCACAATTGGAATAACCAGTTTACTGAAGACTAACAAGCAACGTTAACTAATGTGTGTACTGGCACGTAATCCCTAGGGAATTGGTGTGAAACGCTCAGCGCGTGGGAGGGATTGTGCTGCATCTTGACGACATATGTGTGGTTCAAATATCCCGGCACGAATTACGCGGGTGCGGTGATGAGAAGATATTCATTGAGATCCATACGTCTCCATGTCATTTTCGAATACATGCGAGTTTGGTATCCTGCTGATGCAGGTGTGATGGTTGCTGTCGGAGAACATGACCCGGAGCTACCCGGAGAAAAGATAGCTCGCGGGTGCGCGTGGTGCGCGTGGGTCACCTAAATAGTGAATTGGTGGGAAACCAGTAGATAGCGGAGGCATGCCAACGGTGCATGATATCATTTTCATTAAGATATTGTCCAGGAACTAAACCAACGTAACTCGGAACCGCGAGTTCGCCGTTCAACGACGGATGCAGTTGCTCGGACTTTTCTCGGTTGTCGTTCGCGCGACGCGTTTGTATGGTCATGTTGGTTCATCACGTGTTGCTACACGCCACCGGTTAGCTTCGTCGCGAGACGCAGAGGGACCGGAAGGAAGAGGAGGGAGTTTGGGATCAAATGATTATTGGGTCCTAAAGCTCTCGAGTCGATCGCGTGGATCAGACTCAAGCCAGCTACGAGAGACATGTATGTAAAGAGTAGATAAGTAGAATGTAATAAAATGTAATAGGGATGGAGGGTGGGGTCAAATATCTTGTGCGACGACAAAGATCTAAAGATAGAACTGCGAGCGCAGTGTGAGACGCGGATGAGTCTAATACTGCAGCTCGCAGGCTCTATATACTGGATCAGAGATAAAGGAAATAAGTGGCGTCAGGACGTTGAAAGTGTGGAATTTCGGCTCCAGTTAGTCTCGTTACCAGACGTATATAGGGCAACTCGCTCGCTGCGCTCGCGGGCAACTCGCGGCACTTATACACAATCTATTTTTACTGTTCAAATGTTGTCGAGGCAGAATTTGATATTCAGCGAGAGCTAGTCCCTTATAAACAGACAGTACAACATTTTGACTCGTACCTCGCGGGTTGTACGCGAGATCGGTGTTCGATTTCTCGCGGTGACATCCGCTTGATGTTTTCCATCACAATTGAGGAACATGACCTGAAAATGTTCAAGCCAATATGGCTGTCCCAGTCGAACAAGTACGTTGGACGTGGTATGCTTCAGGATGCCCATCGATGTGGTATCGTATCGGCCCGCCCTTGTTTTTCAAGAAATATCGTATTGAATGGGATCGAACAGGGCTAATTTGACATAGGCATCCCCAGGATGTTTGTGCACAGCGGTGTGGCTTCATTCTGGGAGATATATCACTACAACGCCATCCGAGAGTTTCATGAGGCCAGGGGATTCGATCAGTAAACCGAGAAGGTGGCCCGGAAACTTGGGTTGGATTTGGTGGAGTGGAAACACGAGGATACCGAGTCGGCGGCGGGGATTTGAAGGCGCAAATAACTGTACTGCGTTTATCGGCTCCACTATCATTGGGATCATTGTTAATCCGTGGTCGTATCTTCTGTAAAACGTGATGGAGGTAGGTCACTGCGAATGGCTCTCGGTCCTGTGACGATTTCTGCGACGACAGTACTGCCAGGGTCCGAGCTCTCTGGGAAAACTCAGGGCTACGCACTATGTCCACACCGCCGTTGGGTGATATTCGCGGATCTTTCGCCCCGGAATGCGCACAGACACTTGAAGTTCAGCAGAACTCAGCCCGTATGATTTTAACTTCGCACAGTTTTCATTTGCATTCTCGTGAGTGGTATTGGGAATCGATCCCGGACTCCGAATATGAGTGATTTAAAGATGAAAGATGGACCGAGTGATCTTAAATGTTCTCAAAGGTGCAGTCACCTGCTCCTCACGCAAACACAAGGTCCTGTCGTTGGTAAAAGACCTGAACAGTCCAGGACAAATGAACATCTGTTTTTGAACTAGTTACAACCTTTGTTATTGTGCAAGTATCATACCCTTCAATGTGTTCCGCTATTTCGCTGTTTGATAACAGGTCCAGTTGCTTGAAGTCGAAACGCTCGTGCGTGGGAGGGATATGTTGACGGCATAGTTTCAGCATCTCCGACAGCTCGCGATTTTCACGGGTGCAGTGATGATAAGACATTGGAAAATAAATTCGGTAGGCGGGTGAAAATTCGGAACCGTGGAATTTAGATCCCACACATCTCCATGTCCATTTCGAATACATTCCCGAACTTTTGGAAGTATGATAGTTGCCGGAGAAAGGACGGTTTACGGGTGCGCCTGCATGCGCGTGTGTGCCTATTGAATTGGTGGGAAACCAGGAGACAGCGAAGGCATAGGGAGGCATGCCAACGGTGCATGATATCATTTTCATTAAGTGCGTGAGTCGCCTAAGTAGTGAATTGGTGGGAAACCATTAGACAGCGGACGCCGCATGATATCATTTTCATTAACAAGGCGGAACACATTATCAACCAACGTAACCCGGCGCGAGTTCGCCGTTCAACGACGGATGCAGTTGCTCGGACTTTTCTCGGTTGTCGTTCGCGCGACGCGTTTGTATGGTCATGTTGGTTCATCACGTGTTGCTGCGCGCCACCGGCTCGTCCTGCGACGTCGAAGTCTTCTCCTAGCCCCGTCTGAGGTCTCTCTGGTCTCTCTCTTTCTATTGGTGATCGTGTGGTTCTCATTTGGAACCGTTGGCCCATGAACCTGAGCCGCTAGATTTGGCAATCTCCCGTAACTCTGCCTATCCCTGGTGCGCATAGCTGGTCTTGCACGACGATTCAGACCTAGATTCCGCAGGTGTCTTAACCAAGACGCGCCGGATTACAAGCAGGATTCACTCCGAAACTGCTCAATAGTGTGAGCATCGTTGTTAAGAATTTGGCCTTGAGGGAGGCTTATGATGCGTTGCTAGCCGGGTCTTGCGCGACAACGCACCTTACGCTATCTTTCGTGCTGGGGATTTCAGCGAGCTATTGAGAGTTCAGCACATTATTTTCAAGGTATTCCTCCCGCAATTCAGTTATGAAGAGAAAAGACACTTAATGAGACATTGTACCTAGTCTCGATATAGGTGGACAGCGTAAACTACCGACTCAGATAACAACTCTTTGACGGTAAGGCGTAGTCTTGTTCTCCCGAGAGCGTAGGATGTATTATTTCTCAGCTGCCCGGCCACTAAGGTCTGAATCACATCGACTACAATAACACATCGGTGAGTACCTCCTCGTCTTCGAGTTTTGGTGCCCAAGTTCTAACTGGATGCAGTTAGCCACGATGCACATTCCCCTCGTCTCTTCGCTGCTGCTGTCCCCGCTCGACGGTCTCCATACACTCTCGACCCAGTTCTTCTACGCACTTCTAACCCCGAGCGCACTCTTCTCCTCGCCCATCGATGTCCATCCCAGCGCCGCAAACGGGGACTACCTCCTGGGGCTCGGCATCGCCGACATCACGGGCCCAGTGGTAGAGACGAACATGATGGGCTACGCGTCGCTCGATCAGACAGACACAGGCCTGCACATGCGCCAGCGCGTGCGCGCGTTCATCGTCGCCGAGCCCCCCACAGCCGTCTCCGCCTCCGCGCCCGCGGAGCGCATCCTGCTCCTCAACGCGGACATCGCGATGGGCGACTCGGGCGTGCGCCGCGAGCTGCTCGCCGCGCTCGCGGAGGAGTACGGAAACACGACGTACCACGCGGGGAATGTCGCGTTCGTGGGCACGCATCAGCATAGCGGCGTCGGCGGGTATCTCGAGAGTACGTTTTGCTTCCTGTTATCCTTCGCCTTGCCGGGCTGGGCTGACACGTCCGCAGACCTCCTCCCGCAAGTCACCTCCCTCGGGCTGCACAAGCAGACGCTCGACGCAATCCTCGCCGGCTCCCTCCTCTCTGTACGCCGCGCCCACGCTTCCCTTGCCCCGGGCACCCTGGCGTTTGGCACCGGCGCCCTGCCGGGCGGGTCGCGGAACCGCTCGCCCACGGCGTACCTGGCAAATCCAGCGGAGGAGCGTGCGCGGTATGTGGCGAACGGCGGGGACGGCGGGGACCAGGAGTGGAGGATGAGTCTGCTGCGGTTTGGCGGTACGGGGACGGAGGAGGGAGGGGCGGATGGGCGCGGGCTGCTTAGCTTCTTTGCGGTGCATGGGACGAGCATCTATGAGGTCTGTCGCTGACTTTCCCTGTCTGCGTATCCGGTATCTGACGCGCGTGGTGGGTGCAGAATAATACGCTGGTGAGCGGCGACAACAAGGGGATGGCGGCGTATTTGTATGAGGGTACGTTTCATTCCCTCGTATCGTCTCTGATCCGTGGACGATGATGACTGACATTCGCCGCAGCGTCTGTCGAACCCAGCGCGATGCCGGGAAACGGCACTTACGTTGCAGGTTTCGTGCAGAGCGCGGTGGGGGATACCAGCCCGAATACGTACGTTCCTGCTCTCTACTCCTCCATCGTCCCACAAATCCCTCCCTCCATTCCTGGTCCATTTACTCATTTACTTATTCCACCCTCTCATTGTCCTTCCCTTCCCCCTTCTGTCCTCTTCCCCTCATCTACCCTCCCCTCCAAACGCACACGTCCCAATCCCTGTAGCCCGCATGCCCCTTTCTCTTTTTTTTCTCCTAGCAGGAGCATAAGCCTTCCGCTTTGGGACATGTGGCTGTGTTGCCCTCTCTTTTATCGATATTCGCGTATCCTAGAACTGTGGGCAGCAGGCCCCCCGGGCGGCCGGGTGCACATTCATGGGTGCCCCCACCTCCCTCACCTTCCATCGATTTCTGCTTGGACGCATCCTCCAGCTTCCTCCCCTCCTTTCTTCTTTTTCGTGCTCCATACACTCCCCCGCATGCATCTCACGTCCGCGTACTCTGCGTGCACGTTCCCGAGACGCGTTGCATTCGTCATCTCCCTCCCCCGCCCTTCACCCTACCTTCCTGTGGCTACGAGATTGAGATACCCACGTGGCGGTGTTTCTTCATCTTCGTCCTCCGTGTCCTTCTCCGCGTTCATATGTCTATGTGCTCCACACACACCCTCCGCTTCTCATCACCCTCGTCTTCTGTCCCTCCCTTGCCACCCTATCTCCTGCGCCTTCCTGTCGCTATCGAGACTCCCGCGTGGCTGTGCCGCCTTGTCCTCGATCTATTTCTTCCCTTCCCAACGCCTTCCTTCCTTGAATCTTACTATAGCACTCACATATACCCACCTACCCACCTACCCGCGCAATCCCCCTCCCCCTTCCTACTCCCTCCCCCCATCTCTTACTCCCCAAACTAACTAACCCTCGTTTCCAGGCTCGGCGCCTTCTGCGAGTCCCCCGGCGAGGAATACGACGGCCTCCCCTGCGTCGCGAACTCCTCCACCTGCGGCGGCGCCGCGCAGCAGTGCCACGGGCGTGGGCCCGCGTTCACGACGGATGCGTATGGCTTCGGGAGTAATGCAGTTATTGGGGCGCGCCAGGCGGATGCCGCGCGCGCGATTATCCGAGGCGCGGGGACAGGTGCGGGGAGAGGCGCGGGACTGACGCCGGTGCGGGGCAGCGTGCGGAGTGTGCACGTCTACATGGACATGGCGCAGCACGAGTTTGCGCTGGCGAACGGGACGCGGGTGCGGACGTGTCCCGCTGCGATGGGTGCGTGGTGTCTGCTCTCCTGCGCGGAGGGTGAAAAATGCTAATTTATTCTACGCTGCGTAGGGTTCTCGTTTGCGGGCGGCACGACGTGCGTCGCTTTTTTCTTGGTAGGATGTACACGGGCTGAAGGTTATTTATTTTCGCAGCGACGGACCCGGGGCATTTGACTTTGTGCAGGGAGATAATAAGACGTCGCAGTACGTGGATTTCTTCTTGCATTTTTGGCACCGCGTTCTGGCCTCAGCTCCACCATGCCTATCTTCGTCCTCCTCTCTTCGACCGCTTCTCCTTTTCTGGCTTCTACGTTTAAATAATAATAACTTATTCCTGCCCGTGCTAACGGATCACCTACTACCCAGGAACCCCTTCTGGGAGATTGTCAAAGTGTTCATCACGCCTGCCCCACCGCCCGAGCAAATCGCGTGCCAGCATCCCAAACCCATTTTGCTGAATACGGTGCGCCTTCTTATTTATTTATTTTATTTTTTATTCTTTCGTTTTCGGGGAAAGAACCGATTCTTTCGGGCGCCCAGGTCTTCCATACGATGGGGCGGAGATTCTTTCGCGCCTGTTTCCTGTCTCATTAGGAAGTTGGGATCGACACTCTGCGCCCGGACGGACCTATCTGGCGGGGAATGATTTTCATCCCGTGCTTCTTGCCTTTCATGCCTCACCGGCTGCATCATGTCTCCTGTTTCCTTTCCGATATGCAGTCTCCCGCGACGCGGGGATCGACACTCGGTGCCCGGCGCCTATTCGGCGATTGCGCGGGTGCACGGGTGCTGATGATCTGTGTGCTGGGTCTGGACCGACTGGTGGCGGACGTGGCGTGTCGCGGGAGCACATCCAGCAGGAGGGCCACAATTCATCTGTGGCGGGATCTTGTCCATCGCGTTTTGCTGCCGTATGCGCTTGCCGTTTGAATTGCTGGAGGCGTCGCGCCTTGATCGGCACGACGATCCGTCGGATATTCGGAGTGACGTTTTGGGCTTTGTTCCTGCGCTTGTGATTATTGCCCGGCGCGGAGGCTCGCCAATCGCATCGCGAGGACCGCGTTTTTACTCGAGTTCCTGGGCGATGCAGACTGCCCCTGTGCCTACTTGGGAGATTCAGGCACGATGCACGACGTGCAATAAATTTGCATTGCAATGTGTACCCCTCGTGTAGCGCCGACCCGTCATACGATATAGTTAATCGCCGTTTGAGGACTTTGAGCGCAATCCGCGTTCGCACCCGCGGCTCTTGTTCGTCTACGCGCGATATGTGCGGATATGACGCCTAATTTCTGTCCAAATTACTCGTTTCCGCAACTCCTTACCGCAGCCCTGCCGTTCCTGCCCTAATTGATTGACGCCTTTCCGGCAGGGATACGCGCACGAGCCGTACGAATGGTCCCCCAGCACTGTAGACGTGCAGATCCTGAAAGTCGGTAATTTTGGTGCGGCTGCCTTCTACTTCGAACGTGCAGGTGCTAACTATTTTTGCTCTCCAAGTCATGTTGATCATTCCTGGCACGTCTGACCCGCGCTACCCACCCTTGTGCTAATCATGCTCAACTTTGTGTTGTTTCTATTCGGATAGGCGAGCTTACGACGATGGCGGGCCGACGCATTCGGTGCGTGGCGCACCGGGGTTATTATAGCACCAGTGAATTGATTGATGTTGTTGACAGAGAAGCCGTGCGAGCTGAATTAATCTCGTCCGGTATCGTCGGTGAAGACGCGCACGTCGTCGTCGCTGGGCCTGCGAACACCTATGCGCATTATATCGCCACGCGGGAGGAATACGACGTGCAGCGCTACGAGGGCGCGTCGACCTTGTATGGACCCTGTAGGCCGTCTGCGCACCGTTAACTGGTTCTCTGAGTTTTCTGAACGCAAAAATAGATACCTTAGAGGCGTACATCGACAAGTACACGAGCCTCGTGCCCTTCCTCGCAGACATTCCCACCGGTACACCTGCGTCAGATGCGGCCCCTGCCGAGCAGATCTCGAAGGCGATTTCACTCCAGGTAGCGTTTTCGCATGCCGAATTGTATTGCATACGGCGCTCATTCGCCGCTTCCAGACCGACGTTAAATTCGATGCTGCTCCGATTGGGAAGCACTTTGGGCAGACCGTAAAGGATGTGGTCACCACTGCGCCGTATCATGCCGGCGACACGGTTTTCGCGGTATTTGTTGGGGCCAACCCAAGAGTTTGTCTTGCATTAATAGATCTCTGCGATATGGCTGATGGTGGCTTGCTTCATTATCTTCCTCAGAATAATCTCCGTCTTGAGGGCACATATCTCACTGTTGATCAACTCATATCAGGGGTCTGGGAGGCGGTGAAATCAGATTCGCACCCATCGACGATATATCGGTGGACGAGAGAGAGCACGGTATGCCTCCTTCCGCTGCAGTTCGCCGTCTGATGGTGTATTTTAGCTCCTGGGAACAAGCAGCGTTAATGTTTCGTGGTATGCTATGCGGGTTCCCTATCACTGATTCAGGAGTGCTGATTCTTTTTTGGTGTTCTTCTAGGACAATCGAAAGTGATGCAGCACGTATGGCTACTTCTTTGTCTCACGATTTCTCTTGTTCTCTGACATGTCCTTGTTCTTTGTTCGCAGCCGGTACTTACCGGATCAGGTATTTTGGCGACTCGAAGCCTCTCATTGGTTCCATTTCAGCGTTTGTTGGAAGTTCTTCCAACTTCACTGTCGCGTAAAGCATTCTCATGGTTTCCCTTGGTTTCCTCCCTTGTATGTTCGTTTGTACGGCTAGGTTTAATGAACTTCTAATTTCATGCTTCTCCAAACGAACGGGCTTTGTCCCTGTGTGTGCTTGCCTTTTCCAAATTCGGCTCATCATCATTGCAGCCTCGAGGTCAACACATGTTCTTGGGCGCTTACAGTCTTCGACGCCCTTGCTCATGACCATCACCTCCTTCGACAATACAATTCGCATTCAGTAGTCAATCCACCTCGATATGTTTCGCCAGCTATCAAACCAACTCGCCGCTGCCGCGAAGACCACGGAAGTTCCCAAGGCTATCGCGCCCACCTTGCGATCCGACATCTACACCGCCATAGACCAGGCCAAGTCGTGGATCATTGGCGGGATGGGCCAGGCTGGGGACGGGATGTCCTACGGCTCCGTATTGTCGACCATTCAGAAGCACTTTCCAGATGCCAAGATGGGGCTCGAGAACATGGGCAGTGCCGAGAATGAAGTGTCGGTGGTTGTTTGTGGCGTAACCAATAGTGTGTATTACTGCGCCCCGGGGCGATACTGCGATGCTGACACGTCCTATTTTTGTTTGCCAGTGGTTCTAGAGATGAGCAAGTGGGAGGGCATGGCGGGCGGGATGGCCATGCGCACCTGGTGCGACGCACTTGTCGAGGCGCACGGAAGGCTACCTGCGGGTTCTAGAAAGGATGGCGTCGCAAAGGGGATTGTCCGCGGCATCAGCCAGAACCCAGACATCACCTTGATGACCAAGGAGTTTACGGCAAAGATTCAGATCATTTCCTCGATGAAAAGTGGTGAGTGGCCTATCGCGTGGGATCCGCGCGATTCATCGACGAAGCTTCGGTTCTGACATGACTTTTCCAGTCTGCTCCAGGGTATATGGCGCGGGAAGCGCAGATGCGAGACAGGCCGAGGCCGTATTAAGTTCGCGCCTCTTCTAGAGCGACATGTATGTGCGAAGTGTGTACAGAACAAGTTTATACTACGAAGGAAAACCCCAATGAAAATATACTTTTCCTTGTCCGCTGTGCAGTACTCCGCGAGGATCCGTCCTAAATAAGATAACAAAAAACTATTGCGAAGATCCGTTCGATGCGTTAAAGATACAGAGAAGAAAGAATTGATGTCCGAGGTAACGTAGTAGACAATTAATCAAATAAATAGCTGAGAGCGTCGACATATGGAGTTTTATAATACCTGGGAGATAAGTGATGTTAGAGGGGCCGTAGTGGAGCGGAATTCCCAACACTCACATAATTTGACAGGTCCGCCGGGAAGCAGGCCGAAGAGTCGCTACTAGGACTGTGGTATCCTTGGTTGGGAGAATTTTCCCGCGAGTCGATGACGGGGTTCCAATCCGGGGCGTACAGAGGGTATCGGTCCCCCTGGAGCTGGGTGTGCTCGAGGGACGAGGGAGACATAAGTGAGTCCATGTCGGGACGGGTATTTGAAGAATTCAGGGTATCGAGAGGCGAAGGGAAATGTCGGACGGGATAACTGAATTTATATGTGGCCGAAAAAACTATCACCGACGAATCGTCCTTGACGACCTCCTGGTAGATGGTGAATCGGGTGGGATCTGAGGTACGGCGGTTAGAATATGGAACGCGATCATGAGCAGGACTCACCAGGACTCTCCGATATGACTTTCCAATATTCCGGGACCAGGGTGGTGCTGTAGACGAAGCCAGAGACAGGCGGGACAGAATCCGTGACGGGCACGAGGGGTGCGGTCTCGGCGTGCAGGAGGAGCTCTTCCGAGTAGACTGTGAACCGGGATTGGGCGACAACGGGGGTTTGAGACACGAAGGCCACAGTGGGATTGATGGACCCCAGGCGTCGAGGGCGATCAGACGAATGAAGGACATCCCCGTTGTTCGACCACAGGGAAGGGGCAATGGAGCCGACGTCGTCGGGCGAGCCTTCCGGGACAATGTCGATATACATCACAGTATGTCGCGAGGATGAAGCGCCGGGGAAGGCCCGCTCACCCATCAAAGGGGACACGGGTGAGTTGCAGGGGCTATCGCTGGAAGTGGACGACTCTGGGTAGGCCGGCTGGCGGAACGGAGAGAGGAGATGCAGTACTGAGGACCATCGAAGATGAGCGCCAAGACGAGGAATAAACCACCGCTAACATACGCTTTTTACCCCCGCACGATTCCCTCAGCTGCTGAAGACGACTGCCGACTTGTTTAGCAGACCGTCTCTTCCCCGTCTTCTCGAAAATATAATCGGAAATAAAACGATTTCGCCGCGGGAAGCGTCCCAGCATCCTCGTCTCCCTGGAGTCGTCGGGCTGGTAATTTTCGAGGCCTACAGACTTGTTAGCGAGGCTTGGACGGCGACAGGTACCACAGCTTACCTTCCAGTAGAGCGGCCTCGAGATCCAGTGGCCAGACAGTCTCCCCGCCGCGCAGCGTCTTCCAGCTTTTGCGCACCTTGAGGACAGACTTGAGGACATCCTTGGTGGTCTGACTCTGGAGCGACGGCCACGAGCTGCCGCTGATAGGCGCGTACAGGCGATCGGCGGAGGGGGTGGGTGGAGTCGAGGAACTAGTAGACGCGTTGTCCTCGGCGCTGTCGCGGTCGTTGGGCCAGTACATGCCTGAGATAGGCGAAAGTTGATGGTAATGAACGTGAGGTGGAGCGGCTTTATACACCTATAGCAAGTTTTGGAGAAGGGCGGCGGGAAAAGCCAGACGCCGTGAGGGGATAGTCAAGGCGCTTGAGGGGTCTTATATGAGATCGGCGTTCCGGCTAACTTGAGATTGGCAAAACGTACAGGGTGCAGCGCTTTTTCAGGCAAGGGACCATCCGATTGAAGACAAGGGCGGTCGAGTGATGGGACAAGGTTTCGCCTGCGAGGAGGCGCTGCCATAAAAACGTGGCTATGGGGTAACTCGAAGGTAAACCCGAAGGTCGGGGTTAAAATTACTGAACCCAGCGGTTTGGCGAAGCACGTCGCACGGCCGTAAGGGTAGGCAAAAAAAAACATCCAGTCAATTTGGCTGGTTGCGGATCGCATTTGGGCCTGCCTGGCCAGACTCTCAGGCAGTCAGGCATTTAGTCGGAAATTTAGATCCACAGCCACCGCTGGGAGTATCTTGCCGAGTGGTAAATTGGTATAAGGCGCCTTATGCCCACGATAATTAGGTAAAGGTTGAGATCGCATCTGACGGCACGGAGTCGTTAAAGAACGGCAAGAATGACGAAATTTTAATTAAGGCAGGGTCCGTAACTCACTGAAAATCTCGCACACAATGTTCGTAGTCCGTAATGTGGGAGGCCTTCTAGCGACCGAAGGAGTGGTGCCGAATCTTGGCCCGCCGTTTGCTGTGTGCCGTACATAGTAGATCCGAGCGACATGTTTGGCTTTGATGGCCCTTCCCGGAGAATGTTCTTCACCGCGGTCGGGAATCGGCAGATTTGATAATCGCAAGCCAAATCAAGATGCGATAGGTGAGGCTGAGCAACAATGATAGATGGAGGCAGAGCGAAACAAACGAGGACACATGCAAAACCACTCTCATCACTACTTTCACTATGGTCGGGCCTAGATTGAATGCGACATCAGTTGGGTCCCGCTAATAATGCGAGTAGGACACGAAAAAAAAACACACCGCGAACAAATCGGATACGGTACAGGTTAAATTTGTTTCGCTTGCTATAACTTGGATTGGCTGAAATCTGCACCAGGATCAGCAACAAGGCAGAGAAAGAAATGCACCCGACCCCGTGCGGCGCCCAGAAATCTGCCAGGGACGAAGAAACCAGGAACGACCCCAGTCTCGAGCACCGCGGCCGATGGCAAACCTCCCTCGTCAGATCGTGTCATGTCGAGTTAGAGTCACTTTGACATATATCCGTGTATTGCTATCACCCTGCATCTCACGCTCGCCGAGATGGTGCATTCCAACGTAGTCTCCGCGATATGTCCCCTATCCCAGAAGCAACGATAACGAGACTTGAATCGCAGACGTTGGCGTCTCCAGGCGTCTCGGTTGACTTGGTACTGGTGACGAGGGCTAGCGACAGGCACGCCTTCCCGGGGAGTAGACGTCGAGTAAGCTTATCTCGGACAGAGGTCGGCTGAATTACCCCTGCCATGCAATACGAAGCGTCACCTTCACGAAATTGAGACAAGGTGCCAACATCTATTAACCATCCGTCAAGCATAGTCCCGGGAACTTCCAGAGAAATACGTAGCACTCACGAATGTGCGCATAATTGCATCAAACGCTGTAAAAAATCGACCCGAGGAGGAGGCGAGCCTAGGGAGCAAGAGGGATCCTCCTATCTTGATGCGACTTCGATCAGAAGGGAAGAAGGGAAGAAGGGAAAGTCCCCACCCCGGCAGATCGCCCGAAAAGTGGACTTTCTTCGGTTTTCTGCGTCTGATGAGATCATTTGACGGTTATTTTTCACAGGATGGAAGACTCAAATAATAAGAAGGACCCTGCCCGGGACAGACATTCTTCTCAGACCCTAGAGAACGCATTTACTTTTTTGGTTAACGAAATCAGCAAAGTGGAGGGAAAATCTGTTGACTGAGGAGTATGAGAGTAGCTCCTGGAGCCACGATTTGACAGTCATTGACAGCAATGTGGCCTGCTGAGCCGCCAATCTTCATAATTGGCCCGCCAAACAAGTTAAATCCAGGGACAAGACCGGAGAGCGTCGCCAATACGACGTCCAGGTACTATCGCACTCCAAAACGTAGGAGTATGAAGACCCTATGTGTATCCGTCCGTTTTGGCGGCCAAACGCGAATGCATTGGAAGGGGTAAAGGAAAAGTGGCAGAAGTGTCACGCCACGTCAAAATGAGTCACATCATGTCACCAAACACGTGGAACCCTCTGACTAATCACTGACCGTTTGAAACGGAGAAGTGGAACTGCGAGAAGTTTATGTCGAAAGTCCCATCTATCGCGGAGGTGTGGACTCGCGAATCTATTGGCCTCTTGAAAGATGACCGCAATTAACGTCCAGACCTCTTTAACGCCCCATCCATCAAAATCGGATATGTCCGAAGCAGCTTATTCGGCAACGTATTCTGTCAAGCGCCCGAGCAAAAGCGCAAAAGCTTGTCGATCCATTTCACGCGTTCATTTCACGCGTTCCTCGGAGGACCGTGGCTCATGTGTGACACAGTTCTGTGATTGACACAACATTGACAGCTGATGCGCCACTGTGTTCTCAGAATACTCATGTTCTAGCGTACGATTCGTACGCGGGAGGGGAATGGCTTCGACACTCCACATTTCCTGCGTTTTCGCATTCTTTGTGGATTGGAGCTGCGCAACGCCGGAGAGCCCGAAGACAGCCAAACTTGTATCAGGACAATATGCGGCAAGAAGACGCGCAAAAAAAAATGGAAGCTGAGGATATGACTCACAAAAGGGCTATTCAGAGCCATTTCTAGATCCTGCATGTGGAGCTCGGGGAGGACGTGAACCGTCGGGCATCTCGGGTCAAGTTAAATTTGCCGGAATGGAACTCCTCTCCTCCACTTCACTCTAACAACTTCCAACGTCGCTGATATCGGGCACTCCCACCGAAAAAAATCAGACCGGGTGGGAGCATTGAGGCAGACAGTCACAATCGATGAGCTCTGACGAGAATTAGCATATGTGTGGTTCTCAAACAACGTTAACCTCAAAATAAAAATAGTTCCTCAACCAAAAAAACAGACAGGATGGCAGCAGATCGAGGAGCGAGTCTCGAGGCAGACAGTCACAATCCATTAACTCTGACGAGAATTAGCATATGCGGGGTTCTCAAACAAACTCGAGATAAAAATAGTTCTTCAACAAAACAATCGATGATACCGGAGACAAGGTCAGAGCAATTGATACCCGCGCATATTATTGAATCTCTGCACTCAAATAGAGTTGGATACGCGTCTTGAAATGACACGCAGGCGGACGCGGGAGCAAACGCAAGCAAGAAACTCCAAGTGGTCAAATCCAGGGGGAGGCGCAGGACAGTGAAGGGAGATGATAGTCAGCCAAAATTATTCTGCCTTCTTGTGTGGCATGGGGCAAAAAGAGAGGTGAGCGGACTATCCAAGAATTGCCTCGACAGCGGATGGAGCCGAATACATCTGGCGCTCGCAGAAGTGTCGATATACGGCAGCGCCGCAATGGAAGCGCGTGTCCATCCATGTATGAATGATTTATACGGATGAGAGCCGCAGCGGATATTGGGCGCACTGGAAGTCATCGGTGACAGAGAACCACGCACGTTGCGCGGTTGGGCTTGAGGGAGACGATGTCATTTTAATCTCCAAGCGCAGCCGGATGTGTATGTAAATTATCAAACGCTTGACTTTTAATTTCGCTGGTTTTTAATTTCACCAAGGGTCTCAGAGTCATAGACCGAACGAATTCTTCGTGAAAATGTCACTCGTTACATGCTCTCAAAAAAAAGGAGCAAAGATCAGCGAACATTTCCGCGGACGTTGGATTCTTAAACCTTCCCATGACCAACGCGGGCAGTGAGCTTCCTTTTTTTTATAAATGTGCGAGCATGGATTGCGAGAGTTTAGCTTGAAATGAGGATACATCGCATCTGCGGATAGGTCTGGTGATGAACTGGCACTAATATTACCACTGAGCCGTCAAAGGTTTCGACGTCGTGCGCACTGGAAGTTGCGATAGACTACGGTGATGGAAAGGCGATCCAGGCAATCGCCATGTACGTTTATCTTGTCTTTTCCTTGTTCCAAGAAACTCCCCGATATTTCCCTGCAGTCTTTAGGATTCCTGGGTAGTACAGGTACCCCGTCTTCCAAGCCTCTTTGTGAGATGTCTGTCTGCTGCCGGTAGAGATTTCGATCACAGCGATTGGGTCGTTGATGACTGCAGCGTATATCTGTGACACTGCGTACGTAGGTACAGTACCTGCTTGTTCCTTATAGTGACCACCGCAGTAATACATTTTCCTTTCTTCCTTTCTGCCACAGGGGTCAAAAGCCGGGGCAATTACACGTCAACTGCATCGGGAGCAGTTGACAGGCAGTTACAATCACAACGAACATTAACTTTCTTTATGCTTCGTCATTCGTTTAGTTACGACTTCAAGTGACATCAGTGAGATCACAGAAAGCTCCGGACCTTTTTTCATTGTTTTGGTATTGCATGAGAAAAACATGAAGTAGTCAGTGTGGCGATGCTCGAAAGCATTTTTTATTTTTGGGGTGGTCTCGCAGGTACTAATTGGGACATACCTTGCACTTGTGAAAGCTCACGATCTTGGATGCGCGATAGAAATCAGCGGGATCTGCCAAGAATCTATGAGATTTTGATACCCTGGAAAAAAATGCCCAACAACTGCCGAAAGCTGACGAAAGAGTTACAACATTAATTTATTGATGCAATGATCTGGCATTTCTTTGCATATTTCTTGCACGAGGAGAGCAGTTATGATCAGTTTTCAACATTTAATGTGGATTACTGTGCTTCCAGCATGTCTCGGCAGATCCCGATCTTCGCGCAAAACTAAAAATGGAATAACAAAGAACAGAGAAGATGACCTTTGTTCTAACTGTAACTGCCCTGGCTTTTGCCCCCTGTGTGCAATTCATTGATTTAATGGTGAAATTAAACACAGCTGCAGTGCACTGCGATGCCAGCAGGTTTCTGCGCGTTTCCAACGTGCTACCGCACGTCGCCGGGATCATTTTGAGCTCTTGACCTTGACCGATCCGCCCTCCCACTCTTCGACCATCTTCTACAATAACTCCCTTATGCACTACTGCTTGACCATTACCGAAATCTCAGAGCCTATATGCTCCCACCTTGCTCCAACTTTCTGATTGCCGGACTCTGTTCATCGATCGTTGTGTACAGACCTCTACTCCCTAGCCAGAACGTGCACTATCTTTCGAGGTCCCGTCCTTGATGTCCTCTGGGCTTACCAGGGGACGCTGGATGCTTTCATACGATCCATGCCTTCCGATCTATTTCGGCCGATAGAATTTCTGCCCGGATACATGGTAATTAAATACCATGTTCCTGTAGATGCTCAGCGATTCCTAGGTAGCTACTCGGGCCATGGTGGAAGCAGACTGGGAAAGACCTCTCGTCTATTCACGGCGCGTCAAGTACCTTTACGTTGACGGTGAAAGTTAAAGGTCTGTGGCCTTCTCCCAATGATCAATACATTTTCCCCCGAGGACCCCGCCTTTCTCAATCTTCGGAGTCTTCGTTGGGTCTTCACTGGGGAAGATTTCCAAATTTATCAGTCTGTTCCTCGGGTCCAGGCTCACGACGATCTCCCTGCAAATCACATTCAATTGTGATCTGATCGTTCTCGCGATCCTGGGGCTTAACTGTCCCGCATTGAAGCGTATTTCGACTCGCTGATATTGAATCCCCTCTTGCTCTCGGATGTGTAAGCCACATCCCTCGTATCCCTCTGCTTGCGTACTTTGTTCTCCCCCATTGAATAAATAGATGTGTGGGGCCTTGATCTGGACGCGTTCGCGCATGTCTCTCAGTTTCCGACCCTCACATCTCTGTGGCTAGGAGTACTTACTCTCCCCACCCCTATGTTAGTCTCTCTAGACAGACGCTGTAACAAGACCAGCTCGTTCCTCGCTTGTTAGACCCACATTTCCTACGCGTCATATCCTCCACGTAGACATCACGGGCCTTGAATCGGCAACTGTATTCATGCAGATGTGCCATCAAGTCCCTTTGAAGTCGTTCGAGACCGAGCTCGTGGGAAAAGTAACGACAACTACAACGTGCAATTTCTACACCGCTCTCGCAACGAGTTGTGTAAATTAATCCCTCACCCATCTCATGTTGCGTCGTGACTTTTGGCGTCACTTTGCAGATGCCGAGAACAGCATCATCAATCGCGAGTCACTGCGCGTCCTGTTCTGTTTGTCAACCTCAAATCTGTACTTATCGTCTCTCCGTCCGGATTGAACTTGGACGACCCACAGTGTTTGATATGGTCCGTGCATGGCCTACCATCGAACGGCTTGTCCTCATTTCAAACACCCAGGACAAATATAACCGACCTACCGTGCATTGTCTCAATGCGTTCGCGGTACATTACCCCCGGCTGGCGAACCTCGAAATCACTTTCGATGCTCCGCGGACATGGCTTCCAGCGATGGGCATGAGAACTCATACCCTGACCTTCCTAGATGTGGTGCACTCCTCTCTGCGGATGGTGTTCCCTGTAGCGAGATTCCTTGCAGCCATCTTTCCCAACCTGAAACATGTTGAAACATACCGGGACAACTTTGATTATGAGTCAGTAGGGAAGGAGGAGAGTGAGTGGTGCGCGGAGGATATTGTGTGTCGTCAACGCTGGAAATAGGTGGAAGCTACAATTTCGCAGTACCATACGAGATGGTTAACGAGACGGTTGTCCCTATAATCTCTGTCCATACTTTAAATTAGCAATACGTGAGGGTTTAAATGAACATGGTACCAGTCAATCACAAAAGGTTTTGTTTAACATTTTACAACAAACATTTTCTGGTTCAACAAATTATCACCGATCCTAATACGACCACACAGTGGGACACAACGCGTCGCGAGGGGTCCCGTGAGGTGGCGGTGTCGGCACATGCACACGATCAATAAACCCAAACAATGCGCTCTCTTCTTTTTTTTTTGCACTCGTTCTCGAGTCGTTGTCCAGTCGGGCTCTATCGTGATCCGTGATCCAACTCCTGTACTCGACTCCCACCCGACCTTCGCGCCATTCTCTCAACGACTCTCCAGGCCAATCATCAGCCATGCCCCCACACGAAGAACAGCGGCGGGAGGACCCTCTCCTCCCGGCCATTGAGCGTCTCTTCATCAGCAGCCTACGACTTCGGCACGACAAAACGAAACCCGATAAAGACACTAATCGTGTCGCGTGGAATCGCCACTTCGAACGCGAGATTTTCTTGAGATACTATCTTTGACTGACATTCCGGACACTTAAGAAAGATTGTTGAATAGCTTTTTACACATTGTATTTTATGACAAAGCGAGTAGGCCATTGGATTCCAATTCATCTTTTCATGGGGTGTACCAATTTAGCTTGTGCAAAACGGTCCAGTTGTCGCCGAACGACATGATTTTCTCGAGTGTCCGAGTAGTAGGTAATGCATCAATTTTTGATTGCCGGACTTGCCACGGAGTCCCGGCACATCGCAAGACCTCAAAATTTGGAATTCAAGTTTAAATGTACCATATGTACCCCAAACATGCACCAGGAGCCGAGGAATGAAGTGGAAGGCTCTCAGGATACATGCTTTGTTCCTCGAGTGCATGGGCCATCCAATATCTCATTTTTAGTAACAAAAGCCTGTAATTTCGGTCTATTGCCGGAGTTGCGGGCCACCTATATACACAGAAATTGGTATGAGCATAAATATCATGTAGAACTATCATTTGGATGTCCTGTCAGGTGGTCAATGCCTCCCATTAGTGTTGATAGTTCCCAAAACATATGAAAAACCATCAATTTGGGGCCACCTCCCAACTTGTTTTGGATAAGATCAGACAGTGATGTGCCCAAACCCGGGTTTTTTTTGCTCTAGGTCATATAACACACCCTAAAGAGTATACCAAAACAAAAATCTTGGAAAATGGTTCAGAAATGATCGAGAAAAAGCTGAGTGTCCGAGTTGTAGGTTTGTCCGGCCCGGCGGTCCAAGATAGTACACATCCTTTTCATACTCCACGAGGCCAGTCGAACAGTTCAAAGACGTCGAGTGGATATGGAACACCTCTGATATGGGTGAGGTTAATCAGGACATCGCAAGTCTAACGAAGGAAATAATGGGATACGGGGGTAAACTCGCCGGGCTTGCTGTCGAGAACCTCGTCGAGGGAAATTTGGAAGCGCATTGGAAAGCTCTCCCCATGGACAAAAAACGGGAAGTCGCGTTGGAGGGTTTATATCGTGGTGCTTGTGCCGCAGTGCGCGAGAATAGTCGCGTAATGTGTCCGGAAATGACCATTGATGGCCTCGTAGGCGACGGCGAGTACAACATCATCCGCTTGGTAGGCAGGCACCCCTCGCTATTTCATACGGGACACTGACATTTGTCTGTAGCTGAAGCGTATTATCGAACATGCGCCTACTGGCGATTGTCGTTTGAAGACCCTTTTCCTTTTCCACCATCCTCACACGGAGCACGAGATGCGACATACTGAGGAAGCTCCAGATCTCTTAAAGGCATGGTTGTATCGTGAGGTCCTTCTTCGCAACGATTATATCATATGTTCCCTCGTTGGTGCGCTGGAAGCATATGTACGTCTTTTGCACCGTCCTTGGAAACGCGCTCTGGCCAAACCAACTCTTGATAGCATAACCGTCCTCCGGAGCTGCATAAAATAACAAGGTCGTCTGACACTCTCCGGAATGCAGATCGAACAGAGGCAAATCGAATAGCTCGTGCGGGGCTCAAAAAATTGAGTGTCCCACTTGAGAAGGAAACACGCCCTGCCAAAAATGCCTGTTATTCATGCCTCACCATAACTGATGACCGCAAGAACCTCAAGCGATGTGGTCGTTGCCTTGTAGTTTGGTACTGCTCGAGGTGAGGTCGCGCAGTGTGTCACTCCCGATATAGCTAATTCACTTAACGCAACGCAGCAATTGCCAAAAGGCAGATTGGCCAAGCCACAAGAGGTTTTGCGCGCAGCCGCATTTCGATCCTAAATCCTTCGCGCCCACCCCGGGCGAACTATACGAATTCATCGGTTGTCCCGTGGCACTCCCTGGATACATTCGTACCCCTGCCTTGTGGCGCCAGATCACGTCTCTCAGCAATGCAGAATCTTATGATCAGGATTATCATGTAAGCCAAATACTAACCCGTAGTCATAACTTAAGGCTTTACTGAAGCGGCACGCAGTTCGATTCCACGACCGGGCATGGAACCCGCTCTGTCCAAATTCGTGAACCCCCGTGTAGTAAGCCGCTCGGCTTCATTGTCCCGGTTCAATCTAGCTGAGTCATTTCATAGGCAGAATAGCCTTCCTCATTGCCCGTCGCCGCGCCATGGCCTCAGGTTCGGTTCCCGACATCTACATTATGCACGATATCATCCAACACATAAACAAGCTCGGTCTTTACAACCTTAGTGTGGATCAAATCCGCCGCCAATTCGAACTGGAATACCGAATCACCATCACAGACTCCGGTAGAAAGGCCGCCGGCCGCTTCGCGCCGCCTACTCAACAAGAGCTCGAAGAGGAGATGTCGTATATGAACCAGCGGATAGCCCGTGGTCCTACCAATCAGAAATAGTCAACACCGCTGCTTGGTGGGCGCTCAACTCACTAACTTGCCCAGTTGGCAGAGTCTTGAATCCTATCGCGACTATATCTGATGATAACATTCTTGAAGTATGCAGCAGCGATAATTGCCAACTTGACCTTATTTTGGACATTCTGCGACAGAGGGACATCGAGCAGAATACGAGATGCAGCGCCCGTGATGACGAGATTATCCCCGACATACCCTCGAGCATTCAATATTTGGTGCGATATGTACTTATAGCATTATTTAGGCCTGAAATATAGGTGCTGCCTTCTTGTCCTCGTTCCGTGGATCTTGTTCCATATGTGTTGCAGAAACTGGGAGATAGTAACCAATCCGCTTTACCTCTATGTCCCGGACTCTCGGTCACTACTATGATACCGCCGAAATCCGTCTGTGGCAACAACCTTGTTGGTAATTCCAAGCCCGATGGAACAAATAGCAATTTTTTTGAGTGCTCGTCACATTCCTGTTGTTGCTTTATTGTTTGGAACCGTGATCTCGATAAAATTCAAATGAGCGACAAGGACGTAAGTGAGAAGGCATATAATCTGCTCGCATTCTTGCGCCGCACTTTGATCGGAAGGTCGGGAAGCTTGTCTTCGACACGGAAAGCAGGTCCTATTCTATTTTGAAAAATCGTATTTGGTTGATTGTATAGAGACCAAAAGATACAGGTAAAGTGAAGAGATATCGATCTCGTCGAAATGAGAATCCAACAATGAGATAAAGAGGCGTACTACACAATACAGACTAAACCCACTGACGATACACCTCATTGCAGGACGACATCCACCCGACCTTTGGCTACGAACTCCCCGAATGTGGCCCGCACTTGGTTCCGCGTCACGCTATCGAGAGCTTCAGGTTTGGAAAGGAGAACGATCTCGATTCGGCGAAGCGCTGGCAGGGACACTCCTGCCAGTGCGGTCCCGAGATTGCGTAGGTTGCTCAGACGTTTCTGAGGATCCAGCCGCTCGAAGTACATGATGTCCAGCACGAGGTTCTCGAGGCAGTTTGACGGGGGAAGAGACCGGACCAACGACTCGATGTCGGTGAGGTCGTGGCACGAGGCGGAGATTTGAAGGTGTGTCAAGGCGGCGAAGCGTGCAAGCGAGGCGGAACGCGGTTTTGAAAAGTCGTGGTTTGCTGGAAAGACGATGTTATCATAGTGCTTGAAAAATAGTCGCGGAAGCCTACCGTGGTAGACACGCGGATTAATGTTCAGCCGTGTGAGAGTCGACCGCGAAAGGTCAAGGATTACTGCATCGGCATCGTTGAGGAATCCACGTTTGCATTCGACATATTCCAGGGTAGAGAAGTCGAAGGGGCACAAGGGATCGTGAATCCACTTGCTGGTGGTGTATGATGATAGATGCAATTGCTTTATAGGCCGGGGCGGCGCGGGGGGTGTCCGGTCCTGGAGGAAGGACATGAAGCCGATTTCATGGAGGAAGAGTGATTCGAGCCTAGGAGTGGAATGCTGGAAAAGCCGCGCGAAATCGTACACGGTGCGGAAGAATGGGAAGACCAGTCCAACCCGGCGAATTGACGGCAGCGAAATAATCTTCGCTACTGCCATTGATGAGCTCTCGTCTGTAACACCACCTCTGTGCAGAACAATCTCCTGTAAGTTCGGAAACTTCACCGTGCTCAACTGTGTGACCATCTCTTCTTGGAGACTGGTCCGCAACCGGCGAACAAAGGATAGAAGACGCGGAGACGCCTTTAACACCGTACAAAAGCGTCTGCAGGCGGCTGCCTCGTCGACTTCCGCTGTAGTAGACAAGGTGTAGATGTCCACAACTCGTCGATGAAATATGATGTCGCGAAAGAGAAGTCGTTGGGAAGAGGATGTCCAGATAAAGCAAACAAGAGAGCATGCCTTGAGCGCTGTGGGAGATTCATAAAGGTGCTCCATGATGTGGTCGCAAACCTCCTGTAACTGCAGAACAGGATTCATGGTTCCGTGAATGATGGTTGATTGCGATCGAGACTGCACGATGGGTAAGCAATACAGCTCTCTTGCAGCTATCGTCGTCATGGAGTCAGACGGGCATTACTGGTGGCATGAGAGGTACCTTTTAGAACTAGCAAAGCCTGCGTAAATAAGAAGGAACGAAGAGCGAGGCAGGAGAACATACCTCAGCCGGTACTTCAGGTGAAGGAGAATTAGAGGTTCTTTGCCCGTGGAGTGCGCAAGAAATATGTAGTAAACAGACTGTGAAAGCTGTGCAGTGATCGGACCGGACGTTGAAACCGATCAGTTTGATTCCTCTACACTCAATCTACAACCCCGGCATCTGGTTCGCTCGGCGCTTCGCGCCTCGCTCGCTCCAGACTGTGAAAGCCGTGATCGGACCGGACGTTGAAACCGATCAGTTTGAGCGAAGTTTACATAAAAGGCTTCGGATGGAAAGAACAGAAAACGTAATGTTATAAAAGAGGCAGACGAAGCTGTAGAAAGCTGTAGCTTTCGCGCGGACTAATCGCTAGGACCCATGATAATAGGTGGGAAGGCCTGATTTTTTTTGAGCCCAAATGTCAGGACAAATTTGGAAAATTTTGTCAGGAATGCGACAGGCCTAAATTTTTTTTAGGCCCCATGTCAGGAATGCAAAACAGGGCTAAAATCCGCCAAAATTGTCAGGATTTTCGCTACAGGCCTCAAAATCGCCTATTTTGTCAGGAATACGCTAAAATTTCGCCGCCGCGGGCGTCTCCAAGGCTTTCTACGCATGCTACGACTATCTAAAAGTCGTCGGTGGTATCCTCCTCCTCAGCATCAAGCTCCGCGGCTTTCTTGCGTGACTTGGATAACTTCACGGCAGCATTGATGCTGTTGAGCCCGGAATTGAGGTCCTTGAAGAGGTTCGCGTCATCGGGGCTTAGCTCCAGACCCACCGCATTCACAACTGGCTTCCCCGTGAGACGGCACAGGAATGTGAATGGTGGGAGCTGGCGGAACTGATGTGTATGTAGAAATGATGTTGCCTGCGTAATCGCGCGGAATTGACGAGCGTGCGCGAGCTCAAAAACCTGTACCCCGATGTAAGAGAATGCACTGATGTTGTGGTGCTGCGTCACTGCGCCGTGTTTCCCGTTCTTTCCGCCGCCCTTGGTGTAAAGAGTTTCGACTATGATATAGTATATAAGACTAAAGCGGCGGGAAGAAACAAAACATCAAAGCTGACCTTTACCGACGCGCAGACCCAATTCCGTCCAAATGATTCCAAAATCACCCACCGCCAGTTGCGTGAAGTGTGTCAAACCAGCGTTTGTGACCAACGCCAAATGCCGAGCCGTAAGTTTTGCCTCTTTGAATAATTTTGTACGACGCGTTGCGGCCTGTCCACCATATCAGTCCTGATTCGCGCGACGTGAGAGAAAAGCACTAACCCTGGTAGCAACGGCGGAAGCAGCTGCGGCTGCATTGGCAGCATTACCTGCAGTGGGCTTTGGGTCTGTTCGCCAACGGGCTTCGCGTTCTACCGCAGTTCCGACCGCCCGAGCTTGGTCTTCCTTCAAGAGCTCATGATACTTGCGAAGGATTTGGCGGCGTGTGGATTCTTCCGGAACTGGCAAAAGTTCTTGGGGGTTGGTGTGCTTGATTCGAGCGCAGTGAGCTGCCTGGTGTGTTTGGTGCTCTTTGCGCTGACGGACTAGGGCTTTGAAATCCAGGTTCTCGAAAGCAGTGTTTGTGCCGCGACCAAAAGGCTTTGAAGCTTCGGATAGAAGCTGAACAGGGGGTAGTGCCGCGGCGACGGAAGCCAACGTTTCTTGGAGCGTGATGTGCTCGTCCGCGAGGATTTCTTCTGCAAGGTCTTCATCGGTCTCCTGGAACTCATGTCTGTTAAAGATCGTCAGCAAAGAATCAAAGCGCGATTCGTTTTAACGTACACTCGCATGTGGTCGTCGACCGAAACAGCTATGGTCGCGAAGGCCAGCTTGGTGAATTCACGGTCTGCCCGTGCACTGCGAACCGGTGCGTCCATGCGTTCCTCTGCGTCGATGAGAGCTTGAAGTTCCTCAGCTTCACAAGTCAGACGTTCCTCATCGTCGAACTCCTCCTCGGAATCAACAGGCTCCTCGAGTTCATCCAGTGCATCTCCCGCATCAGAGAACCAAGAACCGATACTCGGCAACGGTGCAGGGACCTGCGTATACAACTGACCCGGGGTGACTCCAAGAAGAGCGACAAGGGACTCGCATTCGGCGGCGGCTTCCTCAGAGGCCTCTTTGATGCCATCGTCCGAAGGATATATTGCGAGTTTGGCGAGGTCCGCGCCCGTTGTGTCGAAATAGGTGTGGTTGTACCCTTTTGCCGTCGACTTCGCGTTGTTTGAGGCTTTTCCAGACAGTACGGCCTCTCGCATAGTGACGCGGAGCTTTGGCGCCATGAATATGAACTCCAAAAAAGTAAAATCTTTGACGATGCGGCGGGAGAATCCGAAGGTGTGCTCGCATGGCTTGCTGGAGTGGAACCATGGAAGGAGGGGAATGGTGCCCGGAACATGGTCCCTATGCACAATAACAAGGGAGATGATCCCCTCAATAAGGTACCGTGCGATGTCGACAGCCTCGCGAGACATGAAATACTGCTGCTGTTTGTAACCAGCAAGCTCGAGGTACTTCGCCCACGCGTCCAGAAAGTAGCGTGCACGGAGAGCCAGCTTGACTCGTTCGACGTGCATGATTTCCCGGCTCTGGTACGCATCAACGAGCTCCCCGAAAATGAAGAGATATACAATCTCCCCAATATATTCCGGATGATTTTCCGACAGGTACTCGAGTACCGCAGCACAAAAGAGTCGACAGGCAGCGGCGTCGTCCTGCCGATCAAGTCGTTGGACATCTCGGTGGTACAAAGGGGAGTCGGGACGCATTGCCATCTCGAATATGCGGCGGAAGACAGCGGTAAAGTTCCCGAATGTGAACAGCTTGGCCCCTGTGAATAGATTGTTCCGGAATGTCTTCAATGCATGTTTCGAGTCTTGGAGCATGACCACCGGATAGCCGCGGAAGAATGCGATAGTGATTTCGAGGTCGGGGGCGCCGGGAATGGGACTGCTAATTTTATAACGAAGGACTCGGTCCGCTTTTTCCACCAGCTTGCGCTGCAGTGACCGTTCGATCTCTGTGCCATCACAAGCATATGAGATGACCCGAATTTTCCGGTCCAGGAGGCCGTACAGGATCTTCTCGAGAGGGTGAAGCAACTCGTCCGCCGTCATGTCGTGAATGGGCTGGGCGGCCACAACAAGCGGTGTGATACCTGGGAGAGGGACAGTCAGGCACCAGACGCGAACCTGCACATTGCAAACCCAGGTGAGCTTGTGTCAATATAGAAAGATCTTAAATCACTAACCTTGGTACCTCTCACGATTGTTGGATCTGCAAGGATCTTTTTCATTGCGGCGGTATCCAGTACTTGAATCGGACCATCTACACCGCCTACCAAGAAATCCGCCTTCTGCACCTTATCATGGTACAGTCGTAACCCTGCAAAGAGTTTGGTGTCGTCACAGCTTAGCGCGACGGGACCCTCGTATTTGAGCGCAGCAAGATACTCTTGTACCAAGGTGAATGTCCGGTCGTCGATGACCATGGGGAAGCGCGGTTCTCGCGCTTCTTTCTCGCTGTAATGACGATCCTGTAAGGACAGTCACAGCGTCTAAATAAATCTACGCACCGAAAGCTACGGTGGCTGCGAAGGGGGATATGTTCGCGCAAAGCGTCCGCTGCCCGCGGGCTATGAATATCGATGATATGCGCCATTTCATCCCAAGCAGGCGCATATTTGAAGTTTTGCATACCGACCCCGCGCTCGACCCGGTCGGCCTTTTGCACCACCGCCTCGACTAGGCCCGAAAACACTTTGTAGCCGGAATACTTTCCTTGCAGTGTACCTTGGGCAAATTTGATGCATGGCGTGTTTTTGGCATCCTAATTGAAACGGTTTAGCACTTGCGGTGAATGAAACGGGGAAACGGCGTACAGCGGTCTCGATGATCTCCTTCAGTCCGACTGCACGCGCGTAGATGTGAGCAAGTTCCTGGTTTCTGTACTTGTCATTGACGTAAAGATAGTTTTCGTCAGCCGGAATGGGAAGTCGAATCGCCTGCTTGAATCTGGAATTGCCGAGGACGGAGGAACACTCGCTGCAAGGGAGAACACGCAAACCGTCGAGGCCACCCGCTAGAACTTGTTTCTTGCAATTGGTCGAAAACACGCGTTGTTTGGCATGGTCGTTGATCCATTGACGCTCGTGACGCTGTGTGTCAGCGACCACATCTTGTTCTTTCGCCTTCAAACCGCTGAAACGCGCCAGCCTTCCAAAAATCTCCTTGGCGATAACAGTCACAGAGCGGGCGCCCCCGCCAGAAGCTCCGGTACGCTTCAGATAAACCGGCAGTCGCGGGCAAGTGGCCGCAGTCAAGCCCGGGCAGGGTACGCTTGGCTTGGGTTTCCTCGGAGCACTGGAGGATTTCCCTTTTGTCCATCCCATGCTCTGCAGTGTCGGCACCCCGCACAATCCATCCCCAATCTTCTTCTTCTTTCCAGGATGCAGCGCGGGGCACGCCGATTTAAAGTGCTGATTCCACCGTCCCGCCTCGTATGCCTCTCCCATGGTCACCCAATCCCCGCACAGTGAATGGCGAGCTTTCTTAAAGTCTGTTGCGTGGAATTTGACGTTTGGATCTGCATTCTTCCCGTTCCCCTTCTTGCCCATCCTGAGGGTTTCCTGCCAAGCCGCATACCGCTTTTTGTCCGCGGTCGCCACTGTGAGCTCCCCCGATTTCAGAGCATCCCGAGTCTTCTGCGCTGAGGCGGCGGATTTACTCGTCCCAGTCCCATTTGCCTTTTTGGGTCGTTTTGCTGGGGTAATCGCATCGATGTCTGCCGACTCATCCAGGTCTTCGTCGACGCTCCGTAATCTTTTTCCCAAGGTCCCGGGTACCGCGGGCTTAGCCTTTCCCTTCATGCCGAAGAATGCGAGCAATGTATTGCGTGGAGCGGGCACCTCCTCATTGACATCCATTGTGTCCTTTCCATTGCCTTCATCGAGCTCTTGTTCATCGGCACTCTCGTCATCGGGAACAACGTCCCCGTGGTCTCCGGCATACGTTACAGAGGGTACGGCATCCGGCATCTCGATGTCTTCTCCCTGCGCTGGCAGCGGGTCAGCAATCCCCGCCGGTGCTGGAGCCGGATTCATGAGATCTGCTAATGTCGGTCTGCTCTTACGCGCAGGAATGTCAAGGGCGAATTCCGCGAGGTCGGGGAAGTTGTGATCCCCCAACGCGACAGCAACGCTGACTTCTGCCGGAGTTTCCGAGGTGATCTCTGTATGTGGTTTGGGAAGCGGAGGTATCTAAAAGCACGTCAGAAGTAGATCCTACAAATCGAAGACAACTCACTCTTTTTTCGCGAATAGCAGCGCTGCGCACGAGTCGTATGAAACAAGTCGCTCGAGCCCCCGCGGCGTGTTTCTGTTTCCACAGTGCTTCTCCAAACACATTCATCGCAATGGTATTGCGGCAGATTACGCTGCAAGACGATGTGTCTATTTGATCGCCGTGCTCTAGACTGTCGCCTTGGTACACAAAGTCCCGGCCGAACTGTTTTCTAAGCCAACGTTTCAAATCTTTGATGAACTTAGTCGGCGGACAACTCGATTTGACACGGGAGTCACCTAAAATTGGTCAGTCTCACACCAATAAACATGGATATCTGACTTACCGGTGCCAATCAGGCCCTGCTTAAAATCTACAAGCCCCGCAATCCAATGATTGTCGTTGACATGTAGCGGAAAATATAGCTGCGCCACCGCGGTGCGTTTGATATGCTCTTCATATCGAGCAAGAAGAGGAGTATCCTCTCGTTTATATGTTTTTTTCGACGCTCCGTTCTTGACAGCATTTGAGAAAGCGAGAGGGGCGATGAGGAGTTTGGCTGCCAGCTCGGGATCAGCTTCTACTCGCGCAGAGAGGTCGGCCATCATCATGTCGATGTGGTCGTCCGACAACCAGGCATGGCTCAGTATCATCGCCAGATTAAAGGTAGTCCACCCATTGCCAATTTTTGTATCCCATCCTAACGTCTCCAGCAGGGAGCTCGCCGTCATCAGGGCTTCCTCATCAACGCTGTCCAGATTGGGTTTCGCTAGCTCCGACGTAATCCAGTCGCGACTCTTTCGCCACATCTTCTGATCATCGACGACCCGCATCCATTCCTTCCACAAAGTCAAGGACCAAAACGGCAGTCTGTCGCGTCCGTCATTATATCGGTGATCCACGATGGACGTGCAGCCGTCAAGCCACGCTTGACCGGCCTTCTTAGTGAGATCATCGAGAAATTGTCGGGGCGGAATTGACCGACTACGCAGGCTGTCCACCTCCGCGTCAGGTGCGTCCTTGCTAAACCAAGACTCGGGCGCGCTGAAGACCATTGCGGAGGATTTTTGAGGTAGGGCCAGTTCCAAAAATGCTTTAATTGGCAGGTTGGGCCCGGCAATCAGGTTCGCGTGGATCTCTGGCATTTTTAGGACATCGGCAAAAGCTGCGTGGACTTCGGGATATGCATCTTCGGCAGGGAACTTCTTGTTCTTGCCAATCCAGAGGGCGGGATTAAACGGACGGAGCGGGGGGTCATGGATCTCGAAAACCTCCGGCGGCATTGGGGGTGGGCGAGTGGGTCGGCGATAAAAATTGGTGATAACGTCTGAAAATATTACGTGCATACAAAGCACAATACGGGAACAATGCCTTCTTGGGGGGATTGAACGAGTGAACTAAAAAGGGCAAAATTCCGAAGGTCAAAGACCATTCGGCACATATTCCTCTCCGCCACCGCTCCATGTCAGGACATGCCCACAGGGCCTCTAGTATCCTCCCGAGATGTCAGGATTTCGGACCAGGCCCTACCGCCCAAAACCATGATTTTGTCAGGATTTTGACCAGGCCCGGACGCCAAAATTTCAAAATTTTGTCAGGATTCGCATCAGGCCTTCCCACCTATTATCATGGGTCCTTAATCGCTTCATCCCTATCTGGTTTATCTTCCGTCTTTTCTTTCTGCTCACTCTTTCTTCGCTCCAGACCCAGCGGACCAACAGCGTGAATTAAACTATGCCACCAGACCCACACCTCATCCCTATGTGATAGCTAGACTCGTGACCATTCTGCCTACGGAATGCAAAAAATGTGGCGAGCACTTTTGCCGTAGTGCTCGCCACATTTTTACTTTACGGCAGTGCTCGCCACATTTTTTGCATTCCATAGGCAGACTGGTTACGAGTATATATGATAGCTGCACACGCGCTGCGTGATTTTTTGGTGCTACTGGCCCGCGAAAGAACTAAAAGCTGTATGATTCAACCCTTATTGGTGCGATCTACCCGAGAAGACATGTCTCGCGCGTTAACAGCTTTCGTACTCCATTCAACCATTCCCAATACGGAGGTAACTTTTTCACTACGTCCCAACACGCTTGTCGGACTCTCAGACCTATCGTTCTAGTTCACTGCAGCGGATTTGAGCTCCTTTGCCGTTGACATTCTTGAACCATCAAGCAATCTGTGCGCCGCTGCATGCTTTTACGGATCGTGGGCAGCCGGGAATAAAATGATATAGGCTGGTTTCCTCTCGCACGAGAAACCGGAAATAAGGTGTAAATGCACAGCTGCCATTTTGGACGACCCCGGTGATGTGCTCGAATTTAGTCCCGAAGCCGAGAGCTGCGGGTGAGTCGCCTAGAAGCCAACCACATCGATCTTTTGCCAGTCCTCGCTCACCCGGACGTCGCCCGCATCGCGTCAATTGGCTTCCAGTCATAGTTCACGCCCAATACGGAAGCGTGCGTGTTTCTTGACAGTGTAAATCGGCAGAGTCGCCGGACGTGCCTCCCTGGATGGTAAAGCATAATCCTATCAGAATACGGGCTGCCGTTGGAGTTGAGTAGTCCGCTGGGCTTCAGTCAACCTAGCCGACAGGATGTTGCACTAGGAATTCCGGATAAGTCCTCCGCTTGACGGGCCGAGACATTGGCTCTTTGCACTACTCGGGTCCTCTGGCATATAACCCCACATCAGTAAGGCATCTAATACGCAGACACGCCATGAAATCCCTCACATTTGGTCTCGTAGTTCTCATCCCGGTCGCGCTTGCTGCCTCTCTTTCCCTCCACCGAAAGGTTTGGCAATCTATTCAGCGACTTTCTTACTCATCATAACCTCGATCTCTGCAGTCAACGAGCAATCCCGGGACGATGAAGGGGTACCTGCAGCTGCGCAGTCCTGTTGCTCGTCCGGTCAGTTCATCACATTTTCATTGAGATATCTCCAATTCACTTTGCACAGGTGCCGGAAGTTTTGAATGCCGTCAGTACTGCGCAGCCAGTCCCGGACGAAGGTGCCGCCATGCTTCCCGGTGACCGGCTTGCGGAAGGAGCCAAGGCGCGGAGCAACGTGGATAGTGTAGAATAGTTGTCTACGACTGCCTGGTTCGCGAGTAGCAGATGAATGTCCAGGTCTCAGTTATTCAGTCAACAGAGTACATGCGAGAACATCTGCGTCCAAGGAGCCTAAATTTCAAGACTGCCGAGCTTGTCCGATGACTGCCGATGACTGGCGTTTTCGGAGCGAGGAGGCAGCGGAGTTGAGCAGGTCCGACTCTTCGGAAGCAAAGTTCTAGTTAGAGGCTAGTCGAAGTTGAGTCGAAGTCGACGTCGGAGTTGTGTCGGAGGAAAACGGGTGGCACCAAGGTGGCACAGCCATTGGGTCACGGTCACGGATTACGTTACCGGAGGACCTCTTGACCGCGACGCCCATGTCCGGTGCTCTGACCTCAACAGAAGAACCGTGCGTGTTGGTTCGCTGCATCGCCATTCATATCTGACTTGTAAATGACTACAGGCCGACTATTGCTGCTCAATTGGCCGCAATAAATGAAGCAATCGCCTATCATTACGGCCAGATATCGATTTTGAAAGCGAAAGCAAACTCCCTTACCCCAATTTCAACCCTTCCCAACGAGCTCATCTCCAAAGTATTCGAAGAGCATGCGTTCCTTCTCGGTCTCCCTTTCGATTTGAAGTGGTCCAAGGTGATGCTTGTGTGTCGTCGGTGGCACCAGGTCGCGCTCAGCGAGCAAGCGCTATGGGGGTTTATCGAAGTCTCGTACTCCCGGAACTTTAAGCGTATCCGCATGCAGCTGGAGCGCTCTGGCGTAGCCCCGCTGACGGTCAAGATTGCATCCCTGGACTCGCAGTTATATGCGTCGATGTTGCTGGTACACGCAGAGCGTCTCCGTCACGTCGACCTACGGGGTCAGGCAATCAACATCCTAGGATTTATGAATCTCATACCCCAACATTCATTTCCGCTCCTACAGTCGATCAAGCTCGACCCAAGCTACAAATGGGAAGAAGTCGCTGACGGTGTACCGACCGCATTCCCTGATGCCGTATTTGACGGACGAGCGCCCAATCTGACGTCCTTGGAATTGTCCCACATCAGTGTCAACTGGAGTCTGCTCCGTGATCTGCGCAGGCTCTCGCTCACAACGGGCCATGGGATCATCCAACCGTCGACCTTCAGCCTATTTCTGTCGGTCCTCCAAGCGTCGCCGTCTTTAACCTACCTGAAGCTTGGTAGTGTCATGCCTGCGCAAATCCCTCTACAGTCGTACCCAGTCGTTTCCCTACCACGCCTGGAATTCATCTGGATCCAGGACTTTGTGGAGCGCTGCAACGAACTGTTACGCCACATCAATATACCCCCGAGTGCACGGATATCCGTCTACGGGTTTGGCATTCGAAGCGGAAGCGACATCGCAGATCTGCTCGTCCCCGTGCGAAAGCACGTACGTGCCCCGTCTGCACCGACGTTGCGCTGTCTCCAGCTCGATGCTACGGAGGGCATGCGCTCGAACTTCATGGTCTCCGCATTCACTGCCACGACTGCTCCGTCCGCACTGCAGTACGACCAAGCCACCATCCTAATAAACACCCACCCGCCCACAGAGAGCGCCCTCCGCCAAATAATGACCAAGATCCTGAAAGCACTGCCCTGCGCGACGATCACGCACCTCGACTGCCGCGGCGCGACGCACCTCACCGTCGCGTCCTGGAAGACTGCGCTCGCGCTCTTGCCCGCGCTCGAGATGGTGTATACCTTCGTGAACGCCGCGGCGACGAGGCTGTTCACGACTCTCGTCGAGCTCACGGAGGAGCCGCGCGGCGCGGTGTTCCCGCCGCTGCGCCGCTTGCACCTCTACGCGTATGTGTGGAAGCAGAGGGAGGACGCGCCGGACGTCGTCGCACCCGTGGTCGACGCGCTGCGGCAGCTGATCAGCGTGCGCCACGCGCACGGGACGCCGCTCGAGGTGCTTGAGATAGACGAGCAACTCTCGTCCCTCGACATGCAAGAAGCGGAATGGGAGGCGATGTTTGAGCTCGTGGGGACGCTTATTCGAGACGGGGAAGTCTATGATCCTCCTGCGCGTCGCCGAGAGGAGGAGGATTGGAGGCGCGAATGGGAGCTGGCGAATCAAGACTCGAACTAACGTTGTTAAATTCCATTGGGCGTATCGGTGGACCTCATCCAGATACTTATGCTACAGTCTCTTCCTTCCCAGCTTGAGGCACTCCGCAGTTCGGAATTCAACCACCTTGACTAACTTGGAATCTTACGCATTAATCGCCTCCAAGAAGGCCCAACTTTGTACCACAATTTCTCCACAGTCATGCACAAAGCGCAAGATACACCCGGGTGTTATTTGATGTAATTTAATACCTCCGTTCCTAGATCTCATGTGTATTGTTCCACATTTTATTTTCCTCTGATCGTAGATCTCCTTGCCCATGTTCCCAATTCAGCTTCCGGACTCTTGTTTTATTGACATTGTGTGGGAAAGCGGAAGCAGATTGCGCAAGAACAATACCTACCGCACCCGGATAATGGTGATCTTTATCAGTTTCTCCTTGTACCTCTTGTACCCACGCGGTTACCGTGGCTGGCTTCCCCTCGGATTTCGTATCGCCGTTAACGTTATAACACTCCAATGGACAAGGTGCTACAAGGTGGCGGGTCCAGTCTTTCACATGGGTCTACAGGCTGTGCTCTGGGTTTCGCTTCCGAGGATTGCTACCGCTGGTTTACGAGAATGGTTACATTGTCTTCGACAATAGAAGCGTCCCTCAGTATTTAACCTGGCGCATGGCCATTCTCCTTCATTATTGATACTTTCTTTATGGCCGCCTTTTCGGACACCCAAGTCGACGCGGCGGCATCTGGCTCGTCATCCACCGCTTGCGGGCCTGGAATCAGGTGCTGTATCATCCACTATCGATGCCCCATGCGTTCTGAATAACACTTCAAGTGAACCGAAATTCCCGGACGGATGGGACGAGCTCGTACACCCCAACGGATCGATATACTATTACAATCCCCGTCTGCGAATTGTGACTCTCGAAAATGTATACAACGCTCTGGTCCTCGGAAGGCTTCTCAATATGCACGAGGAGCATAGCAACTGGCTGGCCGATGCTACCCCGCGGTACCCCGACGATGTAGAGACGCTGATTTATCGCGAATCCGGCGAGCAAGATGATATTCTCCATATCAAAATAGCGTCGTGGCACCGAAGCCTGATATACGACTATTCCGCGAAGCACCAGCGTTGAGTCCCAGTGCGATCTGTCTCAAACCGATTTCTCTAATTTCTTTCCTCAACTACTTAGGGTATGTTCCGGGGTACCAGTATGACTTTTGGCAATATATTTCCCGTTATCCGATGCATCGTACCTATCTTCCTCATTATATGGAGGTGGATTTTGTCAGAGCCCTCGCTTTCGGCGCGAACGGTATGTGTTGGATGGAAGTGCAACGAATCTCATTGATGTCACACGTTCCGAAGAACGAGTACTCGAAGCGAAGACCACCCCATTTCCATTCGAGGACACCCAAATCATGCGTTTAATGCAAGTGTATATCGATTTGAAAGGTAGGCTCACCTATTGCTCCTGCATGTCTTGGGTACCTACGTGACATGTTTCAGAAAGCCAGATTCCGCTAATACCGGCAATGGCTTACCACATTGCCACAGCTATGTACGAGATCGAAAAGGCCCGGCAACGGTACGGGTATGCGACCAAGAACAACAGGCTGTACCGCGACATGGCGATCAAAGAGGTACATTGGAAAGTCGATGTGTCAGACATTATCATCTCTGTACTGCTCTGTGGCACCCATAGAAATTACCGCACGCGCCTCGCGTGCACGGTTCCCAACGGCAAAGTCTCCCTCCCCGATTTCCGGCGCTTGATGCAGAGCTTGATGGCGGAGTGGGCAGGTGAGCTGCTATTTCAACCCAGTTAGACGTTGAGTCTGATTCTATGCAGACTCAAACCTGGTTGCTACCGTGTTCGTATCGTGAGTGTCAGCCGGCTTTTCATACGCACCTCACCACTTATATTTTGTCTCCAGCGTTGACGTGGGGTTCCTCGCTGTGCCGGTCCGTCAAGCCCTTCCTGCTCTTTCAGCTATTGAGATATTATCAGGGTATTACTGCACTGCAGCGGGCATGCGTGCTCGCTTCCTCGTTGTGCGCCATGACCAGTATTGTCACCGGTCTCTATCACGTTTGGCAACATCGGCAGAAGACCGACGTTGAAATCGAAGATGCTGTACGTCTTCCTTGAAATCTCTGTCCCCCATTTTCGACCCTCACGATTTCCGCAGACCCGCTATATTCACTCTCTCCCACTTTGGTGCCTCCGCAAACCTCAAACCCGGTCCGACAGCCAGGTCACCCTGACAGTGACAGCGTGCCTCCTGGCACTCCCACTGGCGAGTCTCCAATGGTCTGTCCTCAGTTTCACCATCGCCATCGCCGCCTTCGCCTTCGAGTCGACGTTGCGCGCTCGAGGACATGCCATTGCCATCTTCATCGCCCTGTTCACTCTCCTCACGATCGTCTCGTGCGCCGCGTTCGTGTTTTTCTCACACGTCTGGCGCCCGCCGCTGCATCGCGAGATGGAGGAGGGCCTGGACCCCAATGTTGTGGACATCTTTCCGCCGATGTTCCACGAACGGCTCCGAGCGCGATTCGACACCGTCCTCAAGAGTGTGCGGGATTTTGTCGGATTTTGCGCGAATTTAGTTGGCCTGCAGATATGGGAATCGGGCACAGAGGCATCGGGCACAGAGGCATCGAGCATAGAGGCATCGAGCACAGAGGTATCCGATTCTGATGATGCGGATTCCTCCAGCAGTGGTGATTAGAGCGCGGACTCTAACCGTTACGTTTCGTTGAACAGCCCAGATATTTTTGTAAAGTACTCTTCTCTCGTCGGACGTTGTATGAATGATAAATTTCGGTAATCATCCAACGAGATGAGAAAGTCAAAAATTAAAAAAGGTCTAGCTAAAAGTGCTTCTTCACCTCCTCCATAAACTCCTCCATGGTGCCGAATTTCGCACCAAGCGCCACCAGGTCTGGATTTGGGACGGGCGTATCCATATAGAAACCATTGTAGTCTGAATTCGCCGCGAACTGCAAAATAATAAGACTGCATGAAAATGGGAATGTTGAATACACGCACCATCTCATCTAACATGGGAATTCCAGACGTAGCCACACTCGTAAAAGTGACTTCCACACCCAAGGCTGCATATTTTATTTCTGATGAGAACCCGGTAAATGAACTGAACGGAAATCTCACCTTTAGCGGCCATTGCGGCTAGGTCCGGGTATGTCATGTTCGCGGTGACAACAGGGTACGACTTGCCCGAGACATTCTTGGAAGGATCAGTGTAGCACTTGAGGAGCGCCAGCGCCGATGCGCTGAGGTCGTGGCCGATCCAAGAGAAGGCTTGAAGAGAAGCAGGATTATACTGTGGGACACTGATGTTGAAACCTGTCAGCGTTTTCTTCAGCCCGAGAGCGTGGTGTCTGCATAAGTATGTTCAGATAATAATTTCGGAGAAGACTATGATTCTGACTCACGTCCAGAAATTCTCCGCAAAATAACCCAGCAGCAGGGAGGCGTATGCGAGGCCGGATGCCTTTAAATATTCTTCGATCACTTGTTTGTCTGTCGCCTTCAGTGAGCATCCCTGAACCTCCTGACCAGCCGCACCCACCTTCATACGGGGAGACATTTTTGTACTTTCCGCCAGATAATTTGTTGGTATCCGGAAGGGAGCTATGTGTCTCAGACGGAGGCGGGCTGTCTAGCTGGTGCATACCTGAAGATGAAAAACTTGACTCCGGCCTCTTTCGCTGCATCGACCATATTCTGCCCTTGGGTCACCTCGCTCGGCCCCGGGGATGTCAGGTGAGGGATGACTGGGACGGTGACCTGGGGAGGCGTTCAAATTAATATGAGACGGGCGTCGGCATGCTGCGGACCACATACTGCAAAGACGGCCTCACTACCGCGCAGAGCGCTCACTAACGATGCTTTGTCGCCGCTATCACCCATAAATACTTGGACGCCCCTCTCTTTCAGCTTTAATGATGCGTCCGACTCTGGATTCCGGGTGATCGCGCGCGGAGTGAAGGTACCGTCTTTCAGGAGCGCTTCCACAACTGCTGAGCCTGTATATAATTATTCAGACGTGGGAATGAATAAAGGGCAGGGAAGTGACCTTGAAGACCCGTTGCACCGAAGACCGAGACGATTCGAGCTGAGGAGGGCATATTGAATTTTTGCTGCTGGCTTTGTCACTGTACGAGCTCGCCTTTTTAAGCAGAATCTGTGCCATTGCCGCGCAAGCAAGTTGCCGAGAGTGAATTGAAAGGAGAAATCATCGGAAGCGATGAAGCACTAGGAGGTCTGCTTAATCATCTGCCGTTGAGACGGTAATACGGCAAATGATTAAGCAGAGTTCCTAGGGTTACTGGGAAGCGTTTCCACCCTGGGCTAACACCGCTTACGCCAACTTCAAGCTGAAGCCGTTCCATCTCGGAGAACTGATGGGATCGCTAACAAGGACCGCATGATCCGCAAAATGCTCCAGAATGAGGAAACTAAGGCCTGGGATATTTGGTTCTGGAGTAAACGTTGGTTGTAAAGCGCCTGGTCCCTGGATGGAGGACATGGGAAAAGATGAACACCAAGTTCGCGAGTTTTACATCAAGTAAATGAAATTTGCTTTGATTTTGAGTTCTTTTGCAAAATCCGGCTCGGGGAGCCCCGGACTAATCTATTTACACACCCCCCTGGTTAAGAACAACCCGGACTACTGGATCATTTTCCCATTAACAACCCCATGAATTGTAAGAGGAATTTGATGGCGGGTGGCGAATGGGGCGGAACTGCTCCTGGTGGTCCAACAGGCATACCATAGCGTGTTCAGGGCTGCCCAAGAATTGCCTAAAGGTGTTCAAGAATTGCGGGAAAAATCAGAAAAGATGTAGAGGTGGAGACGTACGATCCGTAGGGCCTTATTCTGGTGCATGGTCGGGCGCTGCGCGCAGAGGAACGGCGGGCCGTGAACGGTGAGCGAGGCAGGAAGCCAAGAATGGATGTGTTTGACTCTGTCTACTGGTCCTAAAGGCTAAAAACCCTACGGCTACTGGTCCTAACATGGACCCGCGGTGCATAGCACAACCTCGATGCCGTATGCACTGGAGCAGAGGGCGTCGGAGTATATTCGCTACATATCAGCCATGGCGCGCTTCGATTTGAACCGTTTTTGACTTCAAAACTAGGACTGGTGTTAGCATTATTCTGCAGCAAATTTATAAATAGCTGGGGGTTGTCAAACAGAGGTTGTTCTCGAGATTAATCCCAACGTTTGTTAACGAGGTATTTTCTGGTTCAAAATTGAAAATGGTTCAACTGCCCGCAGCCGATCGGCGATGATTACGTAATGCGAGTTAAAATTACCACGCGCACGGACCATCTTGACATGCGGTTTCCCACTCTCAAGCGACCCACCGCACCACCCCATTTTTCGCCGGCTTTTCCTGTCTTTCTCGCGTTGGACTGCCTGGGTCGGCATCGGCGATTCGCACTCCCCGGACCCCATTCTTAGTCCGATCTGAATCTCAGCCTAAATTTGGCGCAGCAGACGTGGCAGTATCCTTACACTGCCCGTGTCCTGTGCGCATGGGGTTTGAGACTGGATCTGCCGTCCACAGGCACAGAATGCACAGGCGCACGCGATATGCCACAGTGGTCTGCATAATTCTGGTATTGCAACATCCAATCCTGTCCCACATGTAGATGCTGATCGCCCCCACAAGAGTGCGCTCGTCGTCCTGTATCGCAAATATTCCGTGGTATTCACGGATGACGTGGATTCCTTGGACTCTGTGCCCGCAGTTGGAGAATCCGAGTATGCGCAAGTGCCGGAGACGTTGAATACCGCACAGCCTAAGGGACCCACCGAGAATACCGCCTCGGTATCATTTCATGCCGGTCCCGACCGGCGAGCGAACGCGACGTTCGTCATGCTTGCACGCAACTCTGATCTCCAAGGTGCTCTCCTGAGCGTTCGGCAGCTCGAGGACCGCTTCAACCGACGGTACAACTACCCCTACGTCTTCCTCAACGAGGAAGAGTTCAGCGAAGATTTCAAGCGGTGTGTCCCCAAGATTCTGCTTATGTATTTTATTCTGATGTGTGGCTGGTCGGACAGCCGTATCCGCATATTGACTCCGTCCCACGTCGAATTTGGCGTTATTCCGAAGGATCATTGGTATCAACCCGACTGGATCGACAAAGAGAAGGCGGAGGCAGCTATGGAGCGAATGGAGAAGATGAACGTGAAGTATGGAGGTGCGTCACTTTCCTTGTAGGTCGCCGCCTCTATTTCAATGATGATTAGCCAATCTCGCGTGAGTGGGCCCTTATCTGCGCGGGAAATCGTTGACGGTAATGCATGCCAGATACCACAACATGTGCCGGTAAGTTGCAATTTTGTTTCACAAAAACAGACGCTACAAATGTGTTAGGTTTAACTCTGGATTTTTCTTCCGGCATCCGTTATTGCTAAAGTACAAATGGTATTGGCGTGTGGAGTACGTGGACGTTGTTATCCTCTTGTGGGATCTCACCCTTCATTATTGCAGACCAAAAGTCAAGTTCCACTGCGACATCACACACGACCCGTTTCTGTTCATGGAGGATAACAACAAGACGTACGGTAAGAATTAGTAGCCCGCTTAAATGCATGTTTTTAATCCAGCACGCTTTCCCCCAGGATTCACACTCGCCGTCTATGAAATCCCCGCGACGATCACATCCCTCTGGACCCATGTGAAAGGTGCTGGGCATGCCCTCTTCACCGTATTTCGTACTAATGAGAATCATGTACGAACTATCAGAATTCATGGCCAGACATCCAGAGTACATCCGAGATGAAGATAACGCCCTCAAATTCATCTCGAACGACGGCGGGCGGTCGTATAACCGGTGCCATTGTGAGTTCCAAGCTCTCCTTTTGTGTGCGATGTGTGATCGATGCGTCTTAGTTTGGAGCAATTTCGAGATCGCCTCCCTCGAATTCTGGCGGGGCGCGGCCTATACAGCATTTTTTGAATATCTCGACGCAACGGGTGGATTTTATTACGAGGTGTGTCGATGATCGTTACTGAAGGATCCATGAGGTTTGAGATCTAATCGTCCGCAGCGCTGGGGAGACGCCCCGGTTCATTCTATCGCAGCCGCGCTCCTCTTACCCAAGTCCGAAATCCACCTCTTCGAGGACATCGGCTACCAGCACGACGACTGGAGCCACTGCCCGCGCACGCAGGAGCTGTGGGAGGCGGGGCGCTGTCTGTGCTCGAGCTATGATAGTTTCGGTAAGCTTCCTTCATGAATCTGCGCTCGGGGATGTGCTGATGGGGTGCGACAGATTACTCCTCGGATTCTTGTAGACCGAAATGGGACGCAGTCGCGGGGTTCCATTAACACCCCCACCGCATAACTTGGAATTCATGAATGTACGACTAGAAATCCACTCGATATCAAAATGGACGGGATATGAATCCTGGCGAAAAAATGCGGTTTCGCCACAGACGTCCAGTTTGTCTGCCAATTTTAGCGGCCGGAGAATTTGCGACACCTCTGCAGCCAGGAATTGATGAATAATAGTCGGAGCTGATAATACGCACGTAGTTACGAGTCTTATGGTGGTCTCAGTCTCATGCTGGGATTTTTTATGGGTTTTGAATTCATCATGAGTTCGTGTTGAATGTTTTGGGTGCTGGCAAACAAGTGCCACACTATCCAAACAATTCACGAGTTTTTCTTCAGCCACTCATGTCCCACTCGACGCCTGCGGGTCCAGCCACGTCTCTTGGGTCCCACATCCTCGAAATTCCGTCCGACGTTACGACTGAGATCTTTCTCAGATGCCTCCCGGTGCATGGACGCGTGCGGCTAGCTTGCACAGCCGCCCCCATTGTCCTCTCTCAAGTGTGCAGCCAGTGGCGAGGTGTCGCACATAGCACGTCTGAATTATGGGCCTCACTTGATATTCACTACACCTCCCAATGCTTCGAAATGCATTCCAATGATGCATACTACTTGAACGGCTTCAGCTTGGTCCGTCAGAAGGTGCGAAGTCTGGTGGACAACGCGGCAGATACTGAGGCCCTCGCCTTTGTCGAGACGTGGTTCTCTCGTGCAAAGTTGCAACCACTATCGTTGACTTTGCGCTCTCACTACCGCGTCCTACCACTACGGACGCTGGCCTTCGTTTCCAAATTTGCTCCACAGCTGCGCCGCCTTGAGCTACGCGGTGATATGCTTCTACAGCCACCACTCGACCGTACCGTATTCCCCATCCTACAGAGTCTCTCTGTCTACTTGTGGAGCGATTTTGCCCGCGACATGGCTATAGTAATCGCCCCAGACCTGCGCGAGATCTGCTTCCGCGGGAACATCACACTGCCGAGTACAGGAGAGTATCTGCTACTCACCAGCATGGAATGCTCGGATACTTGTCCGCATGCGTTGTTATCGTGTCTTAATCGGTTCCCGCAACTGCTGCATATCACGGCGCAGAGTAGGGCGGATGAGTACGGCGTCGAGCCCGAACCAGCGACGCCGCTGCTCCTTGAATCCCTGTCCCTCGACCAGGAGGACGACGAAACTTTGCCCCAATCCCTCAGTGCACTCACCCTGCCACATCTCCATCACCTTGCACTCACAATGCATTCGTCGCCCTCCGTGCTCCTCGAATTCATCGCGCGGTCCGGATGCCTTCTGGAAAGCCTTGAGCTCGTGATCGCCTCTTGAAAGACCCCCGCATCCTTGGCCGAGTGCCTCCGTGCCGTGCCATCTTTGAACACCCTCGACATCAGCGTCGGTCACTTCCTCCACATTCTCCTCGACTCTCTATCGCCGGCCGAATCTCTGCTTCCCAATCTCAGAACGCTCAAGATCTCCGCTTTCATAACCATCGACTTCGAGCAGCTGATTGCGGTGCTGGAGGCGCGGGCGTCCACACTCTTGGCGTTCCACCTCGCCTTGGATGATATCCATGATCCGTTTGAGGCCGGGGTCCTCTCCCACGATCAGTTCGACCGCATTTGCGTAAACGGCTTCAAGATTACCTGGGGTGAACAGCCGGAAACCGATGATGGTGCGAATATAGATCCACACTGTGCGATACGAGCTAATTCGTGCTGTTAGATGAATGTGCGACGTTCGATCTGTGACTACAAGTCGGATCTGTTTGCGTGTTTGCGCCCTCTTCTTGTGTCTCTCTTCATGTGCTTGTCTATGTAGATTGATATTCGACAACTCCCTTCATCTCCCGCACCTCGGCCCACTGGGAAACGTTCAACGTGAGAAGATCAGTGTAATGCAAGTGAGGTGGAAATTGCTAGCGCTAAATGTTATCCCAGAGGTGGAATTCTGGCGGAAGCCACCCTGAGCGGGACTTCCGCCCGGATGGAAAAGATGCCGACCATACCACGAAATATTCTCAGAGCAAAATGTGTTTTAAATTTCTCTGAATTTGTTACCCGCCGTGCCTAATGCGGGCGGGGACGTTCGTCTTTTCGTAGGATTGGGTGAGTGCGGGGAGCTGAGTGTGGATGAGGTATTTGTGTGCGTGAGGCAGGTGTTCAATTCGTGTGGATGTTCACCGAATCCGCAGAGATGATTTTTCACTCCTTGCAATTCCCATCGACGGCTTCTCTGATTGTGAAAGTTCAAACCCAATACGCGGACATGAGGTGGGTTTGTTGTACCTTGTATGGTCTCCGGGTACGCACGCGTTGAGGGGCGTGACTGACTCGTGACTTACTCCTTTCTTCCTGCCACAAGGACCGCCAATTAGGAATGGCGCGTAGGCCTTCTTTCCCTCGAGAATTGGAGCGAGAAATCGTCCAAATCACTGCATTGACGGATGCAAGCACCATTCCTCCCCTGCTCCGCGTCTGTCATCGAGTACATATCTGGCAAGTCAAACTTTTTCGCGGAACGGAAAACTCTGCGTGGACTTATTCTTTTCAATAGGGTCGAACCGTTCCTCTATCGGGTCATTCTGATGAACTCAGAGCATACCATAGCTGGCATCGCGGCAGCGTTGGACTCCAAGCCCTCGAGCTTCTTCGAAAAAAATCGTGCACCATCTCTGGCTCGTGAACTTCTCGCCCCAGGCGCGCGACACCAGCCTTGCGTTGATCCAGATCCTTCCCCGGATCGAGAATATGGTCCTCATGGACCCGCTCTACTCCTTCTTGGACCCCGGATTCCTCAGCAGTCTCGGCGAAAAGTGCGCGAGGCTGGGGCTCGTAGCGCACTGCACCGATTACTATGCGAGGCCTCTCGAAAACCCCATATGCGCGTTCGTCACCCATCTCATCATTCACGACCACAGAAAGCGGGGATGGTACCAATGGAGGCTCCTCGTGGACCTCCCTGCTCTCACGCACCTCTGTCTCGCGCAAGAATTCTCACCCGAAATCCTCCCAAGAGTGTTGACCCAGTGCCCCAGGCTCCACGTTGTCGTCAGTTTGTGGTTCCGCAGACAGGCAGCGGAGGAGTTTGCGAAAAAGAGTCTCTCTGTCCCATCTCCCGAGCCAATTGACTGGTTCAATTTGCCGCCGGCCGTCGCCCTCACGGATTCGCGGCTGGTCATAATGTCGCTGGCGACGAACTACAAGGTTGACTGGGAGGCGGGTGTACGGGGCGGGGATGATTTCTGGGCCCGCGCGGAGGGGTTCATTGAGCGCAAGATGCGGGGCGAGGTCGAAAGTATGGATCTTTCGTGCTTGACAAAACACAGATGCTCATCAATGATTTTCAGGGTCCTGTTATTTGCTCGCAGATGAATGAAAACCAGGCTCGCGTGGCATATTATTGCTCAGCGGTGATATACTTCGTGCAGTTGTTTATCTGCTGGTGAATTCGATTAGATAATATTTTGTTCTCCTCTTCTTGCTCCAGCGCGGAAAATTCTCTTATCTCTTTTATCATGCAACCTTGAACTCGCCTCACGACGTTACCAGAATCTCCGCCCATCTCGACCTGCCTGCGATTTTAACTCATTCACACCAAGAAGCCCGAATTTGTCGCTCAAAAAGCATGTGCCCTTTTTGAAATGAGTGCTCGCCCCATGAAGCTGGGGAACCTATTCCAGTCGTCATCGCGTCTCTCTCGTTTAACAGACATGCCAGTCATCTGGAATGTGCAGCTGCGCGGGCTCGAGCCCTCTGAGACATAGGAATCCGAAGGGATCGAGCCATGAATATTATTCATCCCTAAGAGCGTCATCTAACTTCGGGTGTCCGACAAGCTTTTCATTTAATCCCAGTGAAACACAGCTTACTCACGTTCCACGCAGCCAGACTTTGAAATCGTCGAGTCCCTACTTACGTCGTTCGAGTAGCGTGAATTGAGTTTGACAAGTCTCCGCGACGAGTACTCAGATGACCCCGTCCAGCCGTTAAACTGGGTCGAGGGCCGATTCATGGAATTCAGAAAGAGATCTGGGTCACTTTGACTCGCCTTGCTCTACACTACAGCTCCCAGGTTCAAAATATGATTCAAATTCTGCAGACGTTGTCCGAATTGGAGAATTTGACCCTGCGATGGACGCAGGAGCGCACACCACCTCCCGGGAGTATTTCGGACTTGGCCCGCCATCTGTCATCCGTGGTGTCTCTTCCAAATCTGCGGGAGATAGAAATCGATGCGACGGAGGAAATCCTGCGGATGCTCCAGTCCCGCATCTGATCAGGCAACGCTGGAAATCTATTGGCTAGACCTCAGCTGAGACAGATCACTTTTTGTGTTCAGGATTCTGAGGACGAACAAGAATCAGTTCGCCGCGCACATTGCAGCGTTGAGGGCCATGGGAGTCGATGTTTTGGAGAAAAACATGGACTTTTTCGGACCGAGCGAATGGGAAGCTGGATCCGAATTTGATCCTGAACATGGATCTGAATCCGACATCGATGAATGGGTGGGAGGGACGAGCAGGGGTACAACGAAGAGTGGGACAGAAGGGACGCGAAGTGCGGGTGGAACGTAATTGTGATCTTGGGGGCTTGAGGCTGTGTCGATGTTGTTGGCTACATTTGTGGTACCTTGATTTGAACATACAATTTGAGTCATTTTACGGACCGAGAGAAGACGGGGCCGACCTACGGCAATACAAACGCGTGCGCCCTGCAATTTCATCATGCGTTGGCCTGCATCGTGCATGTCAGCAATTGACTTCGGAAGCGCGAACTGACGTGTAAGTTGCCATCCACATAGCTTAACATCGTGTCGGCCTTAAATTTTGGAAGACTTCAGCATGCTTAAGCGAGCGCCTCCGTACCGTCCCAGTGTTAATAGACTTGACATCGATGTTGGAGTTTAACCTCACCACTTAAGTCGCTGTTTTCCAGCGCGAGTTCCCACAAAGAGAATGGCGGAGACGACGTGAGGACTTTACCAGGATAATACTGGAGTGGGATGTCACATTAATATTGCAGGATTTTAAAGATATACAAGGGCGCACACTTCGATACTGAAGGCTGCCGCGATCGTACACATCGCTGACGCGCAGCCTAGGGTACGTGCTAGGGTAATCCCGAGTTGTGCCACAGAACGCGGAGCGCAGCAGCACACGTGCCCTTGGCATCAACATCGTACGCCCACGGCTCTGGTGCGCGATTATAGCTAGACACAACGAATAGCTCGCCTTCCTCGGGTTTGAGCACCCGCCCTGTGTAATTCTCCATGGTGCATTCAACCGGCTGCGTGATTTTCACGATGCGTAGGTGGACGACGCGTCGGCCAGTATGTTCCGGTCGCGTCGAAGCCTCGAAACGGGCGAGGGCAGATCCTAGGCCATGTATTCAGCATCTGGGCCCTTGGGGATACCGGGGGAGGACATACCGGTCCAGGGAGTGTGTCTCTTGCAGCTCCGATATGTGAATGGCTCCAGTTTCAGCGGGTGTAGCGAGTCGCCAACAACCATGAGCGTTAAGTTGCTGGCGAAATTGACCGCAAAAATTGAATCGAGGCGGAATAGCGTGTAACGGTGGTACGGGAGGTGGTTGCGGAAGACTTCGCGACACTGCGATAGCTGTTCCTCTGTCGCCAGATTCTCGTGGAGTATTTGTTGCAGAATCTTGGGATATCCTGCATGGTGCCCAATCTGTGGCAGTGTGATTTGCCACGGTAACCCCCACGGAGCGAGTAAATCTTGCCCGCGAGAGAACGATGACGGGGTGTTATCGGGGGTGACCCGGAAACGGACACTGGCCTGCAGCGGCGAAGGGGACTCGGAATGGTAATATAGAAATCCGCGGGAACGGGGTGGAAATGGAAGTAAGCCGCCATTTGTCCAGAGATACGACAGCTTCGTGCCGCTCGTCGAAGCCGGAAAACAGATAGTGATGCACTTCTGGCTCGATATATCCAGGACATCTCCGGATTCAAGGAGCATCGGATTCAACGTTGATATTATTATGCGAGGCTTAAAGCGCCCGCTGCGATCATCTCTCACACTGTAAAGTATGGATGAGCCCGTGTTCTCACAGTGGGGTCAGACGCACCGTACGCGAGTTTCATAACGTCTAATGAAAGCCCGAAAACAGGTATTGGGCAGGCGGCGGATCGGCGAGCCCACTAGGACGAAAGCGCCCATGGCGGTTTGGGACAGAGTTGACACATCACCATCACGGGAGTCCTAACAGAGACAAACAGCACGTCAGCATCGCGTCAAGGGCCCACCTTTTCTGGCATGGCCTGGCGTACCGAATAGCTTGTTACGAGCTCGGATATCCAGAACGCATGCTCCAAGATTCAGTTATGGACTCTAGGTTCTATAAGTAATCGAAGAAAAAAATCCGCGGAAGTGCCAAGAGTCAAGACCTGCCATCCTGCGTACTTCTCTCTCTCATCTCATCTCGTTCTCGACTACTTATGTTCCGGTGTTGATGAAAAGTTTTCTCGGGGGATGATCGGCAATTCATTTTGGTAGGAGGTATCAGGTGTCGAGGTTGATTGTATCCGTAGCATACACCTGACACTGTTTCTTCATGGGCCCCGGCTGTTTCTTAACGGGCCCCGTCGGAATATACCCCACCTACTATGGACGGAGGAATTTTCGCGCTGCCAATGCAGAAGGAGGTCGATGATACTCCGACGATCTGTTTTTGTTTTTGGTCACTCGACCGCATAGTAGAGCCATATAAACCGGGTTGGCCGCGCTTCCTGTTTCCAATTTTCACCGCGCGGCCTCTTCCTTTCCACCAGACCACGATGAGACTTTCCAACACAGACGTTATTGCGCTGTTCGCGTCGGCGGGGGCTGTCGCGGCGCAGTCATGCTCTCTCCCGTCGACGTACAAATGGACATCGTCGGGCGCGCTGGCGACGCCGAAGTCGGGGTGGGTCTCGCTCAAGGACTTCACGCACGTACCCTACAACGGGCAGCACCTCGTGTACGGCACGACGCACGACACGGGGTCGACATGGGGCTCGATGAACTTCGGCACCTTTTCGGACTGGTCGAGCATGGCGTCGGCAAGCCAGAACGGTATGAGCACGGCCGCCGTCGCGCCCACCCTCTTCTACTTCAGTCCGAAGAGCACATGGGTGCTCACCCACCAGTGGTGCCAGGTTGCCTTCTGCTACCGGACGTCGAGCGACCCCACCAACGCGAACGGGTGGTCCGCGCCACAGCCGCTATACTCGGGGACTGTATCGGGCTCCACCGGCCCCATCGACCAGACCGTTATCGGCGACAACACGAACATGTATCTCTTCTTCGCCGGTGATAACGGCTCCATCTACCGCGCCAGCATGCCCATCGGCAACTTCCCGGGCAGCTTTGGCTCGTCGGCAGCCGTCGTCATGAGCGACTCGACCAACAACTTGTTCGAGGCCGTGCAGGTGTACACGGTGCAGGGCCAGAGCAAGTACCTCATGATCGTCGAGGCGATCGGGGCGAACGGGCGCTACTTCCGCTCCTTCACAGCCACGAGCCTGGGCGGCGCGTGGACGGCGCAGGCCACCTCCGAGAGTAACCCCTTCGCCGGCAAGGCCAACAGCGGCGCCACTTGGACCAACGATATCAGCCACGGCGACATCATACGCAGCAACCCCGACCAGACCATGACGATCGACCCGTGCAACCTGCAGCTCCTGTACCAGGGACGCGCCACGAGCTCCGGCGGCGACTACGGCCTCCTGCCATACCGTCCCGGCGTGCTGACGCTGCAGGGCGCGTCGGGCGGCAGCACGTCCAGCTCAACGGGCACCAAGACCTCTACGACTGTTATTTCGACACCGACCGGTGGCACCGCGGCGCAGTGGGGTCAATGCGGGGGCATTGGTAAGTGGCCCCTACGATTATTTTGCTTGAACTGACAATGCCGTCGACTAGGTTGGACCGGAGGTAATTCTTAAAATTATTTTGGCTCTCTGTCTTTTGTTTTAAAACTTGCTCAGCTACGGTCTGCGCTGCACCTTTCACCTGCCAAACGGTGAATGCATACGTGAGTATCTTTGGCGTGATTGCGACGGGATACTGACCCTATTAATCGTTCAGTACTTCCAGTGTCAGTGAAATCGGTTGTCCCCGGGTGTGGATTCAAGGAGCGAATGGAGATTGTAGTTTTTGATTCGATGTCGTTAGTCCCACTGCGGTCGTTTATAAAATGACCTTTGCTCAAAATCCTCACCCCGGCTCTTTCCACAATAAAACCGTGTTAGAGTTCATTTATATTCCTTCAATTCCCTTTCGCGAATCTGGAATGTATATTTCTCCCTCCCTTTCAATGGTTGTAACCGGAGATCTAGTATGGATTTCTATTTGCGTCAAGCGAAGTGGATGGAAGTTTGAGAGACCCAGAAAGCTCGAGTCGCATTGAAATCAGAAGTGAAAGGCTGTCTGGAAGCATAAGTTACTAGGGCTTGAGGGCCATTGCTGGCGCATGGCAAAACTCGTCCTGCTTTTAAATATATATATACCTTTCGTTTCTAATTTTGGATCTAAACTGCAGCACTGACCTTAGAATGGTACCTCGTTATGGACCTTTGTCAGAGTGGGATATGTGCGTCGACCAGCTCCCACCATGATGATCTTGTCCTCGAGGAAGTACTCTAGGCCGAGGGAATGGCCAGTGACGAGTTCGAGGGTATGCAAAGTCGTCGTATCCAACATCGAGAGGCACGAGCGACGCGATTCCTCGTCATTACTCCGCGGCTGGGGTACGAAAATATCGGTATACGCGAAGTGCGGGATTTTGAGTTGGAAGGATGTCTGTGAAGCGGGGCGCGACAGTGAGCCGCCGTGAATCTGGAGTTTCCGCAGGTGTGCAAGGTTCTCTGCGCGGAGTGCGGGCAGTTCTACTTCTCCCCGACCACCCGATATGTTGCAGGAAAGGACCCTAAGATACGTGAATCGCGAAACCGCCTCGAAGAACGCATTCACGAGTGGTAGCCGCGATTGGACGACGACATCCCTCCTGTGGAACGAGAGATGGCATCTGCGAACGTGCGGAGCAACTCTGTCCGAGGACCAGAATGCCAACTGATCCAGCGCGCGCGTGAGGACTGTACCGCCGGTGCTTTCCTGCAGATATAGGGCCGGGCGGAAGTTGAGTTCCTCGTAGAGCAACGCAACAGAGAGGCTGTGGAACGAAGACTCGCAAACAATACAGACATTGAAGAGGGTCCATTGAGGCAGATGCTCGAAGACTGTCAGCCAAAGCTCTAGTGGGAGCTCGGAAGACATGTCCGTGTGCCAGCGAGATCCACGGTGTATAAATGAGTAACCAGCGCAGTAAGCGCCCAGCGCCTCCTATCACCGAAATACCAGTATTAGCAATTAAATAGTATCGGTTTCCGCATAGCATAGCATAGCCCCACGCGGCGCACCCACCTATCCATGTCGGATAAAGCCTGTCCGTCCACGGTGATCGGTCCCCGCTCCGGCGGTTGATTGTCATTCGACAATTTCAGCCGAACGATAACTTCAACGATGCCTCTCAGGTGCATTCTTTGCTTGTGGAGGCCTTGTATATAGTCGTGAGGAGAGATTTCCATTATGCCAATAGAATTTCCTTTTATTTACAATCTGATTCAGTGGAATCGCCTCGGACGTCGAGCTAGTGCAAGAACTGAAATTACCTCACCAAAATTATGCTACAAAAACGCCTATTTTATATCGAGAACCGCTAATTCATCCATCAAAGGGTCGGAATCCAACTGCTATGGCGTTTCCCATGGTACTGGTTCAAAGTCACCGGGGACGGGCAGCACTGACATTGAATGACACAATAAGACACAGGTTGGAAAGAAAATGATTTACACACCGTTCCCCATTTCCCGGTGCAAGTAATCCAATCCATCGAGTATGGAATCCACACGCTCACCCAGAGCGGCGGAATCGGTACCTGACAACGCCCTCGAATATCTCGCCAGACAATGCTTCACAATATCGCGGGAATCAGCATCGTCCAGCCACGGCTGACTCTGGAGCCATCCGCCTATAGCGCGCGACTTCTCCGTCTCGGCGCTCGAAGCGTAAACATCGAATGCAGCTATGTTTATCACTGCCTTCAAGAGCGCCGGACGCCGACGCGAGAGGTTTTTCAAACTTGTGGCCAGGCGAATCTGATGACTGGCATGGACCTGTGCGGCCGGAGCGAAAGAACCGAGGACCGATAGCGTTTTGACGGGGTCGTATGGGAAGACGGTATCGGCGCAGTTTTCGAGGAACTGAGCGAGAAGCTGAACCCTCCCTTCTGTAATCCGATCGCTGAGGACCGAATATAGGGGATCGAGCTGCGCGTCGATTGCCTCGTCCTCGAGAGTTTCAATGTCGAGGTCGGGTGGAATATCGACAGCAGTCTCGCTGGGAAAAGCGTGATGCCGCAGTTGTAGGGCGAGATCGGATTTAGGGGTGCGCGCGGTGTGATGATTGAAGCGCAAGGCGTCGAAGATCTTCACTTTGATGAGAGGAATAAGAGACGAGGAAACCTGCGAGTGTCCGGCATTCACGACCGCTGCGAGTGCGGCGTCGCAAACAGACAGTTGTATCACCACCTGCCGTGGCAATACACACAGCCGCCACAATGCGGCCGACAGATCATCCAGCGCAATTCCCTCCGACACCGCCGAAGGATTCAGGTAGCGTCGCTTCGCAAGACCTTCAGTGATGGACGACCACAGGAATGTAGTACCACCTTTCCATGACACTTGTTCCACGGCAGCGTCAGAGGTTCGACGATTCAAGTATTTGATCATGCCCCGGGGGATTGTCGTACAGTGGCGGCAAAAAATAATGAGTTTTGGTTTTTTTCAATAGTTCGACACAATGGAGAGGTCAAACCTCCAAACTCCAAGTGTAAAAGTTGTAGCCTAGTATGTCTAGAGTACGCCCAAAAAAGTCTGGGTCGATCGGCACAGTCACAGCCGAGCTATGATATCATTACATCAAATTACGCGATCACGAGCTCCACACTTGACCAGAAACCACGACACAACACACTCTCCTGCAACTTCTACTGCTTCTAATCACCTGAAACTGCATATACCCCCTCGCCTACATCCCCTATGACTGTCTGCACACCCACAAAGCGAGCCCGCATCCTCCGCATGAAGGAGAAGGAGAACTTGCTATTTAAAGATATTGGCGTAGAATTGGGGGTTTCAACGGAAACGGCGCGCCGCAACTACCACCAGGTAGTCAAAGCGGGGGACCCGTACCACTACAAGGGTAAAAGCGGCCGCCCACGTCGGTTTTCCACGCGCGATATGCGTCATGCGGCCAGACTTGTTGACACCGGTGTTGCCCGCGATGGTTCCGACGTAAAGCACATGCTTTTCCAGGACGCCCCCGACCGGACCGTGCGCAAGGCACTTCAGGACATCGGCCTCAATGGTCGTGTTCGACGTGCCAAGCCGCAGCTCAGCCGTACCCACATCAGGAAGCGATTTGAGTGGGCGGCTGATATGCTGGAATTGACCGCGGATGATTGGCGCGATGTGGTGTACTCGGACGAGTCCAAATTCAATCTCTTTGGGTCGGATGGGAAGCAGTATTGTCGGAGGAGACCCCACGAAGAGTTGGAACCACGAAATGTGAAGAAGACGGTGAAGCACGGAGGGGGGAGTGTGATGGTGTGGGGCTGTTTGACCGAACATGGCCCCGGACGGCTTCACCGCGTCGATGGAATTATGAATGCTGAGCAGTATTGCCGTATTCTCGAAGAATCATATCTGGGCACCCTCTCCGACTACTCTCTTCGACCCTCCGATGTTGTTTTCCAGCAGGACGGCGACCCTAAGCACACATCTGCGCACGCAAACCGGTGGTTTAATGACCACGACATCAAAGTTCTTCACTGGGTGCCCTCCTCACCAGACATGAGCATCATAGAACATGCCTGGGAGGAGTTGGATCGTCGCATACGCCGCCGCACTGTGTTACCGCAGAATTGTGACCAGTTATGGGCGGCGCTGCAGGAGGAATGGGCAAATTTGGGTATGGACTATATTAATAAGTTGTATGACTCGATACCGCGTCGTGTACAGGCGCTGTATGACGCCAAGGGGCACTACACCAAGTACTAGGATCAACTTTTGTATTTAGTAGTCTTTTGAGACCAAATTTCTATTGTTTTGTTTTTGTTTGGTGTCGGCATCTGGGCCCATCTGATCTGTTTGTTGCATAGCTCGGCCGCGACTGTGCCGATTGACCCAGATTTTTTTATGCGTACTCTAGACATACTAAGCTACAACTTTTACACTTGGAGTTTGGAGGTTTGACCTCTCCATTGTGTCGAACGATTGAAAAAAACCAAAACTCATTATTTTTTGCCGCCACTGTATCCCCAGGGGGGTGTTTGCGACAGAAGGACATGAGCATGCCGAGGATGTGATCGATGCGATGAAATTCCGTGCTGGAATTCAAAGTGTTGAGACGAGCGTCTACGGTATCGGTGAAAATTGTGTGGAGGTAGGAGAGTGTCGTCCGAGACAGAGATTCATGTGGGAGCTGGATGGCCAAAATGGTGTGGTCGAATTGGTATGGGACGGAATCCAGCGTCGCGCAGCGATTCAGATAGTCGAAAAGGATGAGGTGCGGAATTTCAGTGCGGAACGCGTGGAGCTTCTGAAGGATGCTCTGGATTGCGGACAAGGCGATTGGGGAAGTGTCGCTGGAGATTTTGCGGATATGAATAACCCATTTGGCACGAATTCGTGCTGGAATGAAGGCGAAAACTGCATGATGCTCTGTGTCCTTGAGGAATAATGAGACGGCGTCGAAGTTCAATTCCCCTCCGTGGGTGGGATCGAACTGCTCGAGCACGTCCAGGACCTGGCTCTTGAATGTACAGAACGCTGTCCACGCTGCAAGCGCGCGGGCAGATATGAGATGCTGCGCAACATAGACCTCGACGTCACGATCGAACAGAATCGCCTCCATTCCAGTATTCGTTGAACATTTTCCGGACGTCGAGAGACTCGCAAGGGCCCAGAAGGCCTTATAGCACGTGATCTGGCGCCGCGTTTCTGCGTCGGGAGATAGAAGACCTGTGTCACAGCTAAGGAGTAGGGCGCGCATGCGCCACCACAACTGACCACCGGCATGATCCATCAGGCCGTGAATTTGGTCATCGTGGATGCGGCGCCGGCCCTGTGGACCCCACAGAACGTCTGGGATGGTTTCAAGAAATAGCTCCAGTTCGTAGTCGTTGTTCAAAGAGCTCAGTGTCCAAGCAAGAGCGCGACGGTCTCGCTCTGCTCTTTCCGGAGAAGGCGCTTTAGCGTGCGAGGTGATAGCTGCGATCATACTCTTCGATGGAGGATTGGTGTCGGAAGTAGGGTATCGACGGTAGTTCAAGATTGAAAAGTCTTTGAATATTCGCCAGGCTGCACCAGATAATGGCGTGCGATATGGGGAGTCGAGGTGGATGATCGGGAGGATGGTGAGATATAGGTATGTTGCCGTCACAAGGCAGAGCAGAAAAGCCGCTAAACCCGTCAAGGGTACATTGACGGGGAGCAAAAAGGGGACAAGGCCTGTGAGGAAGAAGAAGAGAGACCAATGCAGCAGGAGAGGAATGATCTCCACCACTGCGTGCATATTGAATCGTTTCAGGCCGTAGAAAAGATACGAGAAGAGCCGTGCGCGGGTCACCGGGTCGGAGTTCATGTTCGCCCTGTGAAGGAAATCGCGCGCCCATTGCTCGACAAGAGTAGCCATGAGGGCACAGGAAAGACTGAGGCCGAGACTGAGAAACCAGAATGTGTTGCAAATTAGTGACGTCGCAGGTGGCGTGAAAACAGACGTCGATTGCACGCGAATGGTGGTCCCATTAGCGGTTGCGGCAAGTTGGTCTAGAATTTGCCGTAAAAGAAAGACTGTGTCGTCGCCTGAGTCTGGTTCAAGCGTTTTATAGCTCTCTATGAGGAATGCCGTCAAACTCGCAGAGAAGAGCCCGGCCTGCGTTTCAGGATCATGTCAGTTGTGTTAGCATGGACAGTGTTAGAACGCACAAATATCAGCATTCCCTCCATATCACCTCGCCAACCTTCGACGAGTGCCTTGTCGTATCTGTCTGCCTCTGACACATACACGCCCCATAGCTTTGAAGTTGCGGCTTCATCTGTAGCCTGGTGGGCTGTGAACCCGCATCCTGTTCAGCCTCTTCATCCTCAGAGGTTGCCACAAGAGGCCTGACACACCATTTCCTGCCATTTGCTTCTCATCGCCCATGGCTTTGGCGCGAGCAAACGCGCTGAGGGTATGTAGTGAAGAAGAAGCGCTGCACCGCCATTCATCATTGATGCATCATGTAATGATGTTTCTCGGCTGGTGCCGTGGAGGCTTTCTTCTTTTGTCAGCGGTCAATACTCATCAAGTTCAACTTTCGTTCCGAGCCAAAAAAACATATTGTGCATTCCAAAAGAACTACAGACTTAAGGTGGTAAACACATCTACCTTGCGTATCATCATTCAAGGGCAGTAACTGTGATCGTCAGTCAATAACGATAATCCACACGGGAGAATGTCTGGAACGTTCAACGTATACAACTGTATACCCCGAGACTCCGCACGCGCGCGCGGCCTGATTTTTTCGGCCAGTTCCGCCGCAAGTGCCTGTGGTGTCCCCGGGACGGTAGGCCTGGTCGAAAGGGCACATCTCGCTCGTACATGTCACAACAGAACAACCGCTGTCAGGGATAATTTGTTGGGGCTGAATAGCGGGGTTCAGCATGGGATCGGCGCAGACGGGATCATGGCTGTGCGTACAGCGGAGTATCTCTTAATGTTGCTGATAATGACGAACGTGAGCAATCCAGATTTCTGTAGTGAAATAACGAGCTGCTACTGACTTTTGACCGCCAAGATTTGCAGAGTCGAAAGTCCACTCCGTCACCTCATCAGCAACTTTGCGGATACCGGCGAACAACATACCGGTCCAGGGAGTGTGTCCTTGGCACTCCGACATGTGTATGGCTCAAGGACCAAGGGATCCAGCGAGCCGCCAATAATCGTGAGCGCTAAGTGACTGGCGAAATTGACCGCGAAGGCCGAGTCGAGGCTGAATAATGTATAGTCGGGGCGAGTGCACTGCCCGCGAAAGACATTGCGGCAACGCGATAAATGTATCCTCTGTAGTGAGATTCTCGTGGAGGAGTTGGCGCTGAAGCATGAGATATCCCGCGCGAAACGCAATACGCAGGAGTGTGATTAGCCACGACACACCGTCCGGAAAAGAGTAAACCCTGGTCGCGTGCGAACGACGATGGGGTGTTATCCAGCGAGATCTGGAAGCGGACACTAGCCTGTAGCGGTGATGTATCCGCCTCAGAATGGTAATATAGAAATCCGCGAGAATGGGGTGGAAATGGAACGAAGCCGCCCGTAGGCTGGTAATACACCACCTTCGGGCCCGCGCCAGTCGCGATCGGATAACCAGAACCTCGAAAGTGGTCTGAAACCCGTCTTGTGCGATATATCCAGGGTGTCTCCGGATTCGCGGAGCATCGGATTCAATCTTGATATTATGCGCTTATTGGTCTCACGACTGGCACTGTAAAAGTAAGTATGAGTCCATGTTCTCGCAGTGCACCAGATGCACAGCACCTTGAAGATCAACGGGCCTTGTGCCACACGAGGCACACGAGCTTTTGTCCCGAGCGTGAGGTGCGAAATTAGAACAGGCCGTTGACCCGTGTCGGTAAATTCATAACCGGGCATGCACGAAGACTGGAGGTGCAAGAACATACGAAAAACACTGGGAATCGGGAAGGCCTCCGCAGAGCAACGTGGAAGAACTGCTGCGGCCGCCAATTGCCAGCTCGGAAAACAGCCCAAGCTCAATCCTTCTGGGAGATTTTGCTAGAGCTCGCGCCTCGCTCACACAGAGATGTGTACAGTGGCGGCAAAAAATAATGAGTTTTGGTTTTTTTCAATCGTTCGACACAATGGAGAGGTCAAACCTCCAAACTCCAAGTGTAAAAGTTGTAGCTTAGTATGTCTAGAGTACGCATAAAAAAATCTGGGTCAATCGGCACAGTCGCGGCCGAGCTATGCAACAAACAGATCAGATGGGCCCAGATGCCGACACCAAACAAAAACAAAACAATAGAAATTTGGTCTCAAAAGACTACTAAATACAAAAGTTGATCCTAGTACTTGGTGTAGTGCCCCTTGGCGTCATACAGCGCCTGTACACGACGCGGTATCGAGTCATACAACTTATTAATATAGTCCATACCCAAATTTGCCCATTCCTCCTGCAGCGCCGCCCATAACTGGTCACAATTCTGCGGTAACACAGTGCGGCGGCGTATGCGACGATCCAACTCCTCCCAGGCATGTTCTATGATGCTCATGTCTGGTGAGGAGGGCACCCAGTGAAGAACTTTGATGTCGTGGTCATTAAACCACCGGTTTGCGTGCGCAGATGTGTGCTTAGGGTCGCCGTCCTGCTGGAAAACAACATCGGAGGGTCGAAGAGAGTAGTCGGAGAGGGTGCCCAGATATGATTCTTCGAGAATACGGCAATACTGCTCAGCATTCATAATTCCATCGACGCGGTGAAGCCGTCCGGGGCCATGTTCGGTCAAACAGCCCCACACCATCACACTCCCCCCTCCGTGCTTCACCGTCTTCTTCACATTTCGTGGTTCCAACTCTTCGTGGGGTCTCCTCCGACAATACTGCTTCCCATCCGACCCAAAGAGATTGAATTTGGACTCGTCCGAGTACACCACATCGCGCCAATCATCCGCGGTCAATTCCAGCATATCAGCCGCCCACTCAAATCGCTTCCTGATGTGGGTACGGCTGAGCTGCGGCTTGGCACGTCGAACACGACCATTGAGGCCGATGTCCTGAAGTGCCTTGCGCACGGTCCGGTCGGGGGCGTCCTGGAAAAGCATGTGCTTTACGTCGGAACCATCGCGGGCAACACCGGTGTCAACAAGTCTGGCCGCATGACGCATATCGCGCGTGGAAAACCGACGTGGGCGGCCGCTTTTACCCTTGTAGTGGTACGGGTCCCCCGCTTTGACTACCTGGTGGTAGTTGCGGCGCGCCGTTTCCGTTGAAACCCCCAATTCTACGCCAATATCTTTAAATAGCAAGTTCTCCTTCTCCTTCATGCGGAGGATGCGGGCTCGCTTTGTGGGTGTGCAGACAGTCATAGGGGATGTAGGCGAGGGGGTATATGCAGTTTCAGGTGATTAGAAGCAGTAGAAGTTGCAGGAGAGTGTGTTGTGTCGTGGTTTCTGGTCAAGTGTGGAGCTCGTGATCGCGTAATTTGATGTAATGATATCATAGCTCGGCTGTGACTGTGCCGATCGACCCAGACTTTTTTGGGCGTACTCTAGACATACTAGGCTACAACTTTTACACTTGGAGTTTGGAGGTTTGACCTCTCCATTGTGTCGAACTATTGAAAAAAACCAAAACTCATTATTTTTTGCCGCCACTGTATGTATGCCCCCGTTAGAGCGCCGTCTGAGATTCGTAGCCGACTCACAGCGGTAACAAATAGCAACCAGCTTTTGTCCCAGCCGCATTTTAGAAACTCGAAAACCGCGTCGGTAAAATTGAAGAATTTTGAACTAGCGAATCCGATGAGCCGAGAGTGGATGCGCTGCTCCCAAGTTCATCCGAGAGCCCGAGATTAATCCCCACCAAGATAAACATTTACTGAATTCGGTGCATATCACCATGCAGAGAAACTAGAAGCAAACGAAACTTTAAGAAAAGACGCATGTACGAGATATCCAGGACCGGACCCTCGGTATGTATGTACATCGGCTGGGTATGATGCTGAGAGCTAGAGATAGCCAGTGTAATGGGCCGAAGACTGAGTGGGCCATGTTTGAAGAGATCTGGACCGCAGAAAAAGGCCCGAAGTCGGTGTTTGAGACGTCGCGGTTGCGCCTGCGAGGAAATGTATCTTAGAATCAAAGAGATGGTTAGCGTTTCTCCGAGTGGGTGAACATCGTGTCGGCATTGATAAAGTTGACGATTAACCTGACCGGCACCTTCTCATCGCCCATAGCTTTGGCGCGAGCAAGCGCGCTGAGGGTATGTAGTGAAGAAGACAAGAAGAAGCGCTGCCCCGCCATTCATCATTGATGCATCATGTAATGATGTTTCTCGGCTGGTGCCGTGAGCTTCTTTTGTCGGCGGTCAATACTGATCAAGTTCAACTTTCGTTCCGAGCCAAAAAACATATTATGCATTCCAAAAGAGCTACAGATTTAAGGTGGTAAATCATTCTACCTTGCGTATCATTCAAGGGCAGTAACTGTGATCGTCAGTCAACAACGATAATCCACGCGGGAGAATGTCTGGAACGTTCAACGTACACAACTGTATATCCCGAGACTCCGCAAGCGCGCGCGGCCTGATTTTTTGGGCCAGTTCCGCTGCAAGTGCCTGTGGTGTCCCCGGGACGGTAGGCTTGGTCAAAAGGGCACGTCTCACTCGTACATGTTACAATAGAAGAACCGCTGTCAGGGATAATTTGTTGGGGCTGAATAGCGGGGTTCAGCATGGGATCGGCGCAGACGGGATCACAGCTGTGCGTACAGCGGAGTCTCTTTGAATGTTGCTGATATCGTAGTCGCTATAAATGACGAACGTGAGCAATCCAGATTTCTGTGGTGAAATAACGAGCAGCCACTGACTTTTGACCGCCAAGGTTTGCAGAGGCGAAAGTCCACTCGGTCATATCATCAGCAACTTTGCGGATACCGACGGACAACATACCGGTCCAGGGAGTGTGTCTAGATCTCTTGGCGCTCCGATATGTGAATGACTCAACGACCATGGGATACAGCGAGTCGCCAATCACCGTGAGTGCTAAGTGACTAGTGAAATTGACCGCGAAGGCCGAGTCGAGGCGGAATAATGTATAGTCGGGGTGAGTGCACTGCCCGCGAAAGACGTTGCGGCAGTGCGATAAATGTATCCTCTGTCGCGAGATTCTCGTGGAGGAGTTGGCGCTGAAGCCTGAGATATCCCGCGCGAAACGCAATACGCAGGAGTGTGATTAGCCACGACACACCGTCCGGAAAAGAGTAAATCCTGGCCGCGTGTACGGAGAGATCTGGAAGCGGATGTAGCGGCGATGTATCTGCCTCAGAATGGTAATATAGAAATCCGCGAGAATGAGGTGAAAATGAACGAAGCCGCCCGTACCCTGGTAATACACCAGCTTCGTGCCTACGCCCTTCGCAATCGGATAGCCAACCTCGAAAGTGGTCTGAAACCCGTCTTGTGCGATATATCCAGAATGTCTCCGGATTCGAGGAGCATCGGATTCAATGTTGAGATTATGCGCTTATTGGTCCCACGATTGGCACTGTAAAAGTAAGTACGAGTCCCATGGTCTCGCAGTGCACCAGACGCACAGCACCTTGAAGATCAACGGGCCTTGTGCCCCACGATGCACACGAGCTTTTGTCCCGAGCATGAGGTGCGAAATTAAAGCAACCGTTGAACCGTGTCGGTAAATTCATAACCGGGCATGCACGGAGACTGAAAGTGCGAGAACATGCGAAAAACACTGGGAATCTCCAATGCCTGCGCAGAGAAACGTAGAAGAACTGCTGCGGCTGCAAATTGCCAGCTCTGAAAACAGTCCAAGCTCAATCCTTGCGGGAGATTTTGCGCCTCGCTCGTACAGAGATGTGTATGTATGCCCCTGTTAGAGCGCCGTCTAAGCTTCGTAGCTGACTCACAGCGCCAACAAATAGCAACCAAAAAGCATCAGCTTTTGTCCCAGCCGCATTTTAGAAACTCGAAATCCGTGTCGGTAAAATTGAAGATTTTTGAACTAGCGAATCCGATGAGCCTCAAGTGGATGCGCTGGTCCAAGTTCGTCCGAGAGCCCGAGATTAATCTCCACCAAGACAGATATTGACTGAATTCGGTGCGTATCACCATGCAGAGAAACTAGAAGCAAACGAGACTTGAAAAGACGCATGTACGAGATATCCAGGACTGGACCCTCGGTGCGTGTGTACCTCGGCTGGGTATGATGCTGAGAGCGAGAGATAGCCAGTGGAATGGGCCGAAGACTGAGTGGGCCATGTTTGAGGAGATCCGGACCACAGAAGAAGTCGGCGTTGGAGACATCGCGGTTGCGCTTGCGAGGAAATATATCTTAGGATCAAAGAGATGGATGGCATATTCGTCCGAGCCGCGTCGAAAAAGTCGCGTCGAAAATTAGTTCGGCATTGATAACGTTGAAGATTAACCAGCCAGACCCAGGCTCAGACCGTCCGACAAAGTACGTGTAATCGGCGAAGAGCCAAAGTTGCCAGGAAGAAAGCCATGAAACGGTATACTTACAAAAACCGATTGCAGGGACAATTCGCCCGAGAACCCGAAATCATACCACCCAATGAGATATTCGCCATGCTCCTGTGTCGGATCGCTTGAACTTCCCTTCTGACCCCGCAAAGCAGCGTCGGACGCGTCGGCGAAGGACTCCCGCAGCTAGCTGGAGTCAGAGAAGAAACGAGAACCCGGCCGTGTGACTGACATTGATCGAGAGGATATTTCAGTTCACGGGCGCGACTATGTATCGCGCTGTGGTTCATCTTGTCAAGAACGACGCACAACTCGAAGAACATCGTCGTTGCAGGAGAAGAGAGGTGATGCCATCATCCCGCCTTCGTCACATCAAATCCTGCGTCCGCCCACCATCTCCCTCATCTCATCTCGTTCTCGACTACTTACTCATGTTCCCAGTCTCAGTCCCGCCTTTCCTCTACGCATTCTACGTTACAAATTTATCATCCTTAAAGCCCTTTCAGTTCAGCCCTTTTCGATTCAGTCGCGGCATCCATCATACAAACCACATTCGCGACGAACGACACATGACTCGGAGCAAGTAACCCAAGACGCTGCACGCTGGCTAGAACGATGATGTGTTGTTCGTGCTCGTGCGCCCACTGGCACCACGCCCCAGGCCGGATCCGTTCAGTGAACATAACAGAACAGAGCTTAGATGGCACGCATTTACGATCGCAGTAACAGCTTCGAGAAACCTCGTAGTCACATAGATAAATATGATAATCTACATCCATCGGGTACGATTTATAAAGTCCAGCGGAAAACGGTAGGAGGGGGTAGTGCAGTGTAGGTAAGTAGCGGTGACGCTTAGTTCGCGTTCTGCTGCGCCTCGATAGCCGCGAGCTCGAGCTGCGCGCGCGCGCTGGTGACAAGGATCGCCAGCCTCTCGCCGCCGATGACGTACACCTCCACGGCCATGACATGCAGGCCCACCACGGCGACCACGATCTGCGCAAAGACCATCTTGGCGTAGAGCTTGACGAGGCGGAGGCGCGCGGCGCGGTCGAACGAGCGCCACGCCGCGGCGAAGAGCGCGCGGGAGCCGCCGCGCGTGGTGAGGTCGATGTCGCCGACGAGCGCGGCGCGGTCGAACGGCACGATGGTCTGCATGTCCGCGGGGAGGAGCGCGGTCTCGATGCGCGTGAGGGTGGCCGACGCGGGGAGGAGGACGAGGAGGGCGAAGAGGGCTGCGGAGGCGGGGACGGCGAGGATGCGCAGGGCCATGAGGGCGAGCGTGGCGGGCTCGTCGCGCTGGGCGGCGTGCAGGGCGTGCTCGGGCATGCCCGGGAGGTCGAGGAGGACGGCCACGGCGAGCGGGAGGAGGAAAGTGGCTTGCTGGGCGGCGGCGAAGACGAGGGTGGGGAGGACGAGGGGCTTGCATTCCTTGACGGGGACCATGCGTTGGAGGAACGACTTGGTGGTCGGGTGCGCGATCATGGTGTGGGTCCAGAGCATGTGCACGCGGGCGAGGATGACGGAGGTGAAGATGGAGCCGAGCACGTTACCGAGCAGGGCGACGGGGAGGACGCGCGAGAAGATGCCGGCGACAACAGCATGCGCAAAGTGGTAAAGCAAGCTGACACCGAGGCCTCTCCAGCGGGCCCTGAAGCCGCCGACACGGCGCAACTGGCGCATGGTAGTCGACAGCTTGGCCGTGATGGGCTTGTGGTTTACGACGGTGATTTCGATGTCTGCGTCTGCGTCTACGTCGGTGGGGATGAGAGGCTCCTCGTCCGCGTACGCGGGCAACTTCGCCTCGACGATGGCAGTGGACGAGGGCGATTCGATCATGGCCAGAGAGGCCACGACATCACCGAGGGTGTAGCGGATCTAGCGTGCACGTTCAGTATGTCGTCGTACTCGGCGGGAGGAGAATGACCGAGGCAAGAATGAGCAACACGATAACACCCGTGATGAGGACAGGGAGCGTCTCTTGTGGGTTGACCTCCATGTCCCGACCGGCGTTCTCGTAGAGCTCGGCATCCTGCTGCAACTTGGCGATGTACTCCGGGCTCGCCGTCTGGAAATGCTCGATGCCACGCTTCACAATGTGGTTGAGCATGGGGGCGTGAATGATAATGTAGAATATAAAGGGAAGGATAGAAAGGGAGGGAAGGGGATCAAGGATAGGGAGGCTATTAGTATGAGCTGCGGAGTAGTCAGCCGGCGGTGGGGAGGCAGTGCAAAGATTGGCGCTGGTTCGGTGCCGGGACGGCAGCACAGCCACGTGTTGCTACGCAGCAAAGTTGGCCGAGAGTAGCCGAGAGTCAACCGAGAGACTTGGCAAAAATCGATGAGAAACAACGTGTCAAAAAAATTCTTACCAGTGAAATTGCCGCCGGAGTTCAGTGCTTGCCTTCGTATCGTCAGATGCTTGAACATCTCGTGCGAGGATATACGAATCTCACCAAAATCCCACATCGCGTTTTCCACACTTTGCTTGTTTGTGCTTGTACGTGCTTGTACGTGCATGTACAAGGTCCGAAAGCTCGCAAGCTCACAAGACAACAAGCCAGGTCCAAAATCCCACAAGACATCAAAAAAAAAAAAAATCCTAACCTATCCCATTAGATTACAGGCATCATTTCTGCAATATAATTTTTTCAAAACAAGATAAAAAGGTCGCGAGGTCACAAGTTTTTTGTGATCTTGCTGATGCAGAGAATTCGGCGGAACTCATCGCTCCAGCCAGCATGTAGAGTTGAATGACGGAGGAGGGAGTCGGGGTACGGACGGACCTGTGCTTGACTTCAACAAAATAAACTGCGAAGTTTAAAATCAAACTGAGACTCAGTGTGAGAGTCAAGGTCGGGAGCTGGATTCGAGAGACAGAGTCGATGGTGTGAACTCGGGCCTTGAGAGGGAGTGCGAAATATTTGCTTGCAATTCAGAGTTTCGGTCGATGCCTTTTCTTGTCCGATCATATTCAAGTTGCAAGTCGCTCCGCGTATCCAGATATCCAACACGACTGTGACCATGGGGATTCGGCGCTTGTTGCTCATCTGTGCGGATCCCGGTACCTATGAGATATGATTCAACTCGGCAGAATTAGAACGCACTGCATTCAGAATTCCGGGGCGTGATGCCAAGTCTTGATCTCTGGTGGGTAGAAGAGCAAGGAAGTAAGACTTGTATCCACGCGGGACTCGCAGTGTAGCAAAACGTAAAAGTCGCGAGTGATCGAGTAAAGTTGACGAAGTCCGTGGACGCGTAGCTCGAAAAATGTAATTAATTGGAAATGACGCACACGCTCTATGGGAATGCACTTGCATGAAACGCGTACCTGCACTCCCGGGCATCCGAAACTCCAACGAAAAATTCGCAGCAGCTCGCCAGAATTAAAAGAGCAGGACATCGGGTCGTTGCTAGTTGAAGATACACCCCGCGCAAAATTCGAGGGTCGAAAACAGTATCGATAAAATTCATAAGTGGGCCAGGGCAGGGAGTTAGAGATGAGGGATTCAGCGAACAAGCGCTAAGAGGAAAGCCAGAAAGAATTCAAGCTTCGAAGTATGCAGATGGAAGACCGGCAGTGCAGGAAAGTCCGAGTCCGGACAGTGGAAGTGCAATTTTAGAGTCTTGGAACGCCCATCCAGACATCGATATAAATCTTGCCTTCGCCTCCGCCTCGTCTCCGTGCTAATTCTTAATTATCGCTTCGCATCGACTCTTCCTTCATTGAAGAACGGCTATAGCACAATTCATTATATATTTGCTTGTCAGCCACTCGAACTACGGTCATCCGTCTAATTGGCATTTCGGGCTGCCCAGTGGTGGACTTCGAGACCTGCCAATGAGGTGGGCGCGCGCACGATCATCGTGTTTTATGCACGCCCTCTGCTGCGGTGTTTCCTTCTTTCCTCGGCGCGGTGCGCTCTGCGTTGCGGTGCTGCACCCTACAATTTTTCGGCAGCGGGTCAACAGCGGGTCTTTTTTTTTTGGCAGCGGACCTTTTTTGTGGCGTCGCGCGCTTTGCCAACTTTGGAGGCCGGCGTGCTGGGGCGTGGCTATCAGGAGTTGTCTTCGGCCGGCGCTTATTCCTTCTCTCCGGTGTCTTTCCTCTGCGGACTTATCTCGGGCGGCGCTGGTGTAGCGTCTTCTCGGGGGCGCTTATTTATCTCCGTTCCTCGTTCTTGCGCGCTTGCGTTGTATTTATGTGCACCATCTCGCGCTGCAATCCCTCCGCTCGTGAACTTTGTGTTAACCGATGGGATAATTTTACCTCACGAGTGCAACAGTCATGAAACTAGTCCTGTTTACATACAGTCAAGCTATCACCGTTATTTACGATTCTCTGACGAAAAAATAACCCTCACGGCAGCAAAAAGGCGCCCAAAGACTATAGGCGGAATGAACAGGTGATCACAGAACTTTCTCTTGGCCGAATCGAGGAGATAATTTTACCTCACGAGTCCAGTGTAGCTACTTGTACTGTTTGGGTGAATGTGATACTGTTCTTCTTATTATCTATCGGGGGAAAAAATCCCTCACGGCTTGCGAAAAGGCTGTCTGAGGGTGCTGGAGGCTCGACAGCAGTTGATCAGCTGTTCTGCCAACCTAAATTTACAAAGTGTCATCTTGGTGTCAACGCTGACAGCAGTTCGGTATCTAATTGGCGCTGAGGATGGTATTTAAAGCATATCCACACATTGATCTCACTTACAAATTCCTTTCCATCAAGTCGAGATGCCCGGACACACTGTGAATCTACTTATTTTCCTCTTGCTCTACACATACACTGACTACGCGGACAGGATCCCATCAACGACACTAATTATGAGTTAATATTAGGATCTGGCTCAGATTGCAAGGGAAATGACTTTGTGAGTTCTGACAAGTGGTTTCTAGAGTGGCCCACTGAAACAAAATATTATATAGAGTTCCGGTGATCAAATCCACCAGTCACATCAGCCAGGGCAGGAAATATCACCATCAGACCTCACAGAAGATCTCCTGAGTGCAGCAGACATATTTCACGGCTCTGCCCAGCGCGACCACCTTGAGCGCTCCGCTGCGTTATGGCGGGCGTGGGTTTTGTTCGTGCACATGCGCGTCTTGGGTCGTCTGCCGCGTTTCTGGCGGGTGTCTCGTTTCCTCGCAGCGTTTTGTATCCGTTGGCCAGGCTTGCGGAGCTGTGCGTGGATGTCGCGCTGCGCACGATCTAGTGCGTCATCGACAAAGAACGCGTTTGGTCTCTTTGGTGTGCTTGTATCAACCCCTCGCGTTATTGCTGCGCCTCTTCCTTCCGCGCTCCGCCGTCGAAAATGCGCGCTTCCTCGTCGCGGCTCATTCTCAGTCTGCCCGCGTCCATTTCTTTTTCTTATCATCTTCCATCCCTTTGGGCATTTATATCTTGCTGCATCACTTGCGCGCGCGCTTGCGTTTCTGTCAGGCCCACTCTGCATTTGAAGTTGGGTGTACCGTTTCACGCCAGCGCTCTTCTGCCCTGGCCTGCGGACGGGCGCCGGCCTTTTGTGTGCCACGGCTTGGGTCGCACATTTGTCAGGGAGCATGCATTTCTGATCGCGGCGTTCCCAATTCTCCCGACTAAGCCCCAAATCCGGATGGCTGTGCAATGCACGACTGATCGTTGTCGGTGTTTGGTTCTGTCCCGTGATCACCGCTTAAATGAGAGAATAAATTTAAACTGCCCACTGTCGGAGTTGAACGTTGAACTGGAGCACGCATCGTCCGAAGACCGCCAAAGAGAGAGAATGAAATAGAACTGATCATTGTGCACCAGACTCGTAGTGGTACTTCTCGTTCGATCGCATTGGGCTGAGTGCGGAGTTTGAAATTTAAGTCATTTTATTCCATCCAAGCTCAAATTTGAACAGATTTTTTTCCATGAAAGCTCCAGAATATAGTTAAAATTCAATCCTTCACTTCTCCTCAGATTGGCATCATGTTCCTTAGGACGGCCATAGATTTGAGTCGAGTTTAAATGAGAAATTGATCGCGATCACTAAGATCGATCTATCATCAGCCACGGTCAATTGCGAAAATTGTAATGATAACACGAAATGTCTGGACATCGAAAGGTACGTATGTAATCTGGGCAGTGTAGTTTTCTATATTCTCAATATTGGACATTTCAAAAAGCTTGGTTAATGGTGTTCAGGAAACCATTTAAAAAAATTGGTTCCAACCGGGCTCAGATCCGCAGATTAACCTGCCCTCAGTTGTACTTATTCGTCAAATGTGATGAAGGTGGTTTACTCAGGTATTCTTTCATTCAAATGAGTTTTTCACTCGCTGAGTTTGTTACAGACAGGCCCGCCACTTCCGGCATGAAAAGGGAGTGATCCTTCTTGGGTTCCAATTATGGCAGTCACTTCGAGATGGGACAACAAAACTATAAAGTCCTCAGCTACCTCTCACTCCTGCATGGGTGATCACTATCCACAAGAGCCAAGCACTTACTCTAAAAAAAGTGGAGATTGTGTTTCGAACTGCTTTCCCATGGAGCCGATTGAAGAGGCCGAATGTCACGGAGTCAATGAGAATGCTGGAAGAGGACTCCGTACTGTACTATTACGACCAAGTGTTCGTTAATTTCGGAAATTTCACTCTCCGAGATGGCCGATAAATTTTCTTTTGATTTATGGTGATTTTTAAAAACCTCAGAAAAATTGTCCGTCACGCATCACCTGAACACTTGGTCGTAATAGTACAGTACGTCGAGATGAGATTGGTTTTACATTATATAGGTATGGTATGGATCTTAGTTAGTATGTATTCGAAGACTAGTAGCACAAAGTGCCCAAACATCGAGACTCAGATTCGTGCAAGCTCCCCCATTCTGTAGCCGGGTCACCGGCATACAAAACATATTTATTTTTGGCGGGCGCTCATCCTGTCGTCGCGCTTATCTCCTTTTGCAGCCACCCATTCTTCCGGGCGACTCTTATATTGGAGTGCCCCGCATCGTGTGTGCCCGCGCGTGTCGTGCATGGTACTTACACTTACTTGTCTTGTGCATCGAATAATGGATAAATTCGTCGAGTCGCATTGCCTGAGCCGAACTCGTCAATCTCGATAAGAAGATTGATCTTTGTGTGCCTCCTGTGCTTCCCGAAGCGGCTCGGCTCACCAAGTAAGTAGTATTTTTTGCTGAAAGATCATCACTTAATTTTAGTGGGGACAGGGATACCCACCTGAGATCGTCAGAAATCCCCGAGCAAGACTAGCGACCAGTATGTGAACATGCGTTCCTCCTGTGTCTCTGGCCCAACCCGCTTGCCTCGCGCGCTCCCTAGAGTCTCCTGCGGCGTTTAACTTCCTAAGCGCCCGCGGGCGTACCTCGTGCTGTCACGTACAGTCAGTGATTCTCGTGCGGCTCCGACCGCCCCAGCTTGCATAGGTTTCAGCGTGTCGCGCTGCAATCCCTCTTCTCTCCCGCAGTAGTCCACGTGGCTTGGGCGCTTCGCTCTGCAGCCGGCGCTCATTCTTTGTCTCCGGCGTTTTCGTGGGTTCATCCACTCTTTTCTGGGGGTGCTTATCTATTTTGGCGGGTGCTTATCTTGGCGCTGATGCTCATTCTTTGTCTCTGGCGTCTTCGCAGATCCATCCACTCTTTTCTGGGGGCGCTTATCTATTTTGGCGGGTGCTTATCTTGGCGCTGACGCTACTTCTTTGTCTCCGGCGTCTTCGCGGGTTTATCCACTCTTTTCTGGGGCGCTTATCTATTTTAGCGGTGCTTATCTTGGCGCCTCGTTCTTGCGCGCTTGTATTGTATTTTGCACCATCTCGCACAGCCATCTCTCTGCTCGTCAACTCACTTCACTGAATTGACGGGATAATTTTACCTTACTCATAAAGTGATACCGATTACAGTGAAACTAGTATCGTTCTTTGCCATTCTCTAACGAAAGAAATAACGGCAGCGACAAGGCTCGACAGCAGTAATGATTCTAATGGACAGGTGATCACGCATATTTTCAAATTGTCAGTCGCTGACAGCAGTGCGGCGTCTAATTGGTGCCTGAGGGTATTAAAGGCTCGTCGGCGCAGTGCTCCCTCCACTTTCCTCCCATCAAGTACAGATGCCCGGACACATTGTGAATACACATATTTTCCTCTTGCTCCGCATACACTGACTTCCTGGGCAGGATCTCAACAAAGACGCTGCTGATTCTGAGCTGATTTCCATATCTGGCTCAGATAGCGGGGCCCATGAATTTGTGAGTTGCAACAAACATATAGTTCATAGTCCATGGAGTGGGACAACTAAAAATATTGTAGAGCTCTAGGGATCCGCAACGGCCACAACAGAAGATATCACCACCAGATCTTGCAGCAGATTTCTTGAATGTGGCAGACATAGTTCTAAAGCAGTATGAGGACTCACAGGACCTAAAAGACCTCGAGACTGCATTGCAAAAATATGAAGCTGCCAGCGAACGAATCCCAGAAAACCAAGCCAACGAAGCAAGGTGTTTGCAGGGCCTGGCCAAATGTTTTGCATACCAATATCTAGTATCGGGAGACACAGCAGACATCGAAATAGCTTTCCAGAAGGTGCAGGAAGCCGTGGACCTCATACAAGAGGGAGACCCAGCTAGAGCAGGAGTGCTGCGAACACTGGGTGTAGTATTCCATGTTCAATTCAGGAGGCTGGGGGAGTTGAAGGATATAGAGGCTGCATTACAAAATTTCCAAGCCGCGGTGACACTCACCCCTGAAGGACATCTTGATCTGGCAGACTATATCCGGGGCCTTGCCTGTTGTTTCATTGATCGATTCCAGAGGGTTGGAGACCTCAAAGATCTCGAGACTGCATTGCATAAATTTCAAAGAGCTCTCATATTGACCCCAAAAGGACACCCTGATCTACCTGGCCTCATGCGGGAGCTTGCGATTGCACTGAAATATCGGTTCCAGCGTGTTGGTGATCTCAGGGACCTTGAAGCTGCACTGCAGAAATTAAATGCAGCAGTTGAATTAACCCCTGCAGGACACCCAATTCTAGGTCAGCTTATGTGCACCCTTGGCTGGTGTTTTGGGGATCGATTCCAGAGGCTGGGGAATGTCAAAGATCTTGAGGCTGCCCTGCAGAACTTCCAGAGTGCATTGCAACTGACACAGGAAGGACACCCTGATGTACCTGGGCTCATGCGGGACATTGCAACTGCATTGCGAGATCGATTCCAGCGCCTTGGTGATCTCAAGGACCTTGAAGCTGCACTGCAGAAATATCAAAAGGCATTGGAACTGGTCCCAGAAGGACACCCTGATCGACGTGGGCTCATGTGGGATGTTGGTTCTTGTTTTGGGAGTCGATTCGAGAGGTTGGGGGAGCTCAACGATCTTGAGGCTGCATTGCAAAAATTGCAAGGAGCAGTGGAGTTGACCCCAGAAGGACACCCTGATCTTATTGGCCTCATGCGGGACCTTGGGATTGCACTGAAAGATCGATTCCAGCGTGTTGGGAATCTCACAGACCTTGAATCTGCACTGCAGAAATTGCATGTGGCAGTTCAACTAACCCCTGAAGGACACCCAATTCTTAGTCAGCTTATGTGCAACCTTGGTTGGTGTTTTGGTGATCGGTTCAAAAGGTTGGGAGATGTAAAGGATCTTGAGGCTGCCCTGCAGTACTTCCAAAGAGCATTGGAACTGATCCCAGAAGGACACCCTGAGCTCCCTGGGCTAATGCAGGATCTTGGATATGCATTGAAAGATCGATTCCAGCGGCTTGGTGATCTCCAGGACCTTGAAGCTGCACTGCAGAAATTCCATACAGCAGTTGAAGTAACCCCTGCTGGACATCCAAATCTCGGTCAGCTTATGTGCAACCTTGGCTGGTGTTTTGGAGATCGATTCGAGAGGCTGGGGGATCTCCAGGATCTAGAGGCTGCCCTGCAGAAATTCCAAAGTGCACTGGAACTAACCCCAGAAGGACACCCTGGTCTACCTGGGCTCATGCGGGACCTTGGTTTTGGTCTGAGAACTCGATTTCACCGCCTTGACAATCTCAATGACCTTGAAGCTGCACTGGAGAAATTCCAAGGAGCAGTTGAACTCACTCCTGTAGGACACCCCGATCTGGCTGGGCTCATGTGGGACATTGGCTCTTGTTTTGGAAGTCGGTTCGAGAGACTGGGGGACCTCAAAGATCTCAACACTGCCCTGCAGAAATTGCAAGTCGCATTTGAACTGACCCCAGAGCAACACCCTGAACTCCCTCGGCTTGTGCAGGAGCTTGGGATTGGTCTTAGAAGTCGATTCCAGCGCCTTGGAGACATCAAGGACCTTGAAGATGCCCTGCAGAAATTCCAAGGAGCAGTGGAACTAACCCCTGAAGGGCATCCCAATCTAGCTGGGCTCATGTGGGATGTTGGCTCTTGTTTTGGGCATAGATTCGAGAGACTAGGGTACCTTGAGGATCTGGAGGCAGCACTGCAGGGATTCCAAAGAGCATTTGAGCTGACCCCGGAAGGACACCCAACACTGCCGTGGCTTATGAGGGACCTAGGGATGGGCAAGAGAGATCGATTCCAGCGACTGGGTGAACTCCAGGACCTTGAAGCTGCACTCCAGAGATTCCAAGAAGCTGTTGAACTGACTCCTGTAGGACACCCTAATCTAGCTGGGCTCATGTCAGATCTTGGTTCTTGTTTTGGTAGTCGATTTGACAGACTGGGGGACGTCAAGGATCTTGATGCTGCACTGCAGAAACTGCAAGGAGCTGTGGAACTGACCCCAGAGGGACACCCTCGTCTACCTGGGCTAATGGGGGACCTTGGGATTGGTCTAAGAGTTCGGTTTGAGCGCCTTGGTGACCTCAAGGACCTTGAAGCAGCAATGCAGAAATTCCAAGGAGCAGTAGAACTCACCCCTGCAGGACACCCCTATCTGGCTGGGTTCATGTCAGATGTTGGCTCCTGTTTTCGGCATCGATTTAAGAGGTTGGGGAACCTCCAGGATCTTGAGATGGCACTGCAGAAGTTCCAAGAAGCAGTAGAACTGACCCCAGAACGACACCGTAAGCTACCCTGGCTTATGCGGGACCTGGGGATGGGTATGAGAGATCGATTCCAGCACCTTGGTGACCTCCAGGATCTTGGAACTGCACTGCAGAAATTAAGGGCAGCAATTGAACTCAGCCCTGAAGCACATCCCCAGACATCAAACCTGCTCCAGGATCTTGCCCTCCTTCTCACATACCAATACATCAGGTTCAAAGATCCAGAGGATCTCAAAACAGTTCATTCTTATTATAGTGCTTCATTTACTGCATCCCCGGTCATTCCAGAGCTCCCGTGGAATGCAGCTCTTGAATGGGCTTCCTTTTCTGAACAATATGAGCCCTCATATTGCCCATCAGCATACTCGGCAGCCTTCAATTTGCTGCCAGAACTCCTCTGGATTGGGCATTCCATCCGAGTGCGCCATTCAGCCCTTCGCAGGCTTGAGATCGCAAAACACACCTCAAGTGCCTTCAGGACTTGTACTGGCCTTCCTGCACTCACCTCTGCTGTGGAATTTATGGAGCAAGGAATAGCCACCATATTTCAGCAAATGCTCCAACTGCAAACAGATGTTGACTACCTCCTCCCAGATTTGGCAGGAGATTTCCGAAGGCTATCGGATGAACTTCGGAGTGGAGCTTCAACAGATCCACTAGTGATAATGAGCCTTGTGAACCAGAGGAATGGACTGCTAGCAAAAGTCCGGCAGCAGCCAGACACCAAATATTTTCTCCTCCCCAAACCATACGCTGTCCTCCGACATGCATCACAGGGAGGTCCGGTGATAATTCTCAATAGTCATGAGAAGGGTTGTGATGGAATCATAATTCTTGGTCCAACGGCAGAACCAGTTCATGTGCCACTTCCAGGGGTAACACTTGATCTGCTGAAATCACACCGAACCAAGCTTAAAGAATTAATTCGATCTCGCCATGTGCGGGGAGCATCAATATCAACCCGACACTTTCAGAGAGAGGATTTCAGATCTGAAACCAAAGAGGAGTCCTTTGCAGATATGTTGTCCTGGCTGTGGAATTTGGTTGTTGCTCCTGTATATAAGATTTTGGAATCGGTCAGTACATCAAAATTCATTTTATAGGTCTGGGCTGATTTAATTTTTCAGCATGGCATCCATGGTGGTCGGATGTGGTGGTTGCCAACTGGGGCATTTGCAGGACTGCCTCTGCATGCCTGCCCGCCAACAGACCAATTCATACCTTCATATACAGCGACATTGGGCTCTCTTCTGGATGCCTATGCTAAGAAAGCATCTAGCACTGAGAACAAAGTTGGTGTTGTTGGAGTAACACACACTGGGGCTTGGGGTCTCAATCATCTCGAAGGAGTGGAGAAAGAAGTCGAAGCAATTCTCCCAATCATTGAAGGAGCACCGGTAGAGTGTCTTCAAGGCGAGGATGCCACACCAGATGCAGTGAAGAAACAACTGCAAGACTGCTCCTGGATTCATTTTGCTTGCCATGGGCAACAGGATTTAATCGAGCCAACAAAAAGCCATCTCCTGCTCTATGGAGGCATTTTGGAGCTAGAAACGATTCTTCGGATGCCTACCTCAAATCGGGAGTTTGCCTTTCTCGCTGCTTGCCAGACAGCTATGGGGGACAGTGAGCTGGTCAATGAATCATTCCATCTCGGTGGTGGATTCATCGCTGCAGGATTCCGGGCTGCCATCGGGACTTTGTGGTCCATGGATGATCAAGATGGACCACTGGTTTCAAGGAATGTATACTCTCACCTGTTTCGCAATGGTCAACAGCCTCAGGCCAGCGAGACAGCTGAGGCACTGCATCTAGCAGTGCAGGAGCTGAAGAAGACGGTTCCTTATGAGCGTTGGGTCCCCTTTATTCATATGGGAATCTGAGAGTTTCCTGCCTTACTCTGCCCATGTTGGCTTTAACACCTGTATATATAGTCCATTCTTTTGTGCCGTTGTTGTCTTAGTTTCATGTATTGTAATATAGTTCACGTGAGTAACAGTTCTCGCAACACACCAAAATTAAAGATGAGAACAACATTGATGTAGCCGTTGCCAGGCCTATATCTCGCTCAGCTGAGGTCTGAACATCCTTGGCCAGTCCAACTTCAACCCATTCTATCTCAGCCAAAATACCTCCAAATTATTCACCTCTGCCCCTCCCCTCCTCTCCGAACCCCCGAACTTTCAGCATTTAAGACCGTTCAACCTTATGTGATTAGAGTAAGAATCCCCTAGTTCTTTCCTGGTCGGCTGCTCAAACAGTGGTGTCCATACACCAAATCCACTAAATTGCGTCAAATGGGCTCCATACTACTGAGCATTCATCTTGAAATTTATGTTGCAGGGTCAGACTTGCAGGTGCAACCTTGACTTTTAGCCAGAGGACCCTCGAAATGAACACATTCTTCATCGACTATTCTGCGCTCAAGCTTGTAATAACATGTCGGTAAGTTCATTTCATCAGCTACATATTCAATTTTGCAACAGAGCATAACTTTGCGACACCGCACGTTGGAAATTTCAATTATAACATCCCATACACAGCTTAGTTAAATGTGTCCCACAGAGAGTCATCGCTGCAAAACACGAGGTACTGTATTGCGAATATCAGATGGGATATGGGTTTCAAAAGAAAAAACAGGAGCAGCGGGATTGAGAGGTCACGTAAAGCGAAGCCCGGCGAATGGAGGACACAGGAAAGTGCAGGAACACCGAGACGGTTACGACACAGTTTGCAGTGAGAACCAAGTTTGGATTGCATCCTCAGGGTGTACTTACTACTGCGATTCTGATTGGCATTGTTATCTGTGATATATTGTATACTCCATGTGCGTCTGGAACC